>SMGT01005972.1:192678-210054 GCA_004794575.1 Lanistes nyassanus
GGGGGGGCTTTGGCCAAGACATGAGTGAATTATCTGAGGCTTATTAGTCTTCTTGCAGAAAATGTCTCGTCAGTACACACTTCATAATCGAAAACCAAAGGGAATTAACTGTTGGTGTGGAGGGAAATAGGTGCGCATAGATGCAAGCCTGTTCTGGGTAATTCTTTTTTGTTACGAAAGAAAGAAAACCGAAACGTCTTGAAAGTACGTGCTAAAATTAAACGTCGCGAATGTTAAATTTTTATATAGTCTCATTAAAATGGGCTGTGCTCTGCAAAAGGGTTTTCTTAGTTATTCAGCTTTATTCGCTGTCTTCATGATTTGAACCTCTGATTTATATGTCGCATGCACGTGCTTTGGCACGCTTTCAGCACGACCTCCACCGCTTCCCTTCGCCCCCTACACTGCGCATGTCCTCTCCGGACATGGCGGCTCGCAGAGACACGGAGTCTGTCAGACGCCGAAGACGGCAAGAGAGTACGTGACGCTTTATTTTCTAGACTTCTGTCGCGTGGCAGTCCAGTGGCTAATCGATGGTTCGCGGTTATCATTTTGTTCGTGCAATTTCCTGATCTTGTTTGATTAATGACTAAGGACTGAGAACCATTGTTTGTGTCTGTTTGTGGAACTCTTAGGAGCGTATAAACCGTAGTGCAAATGGTACACGCTCAGCCAGATCATAACAGCTGTGTAAAGAACAGGCCTACGCGTTCCGACATAATTTTAAAACATCTCAGTCATTTCAGATATTAAAACTCTTTTTTCTGAGTAGGTGTTTGTCAATAACGATCTATTAGTAAATTATTACGTAGACCGTCTTATTGTGTGTACTTGGGTGCATATGTGTGTGTTTTTGTGGTTTTGTTTGTTGATTTATTTGCTTGTTTGTGCGCGTGGTTGTGCGTGTTTAGGAGAAAAGCTGTTGGCAGAACTGGAAGACGCCAAAGACGCCCGCCACAGCACAGAGAAGGAAAGGGAAGAGCTAGTCAAGAAAGCTAAAAACCTTCAGAACAGAACACAGAACAGACGCAACCACGGTTAGCGCTTTTATTGGCATTCTCTTATTTTAATTGTTGTCTGGGCGATAAAGAGGAGCCAGCACCAGCAACTTCTTTAGAGGACATTTTCTGTGCTAAATGGTCGAACTTAAGATGAATGTTTTCTTATAAATGCCCACAAAAATCAACGAAAATTCGGAATGTTCTAGCTCGAGATCTATGGAAAAAGAGGTACTTTGATGAAAAAAAGAAGACTGCACCTCTTGAAGAACAGACAAACAGACTCCGAGAAGAACTAGAGGCGCTGCACCGTAAACTAATGAGCGCACTGGAGGGACCCAAAGAGAAGAACGTCAAGTTGGGAGACAAAATTCCTTCACAAAAGGTAATACATTTGTATACTGAGATTAAGGTTTAGTGTTAGGGTTTGTATATCCGCCTGACTTGACGGTCTCGTGACCAAACAAAACTTCGAAGTGATGTTTGGGATTCCTAGCAGTTGACAGAGTCCTTAGCATGTGTTTCACTGTATGTGTGTGAGAGAGAGAGAGTGACCTGTAGACGTTCGTAATGGTGGGTGTGGTTACATGCCGTATGAGTTTCAAAGCACTTACAAAACACTTCCAAGAAATCGTATCGATATGAAATCAAACTCGTTTCCCAACAGAAGCGTCTCGATATATAGTCGGACTGTAGCTGGTCCAGCGTATGTAGGCTATATCGGAAGTTTGGTAACCCCCCTTCCACCTCCATAATCAAGCTGAATCCACAGAGGGCAGAAGCCACGAATCCGTGGCGTGCATATGGAAAAGTCTTGCCATCCACCGACGAGTAAATAAAACGCCAGGGTTTCGTTGCATGATTGTTTGCATCTAAGCTTCTGATCATGAAGAAGGCCGAAAAGCCCGTTAGCCCTGCGTATTTCGCCACTGTCGTCCTCGTGGAGCGAGAAGATACCCACCCTGTGCAAACCCCTACCCTTGTGTATTTGTGGCAGAACAACTTCGTCATCCAGTGCACGAAGCTGCATCATGAACTCGACGACCTGCGGCGCCGCGTAGAGAACGCCAAGATGAAGCTGACGGCGGAAATGAAGGTAAGCGTCCTGGCACGTGCAGCACGTTCTCATTGCTGTAAGACCGCCTCGCCGGGCTGACGTAAGCGCACGTGCTGAACAGAACTACGTGCGAGCAGCTCTCTGACGTATTGTCACGTGCTGTTGGATCTAACATGATCAGTCGAGTCGAGAGAAATTCATCGTGTTGTCATGTTCTGAACCCTAATGACACCACGTGCGGTTTCTTTAAAGCCTGAATTGCAGATTCTGAGAATTGCTTTATGCGCATTCTGTTCTGGGCATCACGTGTACGGAGGAAAGTGTAGCCTAATATATAATCGATGTGAATGATACATCGAAGGAACCCTTTCCTGCGTTTTGGAAGCTGTAAACGAACACAAAAGGATAATTCTTAACTGGAAAGATTCCGTTGGAGGTTTACAGCAATCGACTTCTGTGTTGTAACAGTTTACTACTAACTCTGTCCCTGTGTAACGTCTACATGCTTTATGCTTGGCCGTGTATAGGTGTTGCTTTGTTAGATTTTGTTACGCGTCCTTTTACCATGAACCCTGTCCACACCATCAGCCCCACCACAACTACTACCAGTACACCACCGAACGTTTAGTTGTTGTGGTTCTTGAGTTCTTAGGATGGCTTTTTTCCCCCGAAAAAAAAGCTTAACGGACAGAGTTCCTATAGAAGTACAGCCAGGAAGTTACCTTTGGATCTCAACATTTTTTTTTTACAAATATATATATATAGCTTGAGCACAAAACGCTTAACTTGTATGTACTATACTCATGCTAAAAAGCGTGTAATACCTAGTGACAATAGTCTTGCGGTACAAAATGCAAGTCTGCGAAGACAGTGCTGAATTGTGGTCTTTTTCTTGCTGGTTTCGTTAATTTTTAGAGAGCAATTTCTGTCATTCTTTGTGCAGTAACGTTTTACCTATACCCTTTCGCTAGATTTTTACAGTTACGCATTTGATGTGTAACTGCCATGGATTCTTTCAGTAGATGTTCGATTTATAAGTGAAATGCAATGCTAATAGCACGCAAGCAGCACTTTTCAGTACTCTTGTTATCAATAATATTATATGATAGATGCATGCAATAATACTTTACGGTGCAAATCATAAAGCCGTAATTCTAAAAACACGCTTCTGTGTTGAACCCGTTAGGGACTATTCATATTTATTTGTATATGGGGTTTCTTTTTGCTTTTGTTGGCTGTAGCTTTTGTATCAAGACTGCAACTGAAATTTCGTGCTTTCGATTTCATTTAGCTGCTCAATTTTAACTTGGTAATCATGCTGTGTATCTAAAAGAAACAAAATAATATAAAGAAAAGTTTTGATTACTTTGCGTGATGTGTAAAGGACCCACATGGACTGAAGTGTGTGTTTGAGTTTCGTTGAATTTTTCGTCGGGTGAATTCTGAATTTATTTCATCGACTAAAACATTCACTTACCAAAACACAAATATGTTTTCTTTTCACAGACAGCAGAATACATAACTGACAGATGAGAAGACAGAGATTAGAGAATTGCGAACGGTCTGAACCAGTGCACATTAGAATATATGTTCGCTACATCTTATCGCCATACTGGCAAGCACTGACACTCTTAATAGTGATTTTCAAATGCTACATTGAGGCGGTTTTCAAAAATATCACTAAATCATCACATAATCTTAGGATACTAAGAAATCATTTGTAAAATATGTATTTCCATGTTAAAGCAGCAGGGAAGAGGCTTCAGAAGTGTGGGCTTTCGTTATTTTCCTCTTAAAGTGGCTTAGAGCCGACTGGAGCGCCCTCTGATGTTGATGTTGTGTCCTGTCTTCCCCAGATAAATGTGTTAGTTAGCGTGCACCGGGGCACCCCACGACTGGGCCTTGAGACCAGTAACAAAACGCCAGTGCCTTAGGTACTAACAGCACTTTCCTCTTCTGTTCTTATATATTTATTCGCTTGCTTGTCTTCAATAGGTAGTTCTTGTTAGTCCAGGTTCTACAAACGTTTTAGTCTTTGCTAGTTTTCTTTTTTTTTTTCTTTTGGTCACAATGGTGCCTTGCCAATGTGCACACACACTTTACTGTTTTACTCTTTCGACTAATGCATCTGTCGTTAAGTAATGACTTTTGAGACACTAGGAATGACTTCTTTTAAGTTCGTAGTATTGCAGAAATAGTTTATATGCAGATTTATTTCCTGGAAGTTGGAACCCTTTCTGCTGACCTCGTTCTTTGTCAGCTAGAACAAATAAAAAAAACTGGTCTGATGACCTCTAATGTTTGATTTTCAAAGATAACGTTAGGTATTTTCCAATTCTACAAATATTTCAAAACAATGAATTGGAGCATTCATGTGAAACTAGGATACGTCTACTAATGAGCTACACATAAAAGCTGTTGTCTCGTAGAGACGTGTGTCGCCAGGCCATTGTCGAAGTCGCTCATGAGTAGACATTCACAGTTATATGGCAGAAACTGATGTTCCTTTTCCACCGAGTAGATATTATCCGTTGCTTGTCCAATAGCTTGCATATATTGGTGCAGTCTGTTATATTGGCTTAACGGTGCCGAAAGTAGCTAATCCTGTTTTGCCATAACAGTAGAGTCTTTCACTCTGTTTGTAATACGATCTTGCTGCCACAGCGTATTTTACTTCGTAACCTTGAAAATAACATTGATTCCAGTAGAGAAAACTGCGCATCGCGTATATCGCCTCGCAGTATACTAGATGCGGTGAATGGTTCTTTCAAGGGCTATAGTGCTTAGTGCTGAAAGTTAATTTTTAAGAATGTGAAAAAAGCATTACACATTTTTGTTCATCAGACATGTTTCTGCGCTGATTATTTGTTTTAATAAACGGTTTACGCGCACAGGCCTTTGATGAAATTAAAAACTATGTTTTAGGGTTTTTAACGATTTTTTACTGTGATTACACAATCTTCGTATAAAAGTCTTGTTTACTACTTCAGATTTGATTCTTCCGGCTATAAAAGATTACATTTAATTTGGTCTTATGGATTGGATGGCTGCTTTAGAGTTATACCGACATCTTGATTTGGTCGGCAGCAGTCAGATGTATAAGGAAAGACGATCATCCTGCCATTACCACTGTCATGCGCTACTGCTATGAGACAGAAAGATGCAAACAGATTGATATTTACAGATGTAAGCCTCGAGGGGATGACTGCGTCTTCGGTTTATATTCGTCAGTGTACTTAAGTGGTAAAAAGAAATCCTCTCATATTGTATATGTTCTGGTACCGCGTCCTGCACAGGTGATCTCGTGTGCTGTGTTAGTAGCCACACCTAAAATTCAGTTTTACCTGTTTAATGCGTTTTGCACACGTCTGGACTGCCTGTGAAATTAACCTGCACGTCCACATTTCTGCCTCGGATCCCGTACGACCTATTACTCCCATTACCCTGCCCCACTCCAGCCACCACCCTCATGCTGTGTCCAGCTCGCCCTAGAAGCTGTTTCTATACTAATCACCGGACTCTACCTCCCAGCAGCGTCTTTCATTGTGTCTCCTATTTCTTGCGCTTCCGTTCCTCCATTCGCTTTTGCCTGATACCTGAGATGTGCGTGCGCTCTGTGCGATGGCACTAACACTGCATGGTAACTGGCGTGGGGCGCCGTGTGCATTAACAGGTGTCACACTCTTTTGAAACTGACATGTATCTTCAAGATGTTTCGTGGCGTGCCAGGTAACTGTCTAAATGCAATCGACAGTCTCAAAATACGCAGTATATATTGAAAAATATTTATTTCTGCGGGCTTTCTTAAGCTTCTTCAAAGAGAGGTGTGTAGCCCACGGTGTGCGGCTATAAAGAAGTTAAAAACTGTTTTACTGGACGTAAGTGCTTTCAGGTTTGCCGTGGTTTTGCGAATGATTATCCATTGGTGAAAAATAACAGTATGTATCGTTATGAGTGTCGTATGGCTTGTCGGCGTCGTCTTGGAGATTTCTTAATTCTGTCATGTTAAAAATAATATTTATGCATCTCTAACTCCCGATTGTATTGTATGCACACTAACACCACACAGCTGTTTATGACTACACCCTAACTGCACACGTTTAGTGTCAATTAACACTAACAAAAACCGCTATGTCCAGTGTGGGTAACGGTGGCATATGGCTGGCCATTTAACTGAGTGGACTGTCAGCGCGCAGTTACTGCTGTTCTGTAATGAGTAACAGCGTCTAGTCGTTCTCTTCCTGCACACAGTTTGAAAAACGTCTAGGCTTAGAGTAGACCTCCACCATACTCCTCTTAGATTTTCTACTGGCATTGCCTCAGCCAGATAACCGTGCATCCAGCTGCAGTACAGACCAGCGTTTCATCCTGAACGCTATTCAACGCTTGACATTTCAATTTTGACTGGCACAAGATATATCAAAAATCCTTCCTTTAATCATTGAGGATATGTAAGTAACTAATTTGCATTTCTTTCTATGGTGTGTTGTCAACACAAGATCAGAGGTTCTTTCGCTGTTCTCTCTGTGAACAATGTAAGAGGTCTGGTAGCGTAACGTTTATGGCAGTAAGAACGGTGGGTCGAGAGATCAGATCTCATCCCTGTCTGCCTTACCTGTTTCTTCTGGAGGCAGCATACGTTAATCTTGTTGCTGACTCGTGGGGAATTAAACTTCAAGATAAATATTCCACATACGAACAGATCGTCCTGATTTTTCATACTTTCTCGATCTTTGAGCCCAGGATATTTGCATGGTTCCCTTCCCAGCCACTCTAAGCACTCACTGAGCTCTGTACCCACCATCCCACACCCTGTCCCCTGCATCTTGCAGCTGCACACCCACGCTGAGACAGAACTACGGGCAGTGCGGGCAGAGGCAGTCCAGATGAAGGTGTACGCGCATGCGCGGGCCCCAGCCTACACGGCATCCTGACTTCCCGTCTCCATCCGGTTCTTGCAGCTGCGCAACCAGGCAGAGTCCGAGCTGCGGGCATTGCGAGCTGAGCTGGTGGAGAAGAAGATCAACCTGACCTTGACCAGATCCCAGCAGTTCGCCGCCTTGTCGCCAGGCATGTCCAACGAAACCCTGGTCAAGCCAGCCGTTCCAGCCATCCCCCAAGGCAAAGGGGAAGCACCGGTGCTGCAGTCTTTAAGTTAATGCCCTTTCAGCGCGGTCAGGGTGTGATTTTAACTGGACGTTCCACTGCACATTTGTACAATGAGAAAACATCTACACCTACACAAATGCTGAGATATGTGTGCGTTTCGTCTTACTTTAAGCAAACGCGCACTTTTGCGCAGTATTTTCGTTCACCCCCAGGCAGACCACACATACAGCACAGGTGATGGGATAGATTTTTTCAAGATGAATGTACGTGCGCATTAATAAATCTTTAACTACCAATCCGAAACAGCCAAAAGAATTTCATTTTAGTCATGGCAGCCCAATTGAATTTAAAAATCGTTAGGTATTTCAACAGCAGAGTGTTTTTGATCTATACCCACCAATTTCATTAGAATGTTGGGTAGGCCCTAAAGGCTGTATATTTGCACCAAAAAAACAATTTTGAGTGAAAGACTATCCCATCAAACGGGCATGATAGTCTGAGATGTTGCAGTCTGAGGGAAGTTGTGGTTTTTATCAAAAACAAGTTTACAGTGTATCAAGATTTTTGAAGTGTATGGATAAGAACATGCATGATGACATTTCCACAGTTTCTTATAAACTTTTGCGAGCAGGTGATTCATGTACTTATTGCATTATTCACACTTCACCATAGCATTCTGTATATTGTAAACTTTTAGCAGAATGTGGGACTATTCTAAACAAGCATCAGTAGCAGAAGTAAGAAACAAACATCACTAAACTGGGAGTTTACTCCTTTAAACCCCTTCTAAAACAACTCAAACTTGTTGTTGCTTATATCACACTCTCAGCTACTGTAAACATACAGACCTAGATTTTCTAGTTGTACATATTGAAAAGAAACCCTGTCAAAATCATGCCCTTTCAGCAAACCTTTTTTGTGATTATTACTGTAAATGCTGATGTACTTATTGTTTCCGTCCAAATCATCATGCCTACAAATGTCTTTGAAATATCTGAACACCTCATCATTGGTATTATTTTCGTATTGCAAACTGTTGTAGATAGAAATAGTTAACAAAACTGCACCCTTTTAAACTACACAAGATTTTAAGTGTTAATGCTTTTTACGCATGTGCCTGAAACGTACTTTTGTTTGGTTCGTTTAAGTTGTATGGGCGATAGTGGGGAGAACAAGCCAAGGAGTGCAGCCAACTTATCACATCTGTCTGTGGAAAGACTGAAATTGATCATTTCAACATGTCTGTAGCAGAATCAAAATGTTCGTGGCAAAAAACCATGTACCTAGCTTGATCTGTGATAACAATTTGTCTATGTTTCTAAAGCCATGAAGAGGCAAAATGTACATACCTAGAGGAAAAAATATTTTTTAATTTTAACATTTTTCTGGGGTTGAATACTTTTGTGAGAAAAACCTTGCCAGACCTCGCTTCTAAAGAGGGACTGTGATGCTCACGCAGACTGCTCAGGTAAAAGCCGACTGCTCACTTTTCGTGTTTAGGTCAGATATGGGAAGAATAAACATAAAATATAATGTATGTAACTCTTTGTTTTTCTAAAAAATGCATGTATTTTGTAAACAACCACCATTCTTGATATTTAAGCTTCATTTTGTTGTCAATTAAATTTTTGCTTTTTCCCATACCATCAATATGTTAGAGTTTATTGCAAAATTTTCCTATTGACATACCTTTTTTGGCAAGATGTTATCGACTGATAAAATTGTTTATTCACAGTTCTCTCAGCTTAGAAAAGAAAGCATTTTCTGCTGCTTTAGCAACTTACCTCAGAGACATACCGCAAAATTCATTGGCAGAAGATTAACATTCCAGTGTGACTTTAGGTTCCAAAAATCTCAACATTTTATTTATTTATTTATTTAAGTCTTTTGTGACTGCAAGGCAGCAGGCTGCAGCAATGTGTATGTCACAAAATATGCGAAGAACATCATTGTGCCATTCCATAAAACATGACATAAAATCCTTAGGAGACAGTGAGATGTTTGAAATGTTAAAGAGCTTTTTATCATTATTATAATTAAACTGTTATTGAAAAGTATAATGATGTGCTGTCAGTAACCTAAAGGACACCTCTTGTCATATCAGTCTGTCGTTACAGTGATGTTACTGTCTTGTCATTTTAAGGTCCTAATTATGACCAGGTTTGACAAACATGCACCCCACCATCCTGGGAACACATGCTTAGCATTTTAGAAAGTTATCTGACATTTTATCATTTTCCATGAAAGATACAGTAAAAAATATATTTTTAAAATGTTCTGAGTGTATTGCATGCATTTTTCAGTATGCTTGTGCAGGCATGGCCCTAACTGTGACGGTGCAAGAGAGAAAGAGTGCATTTGTGGATAAACATAGAAACCACTGTGATTTTACTTTTATGATGTCCTAGCAGGATTTTACTAGTTGAACACATACAGATGTTTAAAGCTTTTCATGAAATGTTATCTTCAACGCTTCATTAGGGGAAATATTCCTATTGATAGACATTCTCGTATGTAGATTTTGTTAAGGATTTTTTATCTCAGTTTTATCTCAGTGCTTATTTATAACAAAACAGTCACCATAAACACAGTTTTGGAGCTGCATGTATTCAGATAACCTGATTTTACATCCAGTGTCAAGCAGTCAAGGGAAGGCATCGACAGAAATCAAAAAAAGAAAAAGTAACTTTACAATTCATTTAACAGAAAAACTATGTTTATGTAATCTTTAATTCAGGTGTTAAAAGATTAGTGCCAACGGTTAACTGCTGTACATCTATGATTCACATTTCTGTTTAACAACATTCCTGCATATTATTATGATTATTTATAGTATATACAAAACAATAAACACTTGCATCACTTGTCTCACAAGCAGTAAAAGTCTTGTCTAAGGTTGTGATCATTAGTAGAGTTTTGTTTTATCCTGAAAATTTGAAAGCATTTGAGTAATAACATGACCTTAAGAAAATGGAAATGGATTCACAAAATACAGTTTCAGATAATCCAACAGTAAGCATTTCTTACGGCTCCTTACTTATTGCTCAGCACAGTACAAAGAACTACACAATCTAATCTGTACCTAAAGTATGAAATTCAATTAAGTAATCAACACATTACTGTGCTCTCAGTGCATTTTAAAGCCCCAAACTCAACACATTCCTGCATACAAAGTTCTGAAGTATTGGCAAAAATTGCTAAGATTTTCCTTTATTTTAACTACAACAGCTTTATGCCACAATATTCTTCTGCAGGCATAAATATATACCAAAAGAAAAGCCTCTTTAACTGAAACAGCCCCAAAAATTGTTTGCTGAAAGTTAAGTCTTTGTAGCATTACAATTCCATTTTCAACTGCTGTTCTGCTTTGCTGAGTATGTGCTTGCCAATGTCTGCAAACATGGAGTCAGAGTCTCTCAGGGTGTGTTCATCAGCAAACTCTTCAGGATCTGGGTAGGTCCAGTGCACAGCTAAGGTGTCCAGCTTCCAGTCGAAGGGTGCAGTTGTCAGGTGATTGACATCTCTGTTCTTGAAATCATGTACCCATACAGGATGGCATACCCTTTCAGCGCATATTACCTATTTACAAAGGAAAAATTCTGAATGCACATATAATTCCAATGAGTTCACAATTCATCTCTAAGAAAACCTAGATAATGGAACTTTATAAGTTCTGGCAAATATTGCTCTTTCTTACTTTTTATTTATTTATTTCTTTTGACAGCTCAATTCAAATAACTTACCAAGATAAAAGCAGTACAATATACAAGATGTTTACAAGAAATAAGCTAACAAAGGTGGATCATATTAGAAAATCTGTGAAAAACCATGAAGACAAAATTAGATTGATGACGGAAACCCATTCAACAATTTTTAACATTGCATTACATAGAATTTCTGAATGTGTGCTGAACACAAAGACACAGCAATAAATATGCATATCTCAAGATTCATGCAAATAATGGAGGTTGACTCCTGAAGGAGGCTTGAAAATGTCCATAAGGATGCATGTTCTTATGCAGGCATTCAATATTCATGCATGCACATGTATCTGCTTTCTCACAGCCATATCCACAACCACAGCCATCAAAAATTAGGTATACTTACTTGCAAATGTCGATCTACATACAAGAGATCTGCATGCTTCTCATAAACCTTGTACGGCATGTGGATGGCATTGTAAGACCAATGGTTGTCCAGATAATGATGATACGACTCCAAGAAGAAGCGAAGGTAGTATGACCCTTGTGCTGCCAACAGCACACCCAAATTGAAAACATCTGGGAAAGCTCCAGTGGCTGGAAAGTCTGGGCAGACCACGGAGTTGTAAACCCGAAGGTGATCAGGGATGTGTCTAACCCACAGAACATCCCAGTCCGAGTAGATCCCACCATATCGGATCAGGATAATGGCCCGAAGATAGTCACTGGCATGTGACGCAAACTTGACGATTGGCTGACTGAAAACAGCCTCTGGAAAATCTCTACAAACAAAGGTGACCCGTTTGTGGTTCCTGGCCTTTTCCCAGTATTCTCCTTTTGGTTCAAAGTCACCATGAATGTAGACCATGTCCGCATTCAGGACATACAGACTGGACAGCAAGCTCAGATAAGCGAAGTAAGACATTGGTCTATTGCCCAGCCAGACATAATGCACAATGTTGGGAATGACAGTCCTGTTGGCAGGTATGGGCTTCAGCTCCTCTTTCTTTCCATAAGCAAGCCAGCGGGCTGCCTGGCCAAAATCTGACTTTAATTCAAACACATCTGCAGGAAAAATCTGCTTTGAAACCAAGATGCAAGGAGCATGGCTGGCCAGAGCAAAAGATATGCTGTCAGCACATTTGACTTGATTGAATTCAGAGCTTGTCAATACAGCTGTTGCATCGAACTTTGACAGGGTTGTCGCTAAATACTCATGTTCCATCATAACAATATTTAAGTTATTCCCTTCATAGCCAAGTACAAAAGGTTTTTGTCGAAAATCAGTCATAGAATTAACAATTATGATGTTCTCCCCAATGTACACCCCGCCATATCTGTTCAGCAAGTCCAAAATGAAATCTAATTTAGTCTCAAGAGTTTCACTACACCCATTTGATGAGGATAGCGGTTTTGGAATTAAGTTAGGTAAATAATGTCTCAGGTCCATGAAATACTGATAATAACCATCTGCATCCAGTTCCGGTAATTGGTTGTAGTGGAAATAAATTGTTGTGGGTTTTAACACCTTAAAAGCACTAAGGACACTTAGATAGTTTTGGAACTGAAAATAGTCTCTGTCACACCAGATATAGTGGACTAACGGTGGGATTCGTGCCGACAGCAAATCTAAAGCTGTAACAGAATCATGTGGGTCAAATCTTGTGTTCAGAAATAAGTGATCTGGAAGATGGGGTGGAAAACCATGCCGAAATGAATCTGGTCGGTCAGAATCAAAAAGAAACTTGGTGTGACGGCAAACCCTAGTTAAGAACATTACATTAAAAAGAATAAACACACACAAAAGAAGTGTGCAAAAAATTTTGATTTTCGTTGAGTTACGAATTTTTAGGCGTAGCTTTTTAACACAAATTCGCATCATCTTAAAGGGCATCAGAGCAAAGTTTTTGAAATCCATTCCACAAGTTTAACTTTTGTAGTAGTGCGATGCAGACTGCATATTTTAGAGAAAATAGATGGCAATTTAGTTATTGAACAAGAAAAATTTAAATGAAATCACATTTCTTGAATAAGGAAAGAACATTGAGAAAGGAAGAAAATAATTAGAAAAAAATCTTTATAGGCCTGCCATTGCTACTTCTGACGATTCACTGGAGGCTAGGTTTTCTCCTATAGCATAAAACTATACTGCAGAAAATCTTTGGTGATTTGATTTTTCTCAGTTAACATTGCAACAGACAGAAAGTTCCAGCCATGTGCTGTGATGCAGTTATTAGTAAGACTAGTTCTAGCCATGTGCTGTGATGCATTAATTATTAAGACTAATTCCAGCATTGCCCTCTCGGAGGTCTTTGGTGCTGGTGTTTGGCCACGTCTTCCTTGTTATCAGTCACCAAAAACTTTGATGTTTTACTTATCTGGAAAATTGTAAAAGCACTTCAGTAATATGATATAATAGTCATTATACTTATGATAAACAGTTTGTAAATTTAAAAAAAAAACTAAATTGCATACCTGGAGCATTAGATGTACGACATATAGAATAATATACTGACCCTATACTCCATTTCTGATTTTTTGGAATACGGATTTTGTAGGGTCACACATTACTGTTTTTGATCAACCTTTAGATTTTAATTTTCTTTGCATTTTAAATAACTATGTTCATTTTAAATATCTTATAGTTATACATAAAGTTTATGCAAGAGATATTAATATCTTATACATAATATGTATAAAATATTACAAATGAACATGCTTATGATAAACATATTTAACAAATAACCTGCACAGATGTGTGTAAACATGTATTTGGAGATATGCTTATGAATGTAATATTTAACAATTTTACAATGCACAACTAAGTTAATGTTATACAGGGACAGTGTAAAAATACTAATTATTTCAGTAATTGTACTACACTGTGTTTGTATTTCGACTATTTGAATTTGTTGTAGATCTACACTTCACTCACTCGATGGGTCGTTTTAGGCGTGTACAATGTAATGTTTGAGTGAATGTTTGAGTATGAATACAGTGACTGAATCTTATTATTAACGCTAAATAGTAATTACTATTTAGCAGTTTTTTCAGTACAATTCTACAATTATTTTGATGTTCAAAAACTGATCATTTGAAATTCGTAAAGTAGATTACTGCACGTGTGGTAGTTTGCAAGCATATCATTATCACATTTATTTATTATGATTTATTTCTAACGTGCCGGAACTTATGATCAATATCCAAGCCACTGCAACAGTTCAATGTACGTCGTAACAAATGAGTTAAGGAAAAAGCATTATATGAAGAAAGGAACATTCCTATTACAGGAATGATGTTAAGAGATTTTATTATTCAATTCGCGATACACTTATCGAAGTACTCACATTGTCTGACCCTGCAAAACTTCTGCCATCAATGGCAACCGAGACGCTTCCTCAAATGGGAATTAGAGTTACCTACCGTTATGCGAGTGGACTCGGTATTTACTTTTTGTGACACGACAAGGAAGGGAAGTAAATAACTTTATTTCCGAGAAAAATACTGCGTTCTGTGCAGTTCTGTATAAATGTACTTTTCAGTTTAAATTGTCCCTTTTACATCAATCATGAGATCTGCGATGCATATTTTGTTATAATTTAATCGATAACCCGATTTAAAGTAACAGAAGTAATAAACTTGATTGAAAAGCTGGCACAGTAAATATACGACTCTGAAGAAACAGCCCAAATTAGGTCTCATAAGGGAGGACTGTAGTTTGGACTGAACCGTTAGTTTATGTACTGATAGGTACGTGTACCGTGATGGGGTGAGAAATAAACACATCAGCATGAGTGTTATTATGGAAGCCAGCTGCAACATGTTTTGAAATTGTTTTTTTTTATTTACTCTGAACTACATGTTACATTAGGTTGGGTTTTGTTTTGCATCTGTTACTGAACATGTAGTTTTGTCACACATCGGACTTACCATACCTCATCATATCTAGTTTCATCCTACCACACATCATGAGTAAAACTTTCTGGTGTTGCCAATTAAAGAAATTGAAATTCTGTAAAATAACAGAATCAGTAAGTTGTGAACTGCGTTTCACTGTCTCTGTTGCCCATCTACTCCAAACCCTTAACATCACATTAAGCTCTCATGATCACAACAGAGAAGGGATACCCGATTCCCCAAGCCCATGTTACTTCTGTTAGGAGCCTTTCAATGTCTTCTAGATTTAAAAGTTCTTTTGTGTTTCTCAGATTTGGGGTCATTTCACGTTTCTTAGTGAACATCGTTGTCCCAAAAATTTCTGCTAACCTTTTTTTTTCGCTCGACCAGAGAAAGTCGTATACTGTGCAAAACTGCATGGTCACTTTCGTCGTTGGTCGAGGGGTTGAGGAAGTCGTAAATGGGAGGTGGTTTATATAGGAATATGGTCTCTGTCAGAAAATTTTGAGTCGTATGCTGGAGGAAGTCTTATATGGGAAGTTTTACTGTATCTGAATAGGTATGTTATTGATAAACCCTATTCTGTGTTCATTACTTTTTAACCTTTTGCATAAGGACATTCGATTGTCCCCGCTCCATCCCACATCTTCCACAGATAACCAGCACCCTGGGTTTTTTTGGCTGCAGTCTTTTGTAGATCTGTATTTTTAGATGTTTATACCTTTTCTTTCACACTAGATATATAAATATTTCCATGTATTAAAATACATTATCATGATATCAAAGAAAAAATGTTAATAATTATGATAAGTGCAGACGCATTGTACACACCTACTACCCAATCATCCTGGGCTTTCCACATGTAAAAACTGCAAACTACATCGGAGTTGGGCAGCTTTTCTGATAAATGTGTATAATTGGATGAGCAGATACGCTTATGCTTACCAGCCCTGATACTATTAAAGATGCTGGATTTTAAGGTGCAGACATCATTGTTTTTGATATAAGAAAAATCAACTAAAAACAATAAATGTGTTATGCAGGACATCTATATGTATGTGCAAACTTCTTCAGCAAAGCCAAATCAGATGAAAATGTTCAAACTAATGAGTTAAAGGCTTAGTGGTTCAGCAAATTGATTCAGCAGATTTCTCCTGCTCTGGTGGAGCAGCCTGCTCATATTGTGAGATGCTGGGTTTTTTTTTAAAAAGCAGGTAATGAAATAACCCAAACAAGCATATTTCTTACATTTTATTCAATGCAAACGCAAAAATAAAATGTGTACTTCAACAAGTCATTTTGAACATGAAAATTTTATCACAGAAATACATATAAAACTGTCAATGAACAAGTTAACCAAAACATATTTCTGATGCATGTGAAACGTGCCACATAAAAAAGAGAAGTTAAGAAGGAGACAGGCACGACCAAAGAGAAGAAATAAGTTCACATAAACTATTGAACATATTTTCTTAATTATCAAATATTGCTTAATTACATAACCATTCTTATGCACAGTCACAATTCTTTTTTAATGAAGTTCACAACGATGCAGTGAAGTACAGCAAAGTCGGTATTCTAGATTGTGGCTTACTGAGCAGCATACCAAAAAAAGAGATAGTTTTTGTTACCGCTGAGTAAGTAAACATTCTGCTGAGGGCTGCAGGATGTCAATGAAAGCCAGAAAACAGCGCCATAGTCCGTCCCCTGCCGTCACGCTGAGAGCGACACCGGAAAACTAGCAGCACACTGGCTGCACCAATCACCACACCCAGTAGCAGTGACCCTAATGCAATGCCCACACGTGCCCCTGTAAGTGTAGTTTTAAAAAAATTATACCCTGCAGCTAATTATGTCTGGTTAAGATATGGTCTAGACATCTCAACGTCTGCATATAGATCTATGAACAAGAAATTCCTTGCTTGTTCGAATGGGAGTCATGATCTGTTTGTTTTCATTTTGTTGTGGTGCTTCATCTGATTGTGCAAAAGGATACTCAGAAAATTTTTTATTCTGATAAGCTTTAGGTTTTGTTCATTACATCTGTAGACAAACTTATTTGCCTGAATAATAAAGTAGCCTGGGATGGGTTATATGAATAATTCTTCTGCACTTCAGTTCATAACATCAGTCATAAAGTTCATCAGTGTTGTATATTTAATGTGCACTTTTTCATACAAAAAATATAAAACTGCCAATGTAATCCAGCACTGGCTTTAGAATCTGGGAAGTAAATTTGTTCTACTGTACTTTGTGGTTGTAAGAATTCTAAAAGTTACTCAGTCGAATGGAAATTTACAAATATTTTAAAATTTACCTGCGTCAGTTGAAGGTTCCCCTACATTCTTCTGTGTGCAACCTAGTGAAGAACCAACTCATCAGTGACCTTAAAATCCAAACAAAGGATCTACAAGCCCCTGTTAATGTTTACTTAACACAGTGCACAGAACAAGATCAGAGCCGCAAGAAATCTTAAGCAGTATCAATATCTTTGACTTACTAATTGTGCCGCTGTATTTATAGGCAACAATAGCTAACTTATGTACTCAAGCAACTGGAGAAATTACTCCAGCTTTAATCTAATCCTTAGAGTCAAATACTAAACCATTCACAA
>SMGT01005972.1:210064-222960 GCA_004794575.1 Lanistes nyassanus
AACCACAAGTAAGCTCCAGACCTTCATCAACCGCTGCCTCCGAAACATCCTGCACATCAGATGGCCAGAGAAAACTTCCAACATCAGCCTATGGAAGAGATCAAAACAGATCCCCATCGACCGAGAAATCAGAAGAAGAAGGTGGGGCTGGATAGGCCACACCCTCAGAAAGAGCTCTGACAACATCACAAGGCGAGCCCTTGACTGGAACCCACAAGGGAAAAGAAAAGTTGGCCGGCCAAGACAGACATGGAGGAAGTGCATGGAGGTTGAAATGAAGGCAGCCGGATGGACATGGGCTCAGCTGAAGAAGACCGCCGCGAACCGAGTCCGCTGGAGGAGTGTCGTTGAGGCCCTATGTTCCCCGGAGGAGCAAACGGACTAAAGAAGAGAGATGCTTGCAAGTCAGAAATTATGTTCACTTTTCCTTTTGTGTTGTTCTTCTGGCTCTTAGACACAAATGCTGGATTCACATCTGATTTCTAAATCTTGTCAGTATCTGTTAATACCTGTGCTTCCATTTATGTGGGACGATGATGAAGTCTGTACGCTGGTCACCCTGTGGATGTGACTGCTTGTGACCAGGGCAGGTGTGATGGCAGGTCTCCCAGCACTCAAGGTGGTTTGAGAGGGGGGTGTTTTGCCTGCTGATCTGCTCGACTTGCTTGCTGTCACAGAGGTTGCAGCAGGTGGATGCTTGGCTGTGGTGATGGAGGTTGCAGCAGGTGGAGGAAGCTGTGAAGTGAAAGTGGAATCTCTGTCCACTGCCCTTGCTGAGTCTGAAAGTTAAACTTTTTTCTTTTATTTTTCTCAAGTCCAGTCTACAGAGAATAATCTGTTAGTTTTAAAAAAAATGTGATACAGAAGGTTTTGTGAAATACGGATTGTGAAGCAATCACATTTTGATTTTACTGGTTTGGGGTTTTTGAGTACTACTGTTCTTACAAGCTACAGTTATCAGTGTGTGACATTACAGTACAAACCTACCTCACACTCATCTGCTGTCTGTACATTTAAGGGAAAAAGAGATGAAAATGTAACAAAGAATTCCGGCAACAAATGTACATGATTACCTTGCATTATGTACAGATCACATGTTGCACTGCCTGTGACGTTCGGATTTAGATAAGCACTTGTGTTGGACAGGTGACACTCGCCTGAGCAGAACTCAAAACTCTGACAGGCCAGGTCATCCAGACACAAGCTGGCACACTTCAGTGGTGACACATCCGTGTAAACTATGTCATCATGACCTGGCAAGACCCTGTTCAACGTCTGGTCAAAGTCGTAGAGGTAGTTTCCTAATACAAACACACACAGCTCAGTCAAAATGAGAAACATGGCTCTTGCAAACATGAATTTTGGGTTTTGTTTAAAATAGGCATTACAGATGGGCTTTCAGTCATGAGTGCGTAGGTAAGAAAATTTGGACAGGAATGAAGAAGTTCCATCATGACTTAAATCTGAGGAGAGTAATGATACAAACGGAAATAAGCTTCAGGTCTTATACAAGTCAGAGAAGATTTTGTTGAGCCAAAATTATCTTTAAAAAACAAAGAAAGCAACAAATAACATCCAAATAGATAAAACATAATATAGTCCACATTTGTCATCACAAAATTGCTTTTTATACTTAATAATAACATAAAAAGCAAACTCAGAAGCACACCTCTTTATACAGTCATAAAATTCTGTAAAGTTGGACATTTTTGACATGATGTGAATCAGTCTAATGTAGCTAACATCTAACAGGTCACACATCTTAAGACACCTAAGCTTGGTGCACTATGCTTGGATACACTAAATACAGACAGGCATTTCAAAACATAAGAGCAGACTATTATGTAATTTTAGACCAGAAAATAACGCACTGGAGTAGTGTGTACATGTAGAACTGTTTATCACTGAAGAAGGCTCCACATCCATCATGTGGACATGTCGGAGAAGACAGTCATTGGTGCTGGGGCAGAAATCAAAAGACCGGCAGCTATAATGATATCCAGGACCCAGTGTGCACTCTCTTGCACATGCCTCAACAGAGGATGCCTGCATCTTGATGTCAGCTGCACTCTCTAGGATCTGACCTGGGTACTCAATGTACTCCTCTGTGTACAGTCCTGAAGCAGACATATCATTCGCTCGCTGCCAGACCAGACAAGAAATGTACATAGTTGCATAAATTCTGACACTAAATATCAAATACATTTACAACCTTGACATCATGGCACCCTCTTATTAGATCTGTGTAATCATTTACTGCTAATCTTTAATGTAATAGTTTAAATCCATTAATGCTGGTTTTGTGGATTTAAAAAAATTATCTATTTCAACTCACTAGTTTTACTTACAGGTCACATCAGCAAATAGTCATGAGTTTACTGTCTTTGAATGACAGAAAAAGCAATTAAGAAGCTGGCTTAGGGTACTGTGACAGTTTTCACCTTGCACTGAGGAATAGTTGACTACAGGGGTCCAGACTATTTCCACAAATGCTACGAATCCATTCAATAAAAATACTAAAAGGTGAGCACAAGAGCTCTAGTGCAGTTGTCAGTTCTTATAACCAGGACAGATAGAATGATGGCTGCAGATCCCATGTTGGGCACACTTCCCCTGTATATGACACCCATATACTGGATTAAATGGTTGGTCTTAGCTGCAAACTTGGGATAGCATATCAACAAACGATTTACTACTTTCACCCAAGCATACACATAAATCAAATGATGCCAGCAAAAAGAAAATTCAGCACGTACTTTCCACAAACTTGGCAGCAATTACTCACGTCTGTACAGGTCACAAGAGGAGGAGGCGTCAAGGTAGTCGGGATAGTCTATAGGCCGCAAGTCATACAGGAAGCAATCTCCAACATTGTAGCAGTAGTCAAAGGCCTCACAGTCAAAGAATTCTTCATCAAGACATGCAGCAGCACAGTCATCTACAGCCATCCCAGTCAGTGTCAGTCTCGAATTAAACATCACCATGTCACTTGCAAAAACTGTGAACTTGGCAAGGTCTCCCTCTGAGGAAAGATGTCACACAAACTAACTTCAGCGCCAACTTTCTTCTTTTTTTGTGGGGGGTGGGGGGGTGGTGTCACATATTTTGGTAACAACTGTACATTTAGTTAAGTGACGAAACAGAAGTGACAGCAGAGTGGTAATCTTCTACAGGTCTCAAGAATGAGAAACGTACGTGTTTCTTGATGCATTCCACACTTTCTTTTCTTTGTTCTTATTACAATGACCCTTTTTTTGGAATTGTACTTTATATCTACAACTAGAAAATGTTGTACGGTGTAACTTAAATCCTGTATAATAATGGTGATGTTCTCCTAAGGGCCGGTTTACATGCTTCAAAGTTGGTACTTCAAAACACCTTGAAACGCTTTATAAGCCTTGAGCCAGCTTGGAATTTGTCCTGCTCAATATTATTGGCAGATAGGATGGCTTTCATGGCTTTCTGTTTTCCGAAACCTTGAAACCCTGCCCGCCAACCATCTCCCTTTTCGCTACCACGAACATCAGGGTAAAAGGTCAAATGATCTCAGCCACAGGGTCAAGATGACTGCATTGTGCCGTGTGTAAATGGTGGTGCCTTCAATCAAAGTTTTCTTTGCTTTGAAAGCCTCTAAAACTTGGAAGGATGGAAACCATAAGTCTTAAGGAGCAAACAAAATGAGAAGGTACCTTCAGTATCAGTGGGTGGTTTCGAACGTAAAATGTCATTCCTAATGCCCTTAGCAAAGTAGAGAGATATCTGTAGAGAAACAAATAACAGTCAGTTAAACACATACTCACCTAAGATTTGTGGTAACCATAACATAAACTTTTTTCTTCTTGACGTGTGCGTCTTCATCTGTCTATTAAAAAATTCATTCTGAAAGCTGTCTGCAATTAAATGTACAAAACCAAAGGTAAATATTCAGAAGTTAACTGTATGCAGCTACCTCGAGCTCTTGTGCAAGTTAATGTCAAGCAAAGGAATCCATTAATTTCTGTCACGAAGATTTAATGACCTGTGTTTCATTGCCAGGAACAGGCACTTGAAGGACAAGCAAACCTTTGTACACAACATCTGTCAGGATTTCATATGCTCGTTCTAGAGATGGTTCTGGATATGTAGCATTTGTGAACCCTGTTGACAAAACCAGTGGGTATAAATAAACCCTTGTTTTTTGCTCTTATTTCTTCTAAAATATTAGTACTGAAATCTATTTCAAATTATTACATATGTTTGCTGATATATGATAAAAGCTCAGAGTGGAGTATGTTTCACTATTCTTGTAGGCAACCCGAGAAAAATACAGAAGGACTATTATCCTTTGCACCTCATACATCTGGAATGTACCATTTTTTTATTGACTTAATTTTTGTTAAAGTCCTACGAACTCAAACATCACAAAGAAAAGGTACTTTCAAAAACAGTCACAAGGTAATCTAGTGTACACAGTATATTCAAGCATGTTGATCAGTGTCCCCATTCACAATCAAGTTCTGGAATGCATTGACATGTACCTGAAAATTTAATTCATGGCTCATAGAGGTCAAAATGTTTTCAATGCAAAGAACTCACGAGAGAAATGGCGGCAGGATCCTGACTGTCCTGTGGCATTGCCATCTGGGACATGCAGTGTGCTGAGCAGGCAAGTTTTATCATCACAAAGATCGAAGCTGTTGCACAGCATGGTGGTGAAGCTGTAGCAGGCATCTGCACAACCAGGGACACTGGAGTCTGACAGCTGCTCTGTGGCATGGTATGGTGCAATAGACCCATCCTCGATGAAATATGCTGCAGAAATAAGACAGAAATAGTAGAGTGACTTTATGATTGGAAGAAAAATTCTCTCTTAATAGACTTTATCAGACTAGACTACAGACTATAGACTACAGATTATAGACTAGTTCTGAGACCCTCTAAGGATTAGTTCTAATCACAGTGCTTGTCGGCATATACTTGGCTCCTAAGTACCCTACAGTAAGGCACTAACCACTGCTTAATGGAAGATGAGGCTCTACAAAAGTGAAACACGTATCACAGCAGAAAGAAATGGTTACCTGTGCACATGAGTTTTTGCTGCTGCATGATATCTTCTGTGGCACCTTAACATCCCACAAGCAGCTTAGTTTACAAGGTGCTATGATATGGATTTAATATAATACTAGCCAGGGGACCCTGCGCTGCCCAGTTTTTTTCTCTTTGAATAAAGAGCATGAAAAAATCACAATTCTGTTTAGCTAATCAGTGCTGAGACATCATAATCTTAAGCCTTATCCAGCCAACCCTACCCCTTCTCTAACCCCTACCCCTTTACCAACCCCCCACCCCATACCCCTTTCTTAACCCATACCCTTCCCTAATCCCTACCCTACCCCTCCTCCCACTGGAAACACCCCCCTCCTCGAAACACAATAATCTTAAGCCTTACCTTGCCCACCCTACCCCTTTACTACCCCTTTCCCCTACCCTTTGCCTAAGGCCCACCCTACCCCTCCTCCCCCAGAAATATCCTCAGCCCCCACCCCTGGAAACATAGACCCCCCTCCCCCAGAAACAAAGTCTGGGTATAGAGCGCGCCATTTGATTACCTACACACAAGGGTGACACATTTTGGCTTTCAATGGTTGGTTGTTTGGGATTTAACGTCATGCCAGCAATGAGGGCTATATCACAGCAGTACAAAAGTATATAAAAAAAGAAGTAAATCAAGTAAGCCAAGGGAAAGCACTCATAGTGTGAAAGGGAAATTTAGTGGTCTCCCTTGCATGTTGATCGCCATGTACACATGTTAAAGGCCTAGTCATATTTATTATTTCATTTATAAATACATCTAGGTACACAGTCAAAATATAGTCTGTGACCATCTGCAGATGAAAAGGAACTCACCTGCTAAATTTGGTGTGGATCAGTTTAAGGCGTGCGGATTTGTGTAACAAACACACACACACACAAACATTCAGTTTTATATATTAGAGAGAGAGAACATACACTTCATGATGCACATTAACCATGCTTCTCTTTGCAACACACTCACCCCACCCTTACTCCATGCTCTACTCACACTGAGGTGACACATTGCCCAGCAGTGTGCCAATAAGAAAAGTCTGGTTTCCTTTGTATGTGACCTGCAGGTCCTGCAGACGCAGCGGTGATATTCTGACCAAGTACGCAATTTGCATCTGACCCTGTTCTTTGAAATTCCACTCCTGTGTCGTCAGGTATGGATGATAAGTCTCTAGAACACATGAGACACATACAGTTATATCTTTTAGATTTTCTTCTTACTAAATAAACCACTGTATTATGTGCTTTTGCACAACATCCCAGATCCACTGTAATCATGAAAACAAAGTGATAAAGCACAATAACTCCTATAAACAAACGCAGAAAAAGCACAGCTACTGCTCTACTGCCAAATGATTAACAACCTTTGTCCTAAATACCTATACTTCCTACTCTTAAAAGCGGATGCATTATAACTATTAGACCACTCAAGGCGGTCCCAAAAAGCTATTACTATATTACTTATTACTATATTGGAAATTGCAAAGAGCAAATCACAAACTGAAGACTGAGACTAGGAATGAGCGACTTGAATTGGGACTTATTTAAAAGGCATCTAATACATAACCCTTCCTGCGCACACAGCTTTGAAAAAGAGTCGGCTGAACACTTCCTTCTAGACTACCCTCTCTACAGAAATGCCTGGCAGCACACTTTACTAACTCTTCATTTGCCACCGGAAGCCCAAATCCGTCTGTTTTTAAATACCGGCATTTTCCTGCATCTCCACAAGTTTATAAGGGACTCAAAACGGTTCTATCAGTACTGTTAGTGTTTGGATGTGCATGGTCTCTGGTGTAGTTCATCAGAAAGGTTTAGCGTAAGTTCTACGTTTTTATCTTGCGTATCTTAATTATTCTCATCTTCTGTACCGATTCATGAATTTTTCCTCCTTCCTTCTCCTCCCTATTTTCCTCTAAGTTTGTTATATTAGACTAGGTTTATAATTCAAAACCTGGCTGCTTTTTAGTTTTATATTCCGTACATGGCGACTGCTCCATGAGTTTTTAGCTCTTTGTATCACCATTGATGTATTTGTTCTCTTGAAAATGCCAATTAATAAATTAAAAAAAAATAATATAATAAATATCTTGTGATCTTTTGCAATGTTATATTTATACTACTCTATGATGTACCATGCAATACATCACACAATATTACAAACTTTGAGAGGCACAATAGTGACTTATGTAAGAGATGCTATTATTTTTTTAACACTTTATCGAGTAACACATTTTTCATTATCTTCCTATTCCTTATCATTCCTGTAAAGCTCTATAATACACCTCCTCTGTTACTAGAGTTTGGTTGTTCCTTATAACTGTTTAAACACTCCTCATGCAACGTTCTCACTTAAACAGCACATAAATCTATAAATGTCTAAAACTCTCTATAAATATATAAACTAAATATCTGCACAAAAAAAACAATAAACAAAGTCCTAACGATTAAACTCAATGACAAAGTTAATCCGCTGATCATCCGAGAAGCATGGGCTGATATCAAAGGTCCCATATGTCATGTGCTCATCATTGAAGTCGAAGAAATTATAAATCACGTATGTCTTTGCCTGAAAGACAGAAGAAAGAAATCAAACTGTAGGAAATGGTATCTAACTGCTGCAACAGTTAAACCAAAAAAATGCATGGCCATTCCTTTGGGACCCATTTTATAAACTAGAAAACCTGTTGAGATGCACACAAATAGAAGGACATAGCAAAAATAATAAATAATACGGATTAGCTGAAGCTTGCAACTACGAAAGACAGAGCGAGATAAAACCTGCTTAATTTGCCAGATTTAAGCCATATCAGGAGAAAAGTAGAATTTTGCATGATAAATCAATCAAGAAACACACAAAAAAAAGGTACGCTAACTTTGGGTTTCATAATTGTGACTAATCTGTTTAATGGATCACATTAAATGAAGAAAGCACTATTCAGTCAGTTACAAGCATTCTGTGTTCCTACCTCAGCATCTGAAATGGTCAGCATCACAGGTGCCTGTAGCGTGACATCATCATGGTTGTCAGAAACATATGACCAGTCACTCTGACGATCAGAGATAAACATTTACAAACAATTGTGGATCTTAACATCTCAGATAAACATCATCTTTAAATGAGGAAAGCTATGATGTGTCTCCCCAAACTGCACACTTTGTACCCATGTTTGTGCACATTAACAACATATTTTGTTAAAATATCAATATAATGCCACAAAGCATGCACACATAAGGTTGTATACTTACTGAAAGGAAGACAAAAAAGTGTAACAAAAACTGGCGAAATAGAATATTACAATAACTCACAGCTTGGAAGAAATATTGGAAGATGGAATGCTGGATGTTGCCATCAGTTCCTTCAATGTGGAAATCCGTTCTTGGCGATTCAAAAACATCACACGTGATACCCCTCACTGTTTTCTGAATATACCAAACCTTAGAAATAGTCCTTTAAAGGGGTAAACAACAACAAAAAATAAAAGGATATTTGCAGAATCTGGGACCCGTAACTCAATTTCTTCATGAAACAATAGTTTTAATAATGTCTTTACATGCTGATAGTACTCGGTTTGAAAATTTGTAATCTGACCCCAATCCCCATCCTGCAACTGAAACTGTTCTAATGGTTGTCATTATCACAGCTTGCCAATGTTTCTGGAAGGCTGTTATCAGATATTTAGTACTCAACATGCCTTTCATGGCAAACCACCCAAGAATGTGCCATTCGAAAAACAATTACTGATTTGAGAGTTGCTTTCATGTTATAGGAACAAGCGAGTTCCACGATCCCTTGCCATTTAGGGTGAAAGCACATTAATGTAAAGTGTTTTGAGCACTGGAAAGTGTTGTTTAACAAATCTCCACTGCCATTGCAATATCATTATTTCAGCCATGCTATCTTTAATCATAAATGTGCCTTTACGCCTATCCACAGACACCAGTACTCACCTGACCTGTATATCTATAGGTATTGTCCAAGTAAAACAACTGTGCAGGAGATTTCATGGTAACCATATCTATTCCAGCGCGTGAGGTTGAGCTGTTCAGAATCTGTGCATCAAAGGTACCAAAATTCTGGATCGGATTCACAGTGCAGTTGCCTTGGTGGCTATCAATATCAAATGCAATCCCTGTAACAGGCATGCAACATAGGCAGATAACAGAAATAATAAATCTGAAAAAGACACCACATTTTTTGTTCAAGCATAATTGCAGGGCTGCACAGAGCTCATCTGCTATCAGGACTTCTTTATTCACGACGGTTAACTATATGTACACTGCTAACATCCATAATCACAGTCTAGCCTGCCATCCTTTTCAAGTGTAACAGAAAACTGGAGCTTCATTCTCAATCATTATATGCTTTTTTTTAAAAAAATAAAATCAATGTTGACAGCATAATGAAGATTATGCTGTCACAGACTTGCTGGTAGTACAGACTTTACAAGAGTGACAGCTCTGTTGTGGGCATTAAATTGTGAACATTTGAAGTGTGCTGTGTGTACTGAGAAGGAAGATTGTGCTTGGTGCTGACAAGGTCTGCAGGATGGTTTACCTCTGGTAAAATCATGAATACGGCTGATGGTGTACGTTGTGTAGTAGGGGGGCCCTGGCATGGAATCACGATAGTCGATACGAACAAGTTGGCTTGTCGAGTCATACCACACCTTGTCAAAATTGTCAGGATGAGATTAAAACTAATTTGTCTATATTCTCAAAAGTTTGCTTACAATTCTTCTTTACATTTGCCAAATGTATTGTAAATTTGAACAGGTGAAATATTCATGTTAAAGATTATTTTTACATCTATAATTTATTTTCTATGCATTTCAGTATTGCCCTTTACAACTGGTCTGCATGAAATTCTAATTTATTTTTAAATTTGTGCTAAAATCATGCAAAATACATATTGTTCTACGGAGGCATTGTAGATTTCAAGGTAATCTGAGCTTTCAAAGCATGCAATGAAAAAAGAAAGGTTTAGGGCTGGGTTAAACTGTCAATTATAGGAAAAAACTACCGAAAATATCAATTTGTCATCTTATTTCACACAAAATGTTCCTATCTAGGGAGGATTAAGTGCAGTGAAAGGTCGGAATGTTCAAAAATAGAGCTAATGCTAAATCTCTATAACAGATTTCCACAATGACGCACAGCACAGTTATCATGCCCTTGTTTTACAAGGAACAGAATTTTTCACAGGGAAAGCAGTGCATGTCGGCTGAATTAATCGCATGCCTGAATAACCATGAACACATAATTAAAGGCCATATCAGGAAGTTAGAAATTCCAAAAGCTGAGCAGACTCCATCATTGCCAGCTTCTCCTGGCACTTTCAGATACCTGGTATGCTCTCAAATGAGGACATAAATGCAGGCAAAACTTATGGGCATCATTTACTTTGAGTTTTTATTTTCTTTTTAAATTACTTACGTCATAGACATTGACATAGGTGTTCTGAGGAAAAACAATTTCCATACGGTATGAGAACTTCGCTGGGAGAGATGGCAACGGCCGATCATCAAAGTCACCTTTGACATAATGTCAATTTTCGTTATTAATATTATTTGCTTATAACTATTTAGTAAACAGAAGTATTGTATCTTCTTCCCAGTATACTATTACTACTTAGGAACATGAATATTGCATTTTCTTTATCCACACTATTACTACTGAGGTACACGAACATTGTACCTTATATACTTAGGAACATGAAAATTTTTATCTGTATTTAAGTTTGGAATGTTACATGATGTACATTACAGAGAATGTGGCATAATATTTCTTAACAAACAAAACAGAGAATTCCTAACCAATGCAGACCGCAGATGCCTTAAATTTAGACATGGCATGCTGGCAAGGGCTGTTTTATCTCTAACCTCATTTTACTGCTGAAATTCAATACAGCAGGTGGAGTGATATTTCACTTGTTTGAATCACATTCTACATTGGAGATCTCTGAGAACAGTACTTGTATTGATTCACTGAGTTACATAGGACATATTCATGTCTACTATAATTAAAATGTTCTTCATACACCAAATGTGAAAAGAGTGCCAGAAATGCCTCAATTTTACATCTGGATGTATATGTAGTGCGTGCCTTTGCTTAGTGGACTATTATGTATTAACAGTAAACTCTCCATATTTAGAAAAGGTAGTAGCTATGTTGCATGGTCCCATGCAGATCGAGTCCGAGGCTATTTGCACAGCTGACATAACTCCAAAGAGCCGTGTAACATTACTTCTACAGTTTGGTGCCACATGGTGGTAACTTCTTCAAATTTTCTTACATGAAGTTCTCTGCACAAAACCTCCCCCTCCATCCCACATGGATCCTATACATAACAGCACGGGGCAGTGGGGAAGGTTAATTGCGACTGCTGTACAACTTGAGTAGAAAGTTTAAGTCAAATCGATGTGTCATATTCATAAGTATACATACACGATGCACAGCTCAAACACCCCCCACCCCACATCCTTCAATAGATTATTGAGGTCAAACAGCAACAGCGACAGTACCGTACCGTACCGTTCACCATTACTGAATAAAGCCGTAAAAATAATGCATGAGTTTATTTACACGGCTTGTTTACAGGGCTCTGTTAACGAGTGACCCCATTTGGTATGATGTCAGCAGTGCAAATAGCCTCAGATTCTATCTGCACGGGGCCATGCAAATATCAATGACCTTTAGAAAATCCTTCAACAGAAAAAAAAATTGTGGAAAGATGCACACATCTAAAATTACATGCATAAACAAAACCAATCGAATTGCCTACCAAACAGAATTTCGGATGCTACAGCTACACAGTTTGCTTCCAATTCCTGAAACAGCAAACAAGTAAAAGATATGACCTCATGACTAATTCAAGCACTTATTTTGACTGAGAAGGTGCTTACTTTATACCCACAACAAACACGTACTATATAGGGTCTAGAAGCCTGCCAACTAAATACTCCCTAGTTTTGGCGCAAATGGTCAAAAGATTTTAAACCAGAGGTCTGCCAAGCGGCAAATAACTGGCATTCACAGTGATAAAATAAGGATATGCTCATGAGTTTCTATACTGCACATGCTGGTTAAGGTAAGACAAATTAGTCTAGACTAGTTCTAAGCCACAATGGACTACATGTGTGTAGCCGGGTGGTGGTTACGTACACCCATGAGTGGTGGTTACGCACACCCAGGTGCCCACCCAGCCGGCCCCTGAACTCTCCTAGCCGGCATACCGTGGTTAGTTGCAGCATGCACCTGGCTGTTACTCAAGTGTATGAAACATAAAGGGTATCGTGTTTCTTTCAAGCCCCTAATCCAAGGGTGGGTAGGGAGTGACCAACAAAAAAGGTCCCACGGCCCGAGGCCACCTATAAACGGTTATCTAACTTAGGTGCGGCCAGGTTTCTCCCCAGAGCATCTCAGCGGGGGCGAGGGCAAAAGGTTGTGAGCATATTTAAAGAGCCGAGGAAAAGCGGACAGCAACTGGTCACCATATGTAAACAAAATAGTGAACTCAGCCAAAAAAGCAATAAACCCAATGAGGGCCGTCACAGGAAATAGCTGGGGCACAAACCCTAAGTCCTTACTAAATCTCTATCAAGCACATGTCATGTCTAAATTACTGTATGCAGCACCTCTGTTAATCCACCTTAGTGCAAGTCACATAACTAAACTACAATCTGTACAGGCTAGGGCACTAAAAGTAGTATTAGGAGTCCCAATGAGCACCCCAAATCTAGCAGTGCTGGCAGAGACAGGACAAAAACCTATAGAACTAATAATTAAGGAAAGGGCAGCAAACTTCTACTACAAGATACAATGTCTACCTG
>SMGT01005972.1:232419-254764 GCA_004794575.1 Lanistes nyassanus
CGGGGAGGGAGGAGGTGTTTGCGTGCTTGTGAGTAACAGCGCAGAGACAGCGAAACAAATCTATATATATAGATAGAATGACAAAAAGATAGATAAAGCTGTATCTCCCATCAGCAGCCTTTATGGTATCAGGAGCAAAACGAAAATAGACTAGACAAACCCTGGAAATGTTTCTTTTAGTTCCGTGATAGGACGATTGGGTTTTTGGCCGTAACTACAAACTCTTCAAACCATCACCAGCCACACTCATACCTCTGTTCCCCTGACAGTCGTGCTTAAGACGTCGACAATTTCAAGGCGATAATGGTAGAAGTCGTTGTTTGTAAAAGAAGGAATCGAAACACCTTTCCTTCCACGACATTCCACTCCCTTGGGTGTCTGGATACACGAATACACACAGACACACGCACACGCGCGCATACAGACAGAGAGAGAGAAAAAAGAGAGGTATGTGTAAGGATGGACAAATGAATGCATATTATTAAATGAACTAATTTATCTCAAGAAACCTCGTAAGCGACTGCCACTGCCTTCAGCATGGTGCTATGCATGCTACTGAATTCAATACCTGTCATTAAAGCGAAACATTACGACTCTGTGACCGATTGGGTAAATATTCGTGTCATGCTTTCTGTCCACGAAACTGGTTCAAACAGCTATTCACCCTGCAAATTTTGCGCGTTCTGTTGTACGCGAAGAAAAGACACGAGCGAATCACGTAACAATCCTTTCGGCCTTTGATATGCAAGTCATTAATGATGGACAGGTAACTGTTACTGACCTCAAAGACTGAAGGGTCCATGTCGTTCTCTGCCTCGTATCCGAAAAAGTCGTAAATGCGACTGAAGGCTGTCGGGGAGCCGGGGCTGGGGGCCTGCACGCCTTGAACGGAATACCTGACGGGCACCTGGGGGTAGGTGGAAGCCGTCTGCCAGCTGTGCACTGCAAGACAGTATCTGACGTCATTCTGGGAGCCGTGCTTGGGACAAAGCAACACTCCGTGGGGAGGAAATTACAGGGTTTTACAATGTTGGAGGGAGGGAGGAAGATGACATAAACTCAGAAATACGCGTAAATATTTATGCATTCTCGCGGACACAAACACACGCATGTTCGTATGCATGCATACACGAGAGAGAGAGAGAGAGAGAGAGAAAGGGGAGGAGGAGGAGAGAGAGAAGGGGAAAGACAGAAGGAAGAAACAAGAAAGAAGGCGAACACAATACCACTGCCTATAAACGTGTGCATTTGCGCAAGGAATAATCGAATGAATTGTCATGGAATTACGCACAGCAACTACACGTTCGAGTTCACTGCGTAAACACATCTTCGAAAAGTGCCCAAAACCAAAAAGAAAGAAACAGTTAAAGAAACAAAGAAAGAAGACAAACGCGGAATGACTACCCCATTCATCAATCTTAAGGGAATCATCAAACCTGTGAAGTAAAAATCCGCCGTGTAATTCATCTGCGGCGTGGATACGCAGGCATGCCATCGATCACAGGTCATGCCCCTCACTACCTCCGTCCCGGCATACACCTAGCGACACAACAGGGGAACATACACAACGGAGTCTGCGCGCGACACGTGATGTTGTTAAGGTCAACTGGTGCTAATTATCTAAATCATAACGCTTTTCTAATATTCAGGTTTACTGCTCTAAATGCATGCCAGAAAAATTAGAACATACTCATTTCGCATATCAAAGCCCCCCTCCCCCCCATAAAATGAACATTTCACCTTGTTGACTGATGATCCGAAAAACAGGGAGGCGGCTCCAGTGGGCAAGTAAGCAACACTATCTGTAATCTGGCCGCCGACAATGAACAGGTGGGGGTCGGCATTGATGTCACGTACTGTGCAGTTTGTATCTGGCGAAGAACAAGCATGTATTGTTTTAGGATAACAAAAAGGAATGGAGCCAAGCTACATTAAGCGACAAAAACACTGAACAGTTTCGGGGCATCACCCCTTCGAGAGGACAACACACACAAACGGGTAGAGACAAAACAAGGGACTTAGATGAGTAGAGCAGGTCTTAACTACTTCACTTCACCTCAAAACCTGGCGGGCGATCTCAAACTTGCCTGGTAATAGCTTGCATGGCTGGCGATTTCCTTAGAAATGTCACGGTCCAGCCTGCTGTAAGACTGATGTGTGTCTTGTTTAGCCGGATGTATAGTGTTAATGTGCATATATTCCTACGGTTGAAAAAGGCTTCTGGGGAGTGATGTCGAGCAAATACTTATAACGTTGGGCCGACTGCACGATGGACAGATGACGAAAGGACCAATCATGGCAATGAATCGAGTTCATTTCTGTATCACACTACAAGCGCGTTTTGGGATAGAGAATAGTTTATCGTTTCGTTAATGCTTATACAATGCGGTACACGCATACCCGTGACTACGAAAGTTTCCTGATTATCGAAAGAGAAGATGGTTCTAGTTTCCCTGCCGCTGCTGAGAAGGCGAAGAATGGCTCTGTTGTTGCCGTAGTCCACAGTTTCCTCAGCCAGCTCCGACCTGTTGCTCCCCGCCAGCTTTATCTCCACCCACACGTGGTACGAGTCCGCTAAACTGGGCAAACCGCCATCTGTCAAGGAAAACATGAACGCTATAATGACTTCTGTGGTAACATTCCACAATATTTACGTGTTACCGATGACAGGGTATACGAATGTGGTGTCTGTCTTCCGGTAGTTGAATTAATATTCAGTTTTATAAGTGTATTTGGCACTAAACTCCTCATTTAGAATTTCCCAGTGTGTTATCTTCAGTTTCGTAAAATTTAAGAAAAGAGATTGCATACAAAAATACGTTTCCAATGAATCAGTCAGACTTTATCTTCATATTAAACGTGTTGTGTCTGAAGGTTTAACTGTACAAGTGGCTCTTTTCCCAAACCCATCCATGAACAATTGTTTTCAAGGTTCTGCACTAATTCTTTGTTTTAAAGCCTCGTTTTTATGGAAAAGCAGCTGTGCATGTGATGAGCTGGTGGTTTTTCATTTCAGTACTGATGATGACTATGTACGTGCATCTCTTACTGAAGTACTCTGTGGTGTTGGGGGGTTGACATGGCAAGTCCGCAGCTCTCCCACAGTACAGCAGGTACATGCACGCCGCGACCACAACCTGCACAGTTAGGTAGAGCTACTGACGACGCAGTCTATGTTATGCAGTCTACGGTGCATTAACAGCGTCATTAACGTCACCGACGGCCTTGTATCGCAGCGATCTTATAGTAGTCCTGCTAAATGCCTTTTCCATATGTTTGATTACAATCACCGAAGACTAGTTGCACTGAGCCGTTAGTGTCGCATGTAGGTACATGTACTGTGATGAGGTTAGAAATAAACACATCTGCATGTATGTTATGATGACAGTCACCTGCAAATGTGTTTAGAAATTTTTTTATTGACCACTGAATTACATGTTAAAATAGTTTTTTCGCATCTCAGTTACTGAACATGTAGTTTCATCACACATCAGACTAATTTATCTCATCGTATCTGTTTCATCCTACCCCACATCATTAATAAAACCTTTCTTTCTGGTGTTCCCAATTAAAGAAATTAAATTTGTGTAATATAAAAAAAAGTAATCAAGTTGTGAACTGCGTTTCACTGATGTCTCTGTTGTCCATCTATTTTAAACCCTTACTTAACATCACATTTGCTCTCACGATCACAACAGAGAAGGGATACCTGATTCCCAAAAGCCCTGCAGCCACTTGGCCTGCATGAATCAGGTATGGCGATAGTCTGTTGTGATCGTTAACTGCCACTAGGCTAGTTTTGAGAAAGGGCGAGCAAGACTTCTTGAGGCGTAACTACTGTATCTGCCTGACCTTGTGGAATACGAAATGAGACTTTCAGAAATGAATTATGACAAAGTTCACGATGTAAAATTTGTCGTGCCGAGAAATGTCTAAAAGACACTAAGGTCCTTCACCTGTCACTTCCGTCAGTCGGATTGGGTCTTCCTTTGGCTCTGCCTTCTGGACTGGTCAGCTGACTGTCACAATAGCGTGCTAGTCCGCTCTAAATCCCTCTACTCTCCACCTATCCCTCGCAACTCGCACAGTTTACATTCGGTTAAACCTTTCAGGAACTGACTGGGGGCATCCCCTCCTTCCCCATATCAAATTAGTGAACTAGCTGTGGATCAGTTGCAGTTTGATTTGGGAAAAGTGCTTCCACCTCTCGGTGATTTCGAACTATAGGGGTGAAGGGAAGGTGGTGATTGGGGTCTGATTGCGGCCGCTGAGCTGGTGGCAGTGGAGCCTGTTGTTGTTCTGTGGATCTCACTGTGACTGTGGTCGCCGAGACTGGCGTCTGTTGCGTCACGTCAAATGTCTCAGAACAAAGAAGCAATACCTTATCCCTACAGGCCAGGGGTGACACATGAAATACGCAAAGTAACTTAGCTTTCGCTAGGCTAGAAAGTGTGAAAGAGACGTAATTGTGTCTACCTGACCTTGTGGTTACCGAATATGGCGAATCAAGCGAAACAAAGGCTTAGAATGTGAAATGAGACTTTCAGGAATGAATTACAACAAAATCTGTGATGAAAAATCTATTTGTCCTACTGTGAAATGTCGAAAGTACACACAAGTCGTATATTGTACAAAACCGTCACTTCCTTCAGTCTGTTACGCGTAAAGTCGTAAATGGATGGCGGATACAATATTTGCAAACTTCGCTTTGCTGCTTCTTTGTTAGCAGCACTTTCAATGCCTTTTCTAGATTTAAAACAGTTCTTTTGCGCTTCTCAGTGGAGTTTGTGTGGACATTTCTCGTTTCTCGCTGAACATCTTTGCAAAAAGAAGTCTGCTAACTTTTTTCCGCTCGACCAGGGAAAGTCGTATACTGCGCAAAACCAGCCACTTTCGTCGGTCGGTGGTCGGGTTAAGGAGGGAGTCATACGTAAATGAGAGGTCATTTATATAGTAAATGATCTCCGTCAAGAAGATTTTGGTCGTATGCCGGAGGAAATATATGGGAAGGTCTTATATCGAAGTTTTACTGTACTACTGCTTGCAGCACGATTCAGAAATCAACAAGTAAAATTATCTGTGATTACGTAGAAGTAACCAATTTGACCCACACTGGGAACTGTATCAGCTTGACATATTTATCTTTCATTGTTTCAATCAGCTCCACTCACAGTGCGTTGACATGGCTTGCCGTTCGGGATGTAATTCCTGCAGCTATACTGGTTGATCGCTGATCTCTCTTTTTCTTTCACATCTAAATTCGAGACGAATGGAGAAAAACATATCTTCTCCGACGACAATAAGCCTATATGGATAATTTTAACTCATACGATCAGTACTGTATTTTTGTTGTACGATGACATGAAATGTACGGACATCGGGACATGCAAGTCATAAATATATTTTTACAACTTTTAAGTTAACTGTAGCCATAAGTATATTTTTCTGCATCAAAGAAAACAGAACGCGTTAAATTATACTTACTACATATCCACGAAGTCCACCCATTTCCTTAAAAAGTCATCTGAAATGTCTCTTTTTCTTTAGGAAAACACACTTTGAAACAACTACTACGACTGTTAAATAGTGCTGAAAGCCATCTAGACTGGAGTTTAGTAGCACAGACTGAACACAGCTGGGAAGATTGTGTGATAATATTTTTATCGCGCTCGTCCTATCCAATGGCTGGCACAAAAAGCTGCAGGACAGATACAAGACATCGCTGATAAATGCATGATATATCGGCTTTTTCTTTTTAAAAACTAAATGAGACCATGTACACATTCGTACACTGGTTACATCGGGAGTGGGGAGAAAAAGTAATTAACTTATTTATAATAATAGATCTGAGTTCAGAATCATGCTCTTGACTTTGTTGCTACCCGGACATAGATTATAAAAATGCGTTCGTATTTCTTCTCCGTAAATGAAAACTTGGAAAGTTCATGAACACTATTAAATACATGCTATGCTTGCTTGAACAACCTCGCATTGTGTATTACGAACTTCACACCTTTCGCTCGATTACAAGAAAAAACGATCTACTTATGTATTTTATGTGGATTTTTTATCTGCGAGGAGATAAATACACACTCATGGTCATACCACCAGCCCAAATCTGATAACCCCTGTGACGAACCAATGTTTCCAATAAGAGGGAAGTGCCTTTCAGTGTATAACTAGATTACGATACTATGGGAAATATCCGTGCCAAGGGCAACACGCAGTGCAGAGTGTCTCAGGTAACAAAAGTAAGTGCATCTCTAATAATGAATCCACTACTTGCGTAGTTGTAGACTGGCCATGAACGAGGAAGGGATGCGAGAGAGAGAACAGACGAAGGAATTTTTACTTTATTTTTTAAAGAGATAGTGCGTACACATGCACAGGTGCACCCACATAGCTGAATTTTTTTAAAAGTCTTCAAATGAACCCAAGGAAACCTCTCTGAGAGAAACAATACAGAAACACCCTTGTCATCGAATGGCGTAATTTTCACTGCGAATATAACGATTCTTTGTCGCTGGCTTGTCTGCTCGCTTCGGACGGCCTGTACCATAGCAGCAAAGCGTGCTTGCTACCGATGCAGAGGGTCGTGGATTCGGAACCCATGTCTGGCACACGTACTCTTCATGTGGCACCTGTTTACAGGGCTGGCAGTCGGTTTTCTCCGGGTGCTCCGGTTTCCCCCCTCTCTCTCCTATTATCGTCTCTCCTCTTTCCCCGTCATGATACAGTTTCCATTGCTGACTTGAGCTTAACAAAGCAACCAAGCCTGATCAATTTATTCATGCGGATTTCCCACAGTTCGCAATAAGCATAAAAGCTACAGAAGACAAACCTTCTGCCGATTTTTCACCAGATACTTAAGAATACCATGAATATACAGAGACAATTCCAAATTCCCTTATGTAAATTGATCAGGTATGAACATGAAATGTGATCCAAAACTACTAAATAACAAATTGTAAATGCACGTGCTTCTTTAAAGAAACGTAATCTGCCTGAAAGCACCGCAGCATGTTTTATGCATGCATTAAAAAAACTATTTAAGCAGTCACAAATTGCAATGTGTGTTTGTGCGTGCGTGCGGGCGTTGACCAAAGTTTAGCACAAACTTCTGGTAAGGTTTTAAAACTTCGATCTGAGTTTTTGTACACCGTCCAGGTAGCTTGTTGCTAGTTTCCAGGTGGTCACATATGTTCTTAATCGCTTTATGCAAAAACGTTACAGTCTGTTTATAGCGACAGCATTCGATTTTTATGCAGAATAAAAATATTGCCCAACCGTCTGGACGCAGCTTGCAACCGGTCAAAGTCGGGGCTGAGCATTGACGAAGGTGCGCGACGCTGGCTGCGGTATTTGATTCTCCGATAACTCGCGAGAGGCTGCCTTGCCTTCCATCATTCCGGCCGAGTAGCGCGAAAAGAAGTCTTGGTCTTGCTCCGTTTCCCAGACTTGTCTTTCTTCTAGAATTCTTGATCTTACGACGGTAGGTCCAGCGGTGGATTGATCCTCCATCTGCGCCCATTAGTCTTACATGGTGCTCGACAGAATCAGGCAGCGTTTGGGCAGCGAGATCGAAGTCCACGCGCAATCCTCGCCTGTGCAGCTCCGACAACGGAGAATGAGGATGAAGCACGGTCTGGTGGCCGTGGCCCTGTTGACAGGACTCGTGTACTTCGTGTACTTCCGTCATTCTTCGGAACAGCAAACTGTCCTCGGCAGCCAGGAGGTTAGGTCAAGCGCCACCAGAGCGTCCTCGGGAGACGACATTCCCAACGACCGCGTAGCAGCCTTTGCGAACGCGTTTGACAAACTGGGTCATAAGGCCAAGGCCGAGAAACTGGAAGATCATGGAACCGGCTACCCTACAGAATACGCCACTTCCCTGGCAGACAAAGAGGGCAAAAAACCGAAGATTCTGCTGAAGATTACTCCAGCCAAAACTACCGGTGGTGCACAGAAAGTTAACGTTTCTCGTGGACCACTGTCGTCTGCTGTTCCTAAACCGACAGAAGCTGGTCGCCAGGGCAACGAAACCTTCCGACAAAGGCTTATTACTCAACTGTGGGGGCCAGGCAGTCGTGAGGAGGCTATCAAAAGGGGCAGCAATGCGCAGAACCGATACAGGAATGTTATAGGTCGGCAACGACCAGCGGCCAATGTTCCGCAGCAGCTCAGGGGTGTACCTCAGCAAGAACAACTGGCAATACCTCAGCAGAAGCAAGTGATGCCTCGGCGACCGTTCATAAAGGTGCCTCAGCAAATTCAAAGGGCCATGCCCAGGCAACCTGCAGTGGCCTTGCCTCAGCAGCAGGAAGCTGGCAATCCTCAGCAACAGGTAATTTTCAATCCTCAACAAGTTGTCATTCCTCAACAACAACAGCAGCAACAACAACAGCAAGCGGGCATGCAGCGAGGTCAGCCCAAAACGTTCGACGATGCAGTGAAAGACGCCGCTAAGATGTTCGAAGACGTTCGTCAGAAAGGACTCATGCACCTTCAGAGTGTGGCAGGCCGAGTCGACACACGTCAGAAGGCGTTGCCATGGGAACCAGCCGGCAACTTGGCTCCGTCTAACATCGAGCAAAGACCCCCTGCAGCGGCACGTGACGATGGGAACGACAGGCGTGCGGTCGCTGGACGGCCAGCAGCGAACCCCGATGACGACCACGCGGTGGACGCAAATGTGCTTCAGCGCTTTTTCGCCCGTCAGGCAGATGGCGATGGTGTGCGCCAGGGTGGAGTCAACGTAGGGTTCAACTTTCCCTGAGATGTTCCTTAGTACACCGCATGACGTAAAGTACAACACCTCACTATATAAATATATATCCTACACCAATGAGATTTTCAGAAAACTGTGAAAATAACTTTTAAACGTACAGAGGTTTGCATCTTCACAGGCTGACATTACGGTACTTAAAATACTTTTTGTTTTAATAGATTTTTCCATAAAAAAAATTATGTGCTGAAAAAGTGATGAACGTAATTATTCAAATTCCTAAAGAAAACGGAAAATCGAAGGCTTGTCATGTGCGTAAATGATTGTAAAAGCTGATAAAAAATTCCGACAGAATTTTCCCAAAATAAATTACGAGTGAACAATTTAGTGCCTTTACCATCGATGGGAATATATTTGACATTTTCCCCGAGTTCATGTGACAGAAATTGTGTGTGTACATTACTTTTTAAAAAAATCGTGTAAATACAAAACCAGCTAAAAAGTAGGCTCGGCGAACTATGACGTCGCCAGATCGAGTTTCATTAAAAATCTAAGATTATAAAGAGCTGAATGAAGACCCTAACTTGCCACCTTGCAGTGGATTAAGTGCCCCTCCATGAGAATGTCCATGTCTTGAACGTGCCTCTTTCGTCACGTGAACTTCGACATACAGTATAACTTTATTCAAAATATTTCGCTCACACTGGGCAGTGTGAAGACGCAATGTGTAGTGTACTAAATCGGAGAGTATACTGACAAATTTTATATTTTCACCTATTTTGCGTCAACACCTTATATGTGCTTTCTTGTTCCTTTGAGCATTAGACCCATTTGCGTCTTACGCTGGGGGAGGAGCCGCGGTAATTGTTCTTGTTCTGGAAAATATTCCTTAACAAACCAGGATGTCAAATGATGTTTTCAAGATACTGATCTGTAATCTTTTCATATTACTTGTCGTATGTAATAAGCTTCAAATGCTTTGTCTTGGGCATTTGTTGTTGGTTTTTTTTGTTTTTGTTAGTTCTGTTTTACAGTTATTTTTCGGTTTTGCATAATCCAATCGTTTTCTGCTTCTTTGGGTTCTTTTTCTTGCTCTTTAAGCAAGTGAATGATTGACAGATGACAGAGATGCTGAAAATACAAGGCAACTAAAGCAAAAGAAAGAGATGGGGGAGGGAGATGATGGCGTTGGGGCCAACAAGCCAATTGATCCATTACAATATCTCGTGGGCGTCGTTTTTTCATTATAATTTACATAATGTCATAATTATTATATACATTTTTCTTCAAGGTAATCTATTTTGAAAGCAATAAATTATTCTTCAAATAATAATGTCAGCGTAGAGTATGTATGTCAGACGTGGTGCTGAGGCTAACAACGAAATAAAGTTTCTAGAGACCTTTTCTGATATTCGAAGCTATAGAAAAACACATGCTTTAGTGACATGCAACTCAAGAGGAAGACTGTCCTCACTGTGCAGCGATGTGTTTAGGCTGAAACTTTTATGATACTGACACATCCATGAATGTCAGGCTTCTGGTGACTGTTACGATACACAAAAGCATAAAGGGCCAGATACAAGTACTCTAGACAATAAATTCTCTCTTGAAACGTGGTGCAAAAGAACAACAGCAAAAAGCAAACCCAGTGAGTTCGGGAAGAAATTTGGAATGAAACCAACACCCTTTGCTGCCAGTGTAAGGATTGGGACTACGCACATCACCCTGCAAAATGTATTTATTTTTATAGACTTTTCTGCTTGTATCATAGGTCTTCGTTCTCCCCATGCAACAATGCACAGCACTTTCAATTTATGACTTATCTACACCTTCCTAGCATCCCCATACTACACCCAGCTACTAAAGCTCCATATACATGATGACAATATCACACAGAAAAGTCATCAGAATGGACTGGGGGGGGGGGGTGTGTTAGTGGTTGAGGTTTGAATTTACAAATGTACAAACGTGCATGCACATCCCACCTCACCCCACTCTCACCACCCCCTCCATGCACAAATATGCACACACATGAACCCAAACAAATTTCAACAGGTTTACTGAGAAAATGCTGCACAGAAAACACAACATATCTAAGATCTATCCCACTTGGTCATGGCTTAATTTGTCCAAATCACTCTGAGATTTAACAGTTTGCACCAAATCTCCATGCTAAGATTTCTTTCTTGAAGTGGGTATTTCATGATCATCCTACAGTATACCAAGCTGGGAATTCAGTCTATATTTCAATGTGCACAGCCCCATCACCACCACAATCTTCTCCATTCTTCCTATTCAAACAGATCCGTTTGTCTGGTAACAGATAATTTTTGTCAGTCACAGATCACTCTGTCAAGTCAAACACAGTTTCAGAAGAAAAAAGACCTGGCCTTGCTTGCATAAACTAGGATGTTGCTTTTCGTGAGCTGAAAACTTTGACACCATTCTGAGCTGAAGCCCTGGCATACTTCGTGAGAAGTGCTCCAACATCCATCTTGTCCGTGGTCAGGTCACTGCCGACAAAGCCCTTACCTCATTAATCTCATTTTTGAAGCGCTGATATGCACTTTCTAGATATTAAAGAGGAAAGCCTAAATATAAAAGATTTCCTCTTTTCTAGCACATTTATTAAGGAAATGTTTGAGCTCATAAAAAGGTAAACAAAAAAATTAGCAATGCATTATGATAAAGTCATATAGTCATAGTTCTTATAAGACTTTTGCGTTACTACATCTGAAGTTCAGAACTGTCCTGGGTGTAAAAGAAAAATGTCTTGCTGGGTTTAATGTGATATTCCTAAATAGAGTGAAAAGAGACATCACTGAAATTTTGCAAAAACTACTAAGCAATAAATAGGGCTGAGAACAAACAAAACTTTTTAAATAATGTAAAAGAAATATATTATTTTTGTTATTTTTGTAGCATAGCAGTAGTTTATGACGTAAAAGAATGTGCACAGACATCAAATCTGCATGTACCTCACATATGGTGTAATTTCTTGCAGTGTCCATCTCTTCCTAGTGTCAAATAAGTAATCAAACCTGTGGATAATCAAAAACATGACACACAACTTAATATGCGCCTATGCACGAAAAATTTCACATGCATATATTATTGGCAACTGTTGGAAGTGATCATTCTCTCTTTCATTATGATTTCCTTATACAGTCGAATCCGGTTAATTGGACCACCGGATAATCGGACCAGCCGCTTATTCGGACCAAATCTTAAAGAACAGAATCTTAATTGTAACATAGGGCATGTTCGTTTAATCGGACCAGCCGGTTATTAGGACCAAAATCATCGCGTCCCGATGTGGTCCGATTAACCGGATTCGATTGTATCTCAGGGGGAATCGGCACTAGCAAATAACATATAGATGAAAAGGTCATTATTACCAATTATTTTTGTATTGTACATATATGATAAAGCCCACTGCAGTTAAAAAAGCATAGCCCACCATGATGAAACATGACAATATGCTGGTGGTGGGGGGAGGGAGTTAGGCTTGCACAGTATGATTGAAGTCATTTCAATTGGTAAAATTTTCATGCAAGAGATCTTCACAATACCCAGAGTACTGTCCATCTGGACCACACATTCAGTTGTGTTTTATTATGCCAGACTTAATATTCTGCATGTTTTGTTCTGCTGGTCCAGAACAACCCTATTTTGTTGGGCTATGTTTACTGCTGTCATTTGTACAGTCAGTTCAGTAATGACCAATGTCAGCTAAACTATAAAAAGAAATATCTTGAAGTTTTAATAAATGAGAAAAACATTTTATGTTTAAGCTATATTAATCTACTGAAGCACTGGCTAACTTTGCTAAAGTTTGGACATTGCTAAGTGAAAATTAAGTTTCATGAATTAGCTGAAATTTGTTAATTTTGCAAAATGAGCTGCATGGTCAATGTTCTTCAGCCACTTCGTTATATTAGAATACAGCTTAAGGAAAGAAGTATCCCATGCCATTACCTTTCAGATACATCCTCTGGTAAATCTTCCACCGGGAAAAAGGAGATGGTTTCTGGCTTTGATTCCCGATCAATTAATGCCACACCCTGTGTGAATATTGGAAATTAAAAATACCACTTGGAGCTTCTAACAATGTTATCAGCCTGGAAAGCTTGCTCTTTTCCAGACTCACATTTTAAAGGGACCCAGACCCTAAGCAGAGGCAGACGGCCTGGTCATTTTTAAAAAATGTCCTCCTCACTAATTCATGATCACTTTTATTGTATCATTTGAGCTTTCTTGTGCATTAGAGATGCACATATGGGGGTATCTGGGAATTCTCCTGCTACTGTCATGAACTAACATTTGTTGAACTTAACAGAAAATGCAATGTATACAATGACTGATAAATTTTCTTTCTACAATGACATCTTGCATAGCACCAAAAACAGTTAAACTAAATAGATCAACTTCAGAACCAATCTTAAGGTACTTGTATATGTGTTTCTTACTTCACCTAGTTCACCTTCATTAAAATACAACAACAAAATCTTCCACAAATGGTCTAAGAAAACCAACCTCAACTTGAGACAAGCTGGTTTTCATTCCAAGTGGCACACTCTGCTCCCACACTTGAAGAAACTCTTGTAAATTAAACTGCACAAAGAAATAACATAAAAAGCAATTTTTGCCAAAGTACATGTGAAGCAAACACATTTCATAATAATACTAAACAGTCATGAAAAAAAACTAGACATGAATTTTTCATCACACAGTATTACCTTATTGTGTTACATTGACCAACTTGTAATCTAAAACTGGTTTTGAAAAAATAAATAGGCTTACCTTTCCAGCATTTCTCAAGCAAACTTCTGCATAAAACTGACATACTTTATCTTCATTTAGCCTGTACGTTTCTGAAAAAAAATCATTACAATAATTAAAGAAACGTGTTGGTCAATTCCATATATTGCAAGAATATGAAGAATTCTTTTAAAAACAGTAAGACCTGCCTTGCGGAGTCACCCTTTGTTCAAGCCAAAAATGTCCCTACATGACAGGCGCTAGAGTGTAAAGGCACTCTAAACAGGAAGCTTGCGGGTAAGGATTCTTGGAAGAAGTCACGTGTAAGCAAATGTGAAAAAAAATTGGGGGAGGTGGCGGAGACCCAAAAACCATGTAAAGTTGTCCCCTCAGGACAGTAAAGGTTCAAGTTTTGTCCCTAAAGTCACTGTCCATGTCAGCGTTTGGCAAGGTGACAACTGCTCTCAGTTGATTTAGTGCTGGAAGCTAATCTGTGCCAATCATAAGTGTCCCAAGACAGCAGGTGCTGTTCATCTTGAAGGCCTCACAAGGCAGGTTTTACTGTATAACATAACCTGAAGCTAATGAGAGGAAGGAAGATAAGGTGCTTTATTTTACTAATATGCAACGATAAAAAAATTTTTTTAATTCAGACTTGAAATGTTTCAACACTTACCAGTGTCACCCACATTTTCCTGCAGAACTGCATAGCAGCCAACAACATGATGAATTACCTCTCTGCAATGAATCAGATAACCACCCTGAAGATGTTCCGTATTCACTAAGGCTTTAAACAGCTATTAAAACCCAGTACACTGACATATAGACAACAAAAAATATGAATAAATAAGACTGAAATGCTACCTGGGGAAAAGTTCCTCAAGCACCTCTATACACTCTGATATCAGAATGCCAGAGTTTATCCAGTCCCTCTCTTCTGACAGGTGTATCACATGACTCAGTACAGTTGACAGATGGTCAAACTCCAACACCCGCCAAAAGCCTGGTAAAAAAAAAAAGTTTATTTCACACTGACTGAAGGTTATGAGAAAGAAAATACCAACAGAACTTTGCTCAGTCCAGTTACACCTGTCACAAGAGCAAGTCACCCCTTGTTATGCCTTTGAGTGGCTCTGCAATCTGATGGCTGGGCCAAGGGTTGCACCTCCACAAGAACAGCCCATTATAGTTTTACTCTATGCTGTAGGACTAGTATTGCTGACAGACTGCAATATCTCAGAAGGACCACCTGCTACAAAGGGACAGTTTCAGGTTTCCACAAAGGTGTCCATTGTTTGCAACTTTTACTGTACATGTTTTTTTTAACCTAACATCATACTTAATACTCAACCATGCATTTACTCACCTTTAAATTCAAAAGCTTTCAACCTTTTCAGGCCCTCAGTGATCTCTTGCTCACTAGCCTGCACTCTGTTCATAAGGTCCTCCAAGGTGTACTGTTTAAAAATTGTAAACAGAATAATCCATCCAGCAGCTCATTAAGTTAATTTTGCCAACAACTAAAATCAAGGAAGCTCTCACAAAGACTGGTTCCGATATCACTATAATTTTTAAAAAATAGCAAGCAGGAAAGAAACCACCTGACTATGCATAATAGTATTCTTCTTTGAATGTAAAGAAGGGACAAATTTCGCCATTAATCACGGTCCCCCTCCATGGCTCTCCACAAAATTTCCAAAACAGGAAAGAAGACAAGAAGGCTAATGATTTCTTAAAACAATTAAAAAGCCTTTTCAGACATCAGTAAAAGTTTTCAGAAAAAATAAATATTACTGGCCATAGAAGATTGAAGCTTACTAAATTACTATTTAAAAAGTGAATGATAAGGCATGGCAATAATAAATAAGGTAGCGATTACATATTTCAGACACTGCTAAAGGTACTCTGATGCATAATACCAAGTACATTGCAGCCATCAGCCGACATGAGCAGGAACAGCACCTGAGAAAAAATGGCCATTCCTGCTACCAATGTCATGATTCCCACACTAATCTTGCTGTTATCTTTTTTTGCAGAGGTGGATTCTAGTGCATGGGAATGCACCAAATTTAGCACCTTTCACCTCAGTAGACACTCTTATACTAACAACCAAAGGATAAGTAATTCTCCACAAGATCATAAATATTGAGAATTTTGATCACAGTTCACAAAAATCAAAAATGTTTATCCAGGTTTTTAGAAAAATTGCAGCACGTTTTTGCTTTGATGGCTATGTGCGGGAGTACCTTCAAAATGCAGATAGGAACAGGAATCGTGCCACCTAAAGGCAACACAAACCAATAAATATTTAGAATATTGAATACACGTAACCTTTTTTCCCTGATGATGATGGTCTTCTTCACATTCCTGACCACTGTACGGGTTTTCCTCCAGCAGGTACTTCAACTTTTGAAGGCGAGGCTTGATGGGTCTCAGTTCAAAATATTTATGAAGTACACTGCAGACCTGCAAAAATGTATCATTATGAAATCTGTGCAAACTGGATTTACATCATTCCTGTGACACTGGTCACTGGTGACAATGGGCTGTACACAACTATGCACAACAATAGTACTACTGGTGACAGTAGCCAACACATGATGGAGTTCCTACTGATACTAAAGTGATAGTGAGCAGTACATAACACTACTATAGTACTAACAAGTGTTAAAAAAACTAAAAAAACATAAACTTGCAATTGCAGATTGCTGCTTTCTTAGTAAAATTACAATAAAACAAACTATGCACATCACTTTGTCAAATCCTCTCAGATGCATCTGTGCTTGCCTCTAAGTGACGAAGATCCTGAGGGCCTTCAGCAGGAAGTTCTTGACCATAGCTTAAGCTTTCCAGCAGCAGCATTGAGTTAGACAGCTCTGCTTCCTTTAGGTCAAAAGTTCTGTTTTTTGTGCACAGTACTGCCATGTCACTCTTGTCTCCACGAAGTACCAACCTGCCAACAGACTAAATGTTATTCCTTCATCATGTCCATATATTTATTAATTTAACTCCCTTGAAAGTCTTCTTAAACAATATCAAGTAAAGAGAAAAAAGTAGCTAATTTCTTCTAGTGCACTACTGCAAGTAATAGTACCACGCTAATCACTGAATCAAGGAGCCACTCGGCCAGATAATGAAAGTACACACAAACTAAAAAAGGAATTTGTTAAATATAGCTAATATTTTCAAAGCTATGATAACTGGCACGGTTACCTTTCTCCTGCTTCCAGTGCACAAAGTACATCTGTGTCAACCTCCAAAAGTCTGACCGCGTCATTGTCCAAACTATTCGAAAAGAATATTGTCTGAATGCAGGGATGGAGCTCAGCTGGGTCAAGTTTTGCGAACTTCAACACTGTATTGACATCATCCAGTGATCTACGGAAACAGCAAAATCGTGCATGAAGCGACGATTCCCAAAACAAACATAAGAACGTTCAAATAATATGCATCGAAAGTAGCAAAATTTGTGGAAACTTGTACAATGAACCTCTTCCCCGTGCTGTCTGTATCCTCTTCCATTGCAACTTCCCGCCCTGAAGGAAAGTTTTTCTTCCGGTTCAACGGTTTCGTCGACAACCCTATACTTTTCTGTGGGAGTGGGAAACTAATTAGTAATCACTAATCAGAATAATAATCGTATAGCTTTCCTTCTTTTCAGTCCATATGTTTAGCTCATAAACGTTTTTTTTATTCATATTATGTACCGCTTGCAGCTTCATTTCAGGTGCATTGGTTATTACTCAAGCAAACTACAGAAGCAGACGACTTTATTGCCACTGTTTGCTATAACAGTGTGGTTCGACGAGGCAATGACCTTTAGTTTCGTATTCAGCAACATCTTAAACAGTCAAAAAGGTTTTGAATAATATACTTTTGCGCTACGAAATGAGAGATTAAACTGAATGTAATAAAACACTCTTACTTAAATGGTCGTACTCAGTGACAAGAGGCCACGCCGTAAAATTAGGTCAAAGGTAAAAGGTTTCACCAATGGTGGGCGTGGTTTCCCCCTGTTTTCGTCCTATTATAGGTCCGTTGTCCTATCGACAACTCTTGGCAATGTGACTGGCTGCGTTGTACTTTCGGTAGAAAAGTAGACTGCACTTGACCTATTCGATCGCTCAAAAGAAAGATATGCCAAAGCAACAGCCTTCTCTCGGTTTCACCATCTACGTAATTGGGGAGCAAATAAGGTAAGATCAACAATAACGCTTACAGACGCTAATACTTCGATCATAATTGTTTACAAACACATGATTGTATAAACAATACTGACAATTGACCGATGGACTCTGCACGACTCATTACTACACAGCAAGAACGTGCGCATATGAAGAGAGAGTGCTGTTGGATATTTCTGGGGGTTTCCCCCTCATGTTTTGCTTGCTCGAGTACAGCTGGGGTAGCATATGCATCATACACAATTTTTGTTTTCTATCGTCTACTCGTAGAAGTGCAGGTGACTTCCACAGTACGTCAGATATGGTTTTTCGAAGTTTTAGCAAGAGATGAAATCAAAGGTGTTTCAGCAGTTATGGTCCAAGCACAACTGTTGAAACTGTTTTTCAAAACATTTTTTAAATAATGCCTTATAGAGTTAAGATATTGCGAAGAACACGATCATTATTGGCGGCCAACCTTCAGTCATTTATTTTATTTACTATGGTAACCAAATCCGCCTCTCAAATTTACATGTATAGCTGTCTGAAAATAACAACTACATATAAACTGCCAATTTTAAGCGTTTGATCTAGTCTCTGACTATAACTATCGTTACAGTTTTGTGTATAAGTATCAGGACACAAGTACTCCTGTAAACAAACGTACCTGTTCCCACTATATCGATCCTTATCATTTTCGTTATTACTGCTAAAAGTGTGAGTTTTTGGAAACGACGCTGGTATTATGCTATGCGCATAAGAATTAATAATTTCTTGGTGTTAGTTTATACACCATTTCCGGGTATATTGGAGATTTCATTATCTTATCCAGAATGTTAAGTATTAATCATGGCAGTGAAAATAACAGGTGTCCATATCAAAGTTAGCGCAATTAAATGTTGCCGAATTATCAGCTGTTACGCGTATACGACTATCCTATTTATATATATACTTGAGCACAGCAGATAAGGATATAGCAATAACAGTCAACTTTTTCTCACGTCGTACAGACGGAAACGTGACGTTGTCTCTTCGCAGAGAAATTTTCGTCAAAAGCTGATGGCAGTTCTTGCGCAAATCTTCTTATGTCAGCACTAGTGTGCACGGACAATTTAAGTCCCTCGACCGTATGATTTGCTACCTGTAAGACCCGAGAGCACGAAAGCTCTCTCTCCCCACTGCCCTCATCTCTTCTACTCGCGTCTCACTCGATCCTATCGATTCTTATCCCCTCACCTCTACCCTACATTCCTCGCTGATTCTCTTCCTTCCTCCATTTCCACACCTCTGCTCTTTTCCTCCTCTTTCTCTTCTTCCTCGCATCTTGTCATCCACTCTACGTTTTCCCATGCCCATCCACACGTACGTTATTGTTTCCAAGCTCTTGCTGAATGAGTGTGTGTGTGCGCTTATGTAACTTCGCCTGTAGCAAGAGCTTACCTTATTCACCCACCTATTCCCCCCCCCCCCACACACACACACCCAACTACACCCGCTACGCCCACATACACCCACCTACTCCCGCCCACGCCCACATACACCTACCTACACCCATGCATTCCCAGCATACATCAGTCCCGACAAGTTCCACCCAATAGCTCACACATTAACGATAGATTTCTCGCCAATAATTCACACACAAAGGGAATATTTGTAATTCAGATATTTTCCATATTGGTGGCATTCGGTTTATTAGTACTTCGTATAAGTTTCGTCATTCAGATCCACTGAAAACGTTTTCCCATTTACATCTGAAACAGTACGTTTGAAAGATGATGGTACCTGGATACTAGCATTAATCTAGTTTTCCCTGGGTCCCTATGTCTAGTCGATCTTGAAGTGACCTGCCACGAATAGCCGGGACGGGCGGGCTGATGAGTGATTGTGTAAGTGGGTTTGAGAAGATACTGAGTGTACGTTGAGTGTACATGAGATGAAGTGGGGTGGGCGAACCCCATCAAAGTGTTACGTACTTCTACTTTCCGATTCTCGGGCACCTAATGCACCTTCGTCACGAAACAGCGGTGGTGGTGGGAAGGGTAGGCCACACTCCCGCACGATATGTGTCGGGCGTTTGAAATTCACGTCCAATTGGTCAGTTCTTTATGTCACTCTTTGTGCGTGCGCGCATGCGTGCGCGCGCGCGCGTGTGTGTGTCATTCTTTTAATACTGATGACACCACTGGGCACTTGCGGTGGTTTGTATAAATTGCGAGTTTGGCAATCTAAAACCATGGTTCACAGAAACGGCGTTGTTGTGCAATGCCATTTTGAGTGTTGCAATGATGACGCATTTTTGCTTCTGTGAAAAAAAAAAAAAAAAAAAAAAAAAAAATAATAATAATGATGATGATGATGATGATGATGTTTATTGTTCTTTATACCACTCAACTTGATGTTTCCTTTTTGCGTAGATGGATATAGCAAGCCTCCATCCAGGAAGTTAAGTGTTGTATATATTGGTGTCTGCTACACGCACAATGTTGCGTATAACAAGCAGTTCTTTCCTGCGGTGAACTGGTTTCTAAGCTAGCGATTTTAACTAATGGTTCAGAAGCTGTATTGATTTCAGCTATGCACGCATGTTCTATATAACAAACAGTTCTTTCCTAATGAGCTGGGTTTCTAATCTAGCGGTTTTCGTTGATGGTTCATATATAGTGCATCGATTTCTGCTGTACACCAGTGCTCTATAAGCAAATAGCTCTTTCCTCTAAACTGGGTTTTTTCAGCTGGTGATTTTCATCGATGGTTCATATTGCGTGACCCAGTGGTGATTGAGGGGAGGTGGCGGTGGTGGGAATGCAATAGAGAAGTCACGATAATGAACGCAGTCAAGTTGCGACAGGTGCATGGTTTAAAGGTCGCACGCTGGCTTCAACTCAGGTAGCAGCTGTCAGATGTACACTGCCAAGCAAAACTTTATAAATATTGACAGAACCGTTTGGTGGTACATTCTCAATATTCGATTTTTTAAAAAAAATCGTAGACACTGTAGCTCTGTTAACAGCCTCCGACAAAACTATATTCAAGCATGTAAATTCCATGTTCTCAGCCAACGTTTTATCACGTAAAAAAGAGTTAAAGACTCAACATGATTATTTTATGCTTTCGTGTTGACTGTTTTCTTTCGCTAGTTTACTGCTGTAACGTTCTTCCATCGTATCTATTAGTTTCAATGGGTAAATAGACTTGCTTTAAAAATATCATTATAATCAAGTTGTTCTCCTGCTCTGTTAATGATACATATTATCATGTATTATCAAATTTTTGGCCAGACTCCGTTTGATTGAAGGGAGAAATAAATGCACCAGTAAGTAGTAAATGCATAATTTCGTATTGTATAGCAAGGGAAATAACCTGTGCAATACTCATGTGCAGAGTTGATACAGGCTCCAGCATATACTTGCAGCCTAACCTAATAGAATTAATCAATAGAAATATTTCAAAATAATCGGAAATTTTAATTTAAATGACATGTACAGAAACATTATTAACTGACCTCTGTACACTACTTGAAGATTACCCGAGCCACCTTTGGCAAGCTTATCGTCTCACACATAAGCTCAAGTGTGTGTGTGTGTGCTTTTTGCAGATGTCAGATGCACAGTTTGAATATGGTCAAAGACAGACGATATCATCTTAGGAAGTACAAACAGTGTTTCGTTGGCAAAGATGCTGTGGACTGGGCGGTACGGTCACATCACGCGAACACACGAGAGGAAGCCATTGCGGCTATGCTTTGCCTGCAACAGCACGGCATGATACACCACGGTAACCATGCAACGCTGCGTCCATTACGCCAGCAAATGGAAATGTTTCTTACAAAAATAACAATGCATACCGATGGCTGGCACTCATGGTCGTGTGGAAGTGGGAGGGGTTTGGTGCACCGGTGTTGATCTAACAGCCAAAAATCTCGTTGTGGCTTTGAACAGACACCAGCACCCAAACAGATTTTATAGAAATTGACGACCAGCATATTTAAGTACATATGCTGTGATTAGTCTGAAGCCTGTGTGCGTGTATGGAGAGCGAGAGAATGCTACAGAGACGTTGCAACGTTAGGGGAGAGATGGAAAGACTGAAGGCAATACGGCCCGTTTGTCTGAGCTCCTGGCACGTTAGGCTTCCTTCCACAGATTGTCTGTGGATAAACCGTACAATGTCCACCTTCATCCTTTGAAAATCGTCAGATAAACTATTGGTACTCAAGAGAACATGGTTAGAAGACAGACCACGGAAGAATGTAGACGCGTGCCCCAATTGCTGACCTCGTCTTCTAACCCTCACAGAAGTAGCTGTAGGTTTATGACTGTTTATTCAGATTCACATAAATGTACGTCATTGCATCATAAAGGGGTTGTGAAAAGAAAGCTAGGAAGCACGAGATGGAGCCGATAATGGGAGAAGAAAAACATTTAGTTGAATTTTGTTTCATTTAAATTGGCTATGTCGATGTCATCGAGTGGTCGTTTGGATTTGTTGTTGCAGTTGTCGATGAGCACGACTTTAAGGACCAGAACCTCTTCTTTCGCTTCACACGAGACGATGACACCCATGTGTCTAACACTGATCTCGCCGTCTTCTACCGTGGGCTGGACGTCTACAACAGGTATTCGGGTTGGGTTATTTACGAGGAACAGTGGTTCCACGTAAGTCTCTGGTTCCACCTCGCGGCGATTTCGCACTGTGG
>SMGT01005972.1:254790-271693 GCA_004794575.1 Lanistes nyassanus
ACTGTGGGGGGGGGGGGGCAGTGGGGGATGCGATCTTATTACTAACATGTGCACTGAAACACTGATAGCTGCAGTAGGACGCCCAGGGCAGAGAGTTTACTGTTAGGGGGAGGCCATGGAGTCTGCACAATATTTAAATCAACGGTAGGGTCCTTGGCCACTCCTGGATTCGACCCTTTGACACACAGTCTGATGGTCTGAAGACCGAGACGTCCAAGCCCCAACAAAGCAGGCATTAGCTGCACGACAAAGTATATATAGTTAGGCGGAAACAGTTAACAGTGTTGGGTCATATGAGAATGAGTTTGTATCACTTTTCTGAAGTAGCGGAGGGCATTCTTTAGCTGCTTCCCAACCCATCCTGTACAAGAAAGAAAGAAAAACGAAAGTAAGTGTTATTAGTGGTGACATGGAGGGGGTTAACGAAGTGGAGGTGGTAATAGCTAAATAACAAACCGCCTACCTCTGATCGCTATTATAAGGCCTCACAGAGCGAAAGAAGGGTAAACTGTAGACAACATCAAGTCGATTTACAAAGATGACACACAGCCACGTGAAAACAGGGAAGTTAGTTGTGCCGTGCAAACTGCCAAATGAACACGCTAGAATGTTTACTGAAGCGTTTGGACTTTAAATGTGTTTATAGTTACCCCCAGTTCCGTTTTTTTGTTAGGAATGTCACGGAGGTTTTAGTCACATACAGTTGCGCGATTGTTTGGTGTTCTTGTCAGGGCTAAGGAAGCGGGAATACAGAGAGACTTCTACCACCGGGGGCATTTGTACGAGGGGGCGTTCTACGGCACGGATCTGGTGGACTGCCTTGTCGACAACGACTCGACTGATCGTCAACAAATCGTCACCCTTTGCCGAGAACTGCTAGAATATGGCATCCTCGGACATGGTGGGTCTGTTAATGCTGGAGTGAGTGACGACTGAGGGGCCGAGGTCGTGCTAGACGGAAGATGAAGGGGGGGAGGAGGGATAAGGAGAGAGAACAATTGCATCTTGTTTGGCACCAAGTCAGAGCACCATTATCCCTTTATTAACTACCTAGAATAAACATGGTGATATCGCATAACATTTCTTCAGAATGAAGAAGGAACATCTTATCGGATTTCCACACCTCAATTATCGCTACCCGAATGTAAGTGCAGTTACAGTGTGGACTCCGAAAACGTCCCTGGTCGCTAACTCATGTCGGTGCTTGGCTGGCTATGGCAGTGAATTACTTCGTGTGCACTGTGTTGATTTTGTCTTCAGTTACTGACGATTACCACTTCAGCGACGACCGCTTGATGTACCAGTTTCGGACTGACTTTAACAGACCCAGTCTGCTTATGGACGTTCTCATGCCCCCTATTGGTCAGCAGAGGGTCAAAGGTCAGGACAACAGCTCTGTGCAACGTAAGTTGACCACACGACGCGCTACATGTGCTGTACGACTGCGCTACTAATCGAAGGACAGCATGGTACAAACAGTTAACAAATCATTAAGTAAATGGATTGTAAGCTCCTGACGTCATAATAGCAGCTGACATAATAAATTATTGACGTTTATATAAAAAGAGAGAGGGAGAGAGAGAGACTAGAACAAGAGCCTGAGACAAAATTTTAACGGGGCCCAGGTGGTGGGCTTCTGTATATCATTTTCTGGGGCTCGGTGGGCCCACACTTTAAATGTTTTTATTGTTTGGGATAGCCGAGGGTATCCGGGTCCTAACAACGCCACGGCCAAGTAACGTTTACTTGCCCTCTGGGGTCCTGTAGGCAATGCTGAGACGGCGCAGACGTATGGATCAACACTGATTTATCATTTTATTTTGCATTTTCTCTCTCCAACAGCCTTTCTCCACGTTCTGTGTCTGGCTGCTTGATTTTTTAAACTGACGTGTAGGCCCGCTCATTGACGTACGGACAGACCACGTTAACGTGTGCATATCTACGTGAGTTCGCAACAGATTAGTTCGTCCTCCATACAGAATGAATATCTGAACACTGAGACTTTAAATTTTGTTGTGCGTGTACGTCTGTGGACAGCGAAGAGGGTCGAGGCTCCTGCCCTAACGTCAGCAGGGTCAGAAGGGAGCAGCGTAGACGACCCTAACTACGCGTCTTCCCTGTCCACCAGCGGCGACCACATCGGCCGACTTGAGGCCAAGGTGTTCCCTGCCAACTTAAGGAACGATTCGAAACATACAAGCGGATTGTCAGGTATGTCAACGGCATGGCTTTCCTTCCGTCCAGCCACCTTTACTTCGATTTAGTTTCAAAAGGGGCGAAAATGTTTTGCGTGCCTGCACGGACCCAACACGCGCCTTCTAAACACACATACCCATTACTGTGAACACGTGCTAATGCCGACTGCAATAGGCCGGCATAGGAGTCAGGAAGAATAACTATTCTAATGTGTTTCCAAGATGAGGGAAGTACGTACAAACCAGGACTCCGAAAGCTTCAGCATTAGCTTACAGAAACCTTTTTTTCCTTTTTCTCTCCAGAGACGACGTCCAAAACACATGGGCCGGATCAAAGTAAAGTGGTAAAGGTAGGTCGATTAACCATTGCAATCCTTCAACACGAGTAGCTCGTGTTAAGGTCATATACAGTTATAGTGTTTTAAACGTTTATTCTGTTCTCGACATATAAACGTACGTCTTATGTGAAGAGCTGAAGTGGTCGAGTGTCGTGGACGCAAGAAAGGAGTGCCGCTAGGCACGCAGTGACTTCAGTTGAGCCAGGGACTGTACATGTAGACGTAAGGGTTGGATAGTCCTGGGTGGGTGGGTGGGGGGGTAGACTTGCTGGTTCAAATCTGGCAGGGCAGCTACTAGACTGCCAGTTTTTAAGTCTTAGGCATAATTGAGCCAAGGTGCGAACTAGAAAACAATCGCTAAATCAATAACTCTGTTCTTTATACAAGACACTATGCTTCGCATTGCTCACCGACCTCTCCCTGTAGCTTTCCCCGCAGCATATGCGCAACACTTTTGATCTCTCCTTCCGCAGACCCCTACTTATCGCTTATCGGTATCCAGACACCGATATTTCTAGCTTTACTACGTATATCCACCCTCTTGCTATCTCACTACTTTATTGACCCTCTCGACCGTTATACCTGTTTTATAGTTTGATCGTCTGCATTACTAACTTGTATCGCAATGTCGAACTGCTGTAATTGTCAGATGGAGCAGGATGAGGTTGGGTTTGGGTTCGTGTTGCGGGGTTCCGCGCCATGTTACGTCCACACCATAGATCCCTGGGGGCCGGCCGCTGCTGCAGGACTTCAGGTGTGTATATTTATTATCTGTATCAGGCCTACCCTAGCATCTACAACAAACGAAAGTAATTCCGCCCCCATCCCTTCACAAATAAAATGAAAACTGAAAATACCTGAAAAAAATTTGCAAAATTTTAATTTTTTTTTTACTTCTTCTGCAGAGGATGAAGATTATTGTACCAAAAAAAAAAAAAAGACGTCAATATTAGCCATGCACGATATTCTCTCCCTGACGTAAGATTTAGAAGTTGTGGTATGCATAGATACGTTAGAAAAACTCCTGGCTATAGCACCTCGATGTTTGATGTGGTGTCTACAGGTGGGCCAGCTTGTCTTGTACGTGGGGACGCATAACGTAATGCAGAGGGACCACCGGTACGTGGGACGTCTCATCACGTGCCACAAGGGTCTGCTGACCCTGGTCGTCATGGGAACGCGAAACCCAGATCGCTGACGCAGTCAGGCGCTTGGGATGGTGGCGGGCAGGTCTGCGGTGACCCGATTGTGCAACGACCTGTCGGATGAGCAAACACGCACAGCTGCAGCGTCACAGCTTGTTTTCAGTCTTCCGGCCAATGTACTGGGCGATGCTAGGAAATGATGTTTATTCCGATCAGCAAACTTATTGACCCTAAGGTCATTCAGTCAGGAAGTGGACATCCTCGATTTTGCAAAATACTGCCGATGGTTAGTTGGAGAGCACTAAACGTGATTCTGCTTTCGTTTGGTCTCCCCCACACTCCAGCCACAAGAAAAAAACCTGAAGGGTTAAAGACGATGATCTCAAAAGTTCAGGATCTTCATTATTTAAATAAAAAAACTGGATTCAATCAAAAGCTGCCAAAATAGTTTTGTGTGACTACTCCCCTTTATGAAAGGCTGTATATGTAAAAACTGAATATGATACTTTATTTACAAGAAACTTATACGGTATTACTGTTTAATACAACTTTCTGCATACGTGTTGCAGCTTATTTTTTTTAACATGTACTCAAGCAGAGGTAAATGTCTTGAGGGGACTATCGCATGTAAACGGTTAGAAATAGTGACAGTATAGTAGGACATGACATTAAATGAACAGGCAATTACAGAGGTAACGTTTACAGACAGGAGGAACGCAGGCGAGGCAAGATCTCTAGTAACATCAGTGAGCGATGGAGCCATCTTTCAGGCACACAAGACAGATTTGAAGGCACCTACCACAAACAAATTCTAAACATCTGAAGGCAGTCACAACAGGGTGCAAGAGAATGTTGAAAAGCCAAACGCGTGTACATCCATACACACACAAGAATCAATGGTCAGCTGTTTAGTTTTCTGATGTTGTAATGGCATCAACATTTTCTGTAAGAAAAAGAATACTGTAATTTATCTTGAACTGACCTCCCATGCAGCTTGCTGGAACAATCAGTAAAATGTAATATGAAGAGACAATTTATGGTACTACTTCACATGGACAGACTACCATTAAAAATTTTGTTAAAATTCGCTGGGGGAAAAAAATCCTCAGCCCAAAAACTGTTTGTGCAAAACAAACTAAAACAGTGACTGTCTCCACCATCTGTCTTATTTCTGAAGCATCAACAACACATGTAAGCAATAACATAAAGCTGTCAGTCAACAGCCTCTTGCACCTGCTGTTCACAGCCTACTTGACCTCAGCAAGGCCGTTGGCCTTTCACACTTAAAACGAGATGAATTTACCCTCTAAACAGGGGACAAAAATTCTGACAGATTTTCTTTCATGAAGAGTTGCATATACCCTCACTAGTGGTCATTAATTTCAAAAATTAAAATTAAAAAGATAATTTGTGCTGCTGCAAGGTTTAGGGATGAAAACCTTTAATGAACCCCCCCATCGCATCTGAGAAGAGTTAAAAAGCTCTATCAACATCTGATTGCAGTACCAGAAGAATTACCTCCCTGAGTTGATGAAGGGGCACATGCAAGACTTCTGTTACGCATCTACCTCGAAGTCACCACTTGTTGTCGATGAATGTACACTCAAAATATTATCACTCATGTATGGTGGATGGCGGTCTTCAGACATCCGTTACATTTCCTTTTAACAAAAGAATGGTAACCCAAAACTTTTGCAGCTGGCTGGCACACAGTATCGTACACATAAACATCTGGGTGGGGCTGCATGGACATTCACAGCCCCTGTCCGCAAAGTGCACACAAAATGTGCAGTACCAGGACTGCTGTTTTTATCAGAGGAGAAGAATGGCCATGCAACCCAGCCTTGAAGTGACTGAAAACACAATGTTGTAAACAAAACATTCTACTAAGCCGTTTTACTGCAAAACAAACTTTTAGGCAGTGTTACATTGAATCACAGAAAACAGACGTCTGCACCCTCAGGTTATTCCCTGTCAAGATGGATCAGTTTCCTAACATGAGATGACCAGACCACATGCACAGACTCACCTATCTACTGTTAACACATAACAAGTATTTCAAATGTTCTCATACAAACCCACAAAACTGTGCATCCATATGCATGCAAACACACTATTCTGTACCACAGTAAGACTAAATTGTATGTAAAGATTGAAATCATTTCATGCAACCATAAGTCAGTCACTCATCTGCTCAAGAACTGGTAGTAATGACCATTTGCTTGTCACAGTTTGATTTAAAACAAACTCCCATTAAGTTACAATGAAACTGCAGCGAATGGAAGGCATGGAGGAAAACAAAACAAATGTAGTATCAAGGCTTGCCACCAGAGCAATATGTGGTAGTCTTTACAATGGGGTCTGTGCACAGGTTATAACATCTTAGTAATTTTGATACTACAAAACTGTTTAAATTAAAAAACTGGAATATTTAAACACTGCTGGCACATATTTCAGGTGAAACTGCATATTACTATTAGGTATAGACCAAATACCTGCTACTTGTGAAATCGTGTATATGCATCTTTTTAACCATGCTTACAGGTCTGATCGTGCCAGATGCACAGTTTACAGAAATGGATACCTTAAGTTAAAATGCAGACCAGACAAGCATTCCAAACACTTCACACTGTATCTGAGCAAATTTTAAACAAACTTCTAGCAGCTTGGACACAAATACGTCTGTCCCTGTGTATAGGTTGTTAATTCGTTTGCTTATCAAAGTGAATTTCTGCTAACCTTTTTATTGCTTTTTTGTACTGTTGCTTATGTTTTGTCTTCATACCCCATTGAGGGTGAAGGAAGAAAAATAAAAATTCTGAAATTCTGTAGCAGGTTACAGCCTATACAACTTCTTCTACACTATATTAAATTGTGACATCAAAGCATGCGTACAGTTTACTTCCACACACTCTTCTATTTAGTAAATGATGTCATCAATGTTAGGACTTACACAAAGTCATTCAAGTCTTTAAATGTGCAATTTACACTCGCTTTGGTCAAGTTTTAACATCAATACAAAAATGCATGTTGAAGTTTTTGTAAACCACTTTGTTTCATACAAAAAGTTAGCTATCCTAGAATAAACAAATTACACATACACATTTCAAAATTTCCTTGTTCAGCATGCTACGTTTAAATGAGAAAGCACAGAAAACTGGTAATACAGACAGCATAGCAGACAGCAAAGAAATAATGGGAAATATTACAGAATAAGAACGCTGCTGTTCCCTAATCTTGAGCAGAAATGTATCTGGAAGCATCACCCCTTCACCCCACTTGGATTTCTGGGCAAAGGAATGTTCTTTTCACCAAACGTATAGACACATACAGCTATAAAATGCATATTTAAAAATTCTAACATCATGAAAAATGTTATGTCTAATATAAGGGGAATGAAACACAGGTCACGCAATTTTTGTGTCTGAAGAAACAGTACAGTGCCTAGAACTGCCTGCTTCTAAAACTCTACAAGAACTGCCATGCAGCATCAAGATGATGATAAAACTGACAATGAGATGAACTTGTTTAAAGATTATGTGATGCTGACAGACTGCTCAACGGCTCATATACAGAATGAAGCTTTGACACACACAGTAGCTGTCAATACTGCTGAACAATACATTTCCAACAACCAACCACAGACATTTTGCTCCATTTCACCTCCCTGAGTTAGCCATTTGTATTTTAAATGAATGAATAAATTAAGTGATAAGAGCAGGAATACAACGCTGCCGATGACGAAAAAAATTGACAGCATTATGATTACATACTTGAAAACCATTTTCATCGCAAAAAATGTTCAGATTAGCAAAACAGTTACCCATTACCTGGTCAGACAAGCACCAGTGCTCACCAAACTCTACAGATGACGAGCAATCTAGCGTGATCAATGTCAGCAAAACCTGGACTTTAAAAAAATGGATAAACTCCATCTGGTCATTAATCTGTTTGAAAATGTCCATGTGTATGTGTATGTTCCATGTGAGAAGCACTCAGGCACTAAGAAAGAGGGACAAAGAGTTTTTAACTCAACGAGTGCTAGCTGCGCAAATTTAAGGGACCACTTTTTGCAAGTTGCAGGCGACGGGCTTACATTTATTAGACCACTTTTGAGAAATCCCAGTTCTGCCAAAACCTCTTAATGGGAGAAAACTGTGTGTTTGTTTATAGAAACATATGGGTTTTCATATGTACCCTCACCTGACTAAAATGGCGATTGTGACAGCACATAATGGCAGCTTTTGTGCACAGTGGATTTCAGTTACCTCATTGCTGCTGGATTTTAGCTAACTTTGAGAAGATGGCGATTATTAAGGTAATAAAGATTTTATTCAGCATTTGTTTACATTTAAAAATCAGTTTGTTTCTTGTCTGTGGCGCTTACGGTTATTTCTTGGGATTTTTAAACATGCGGCCTAAAATGTCCGGAAGGGGTGGGGGGGGGAGGCGGTAAGTGTAAATCAACATACTTATTTTTCATCTTCTCTGAACACACTTTCAATTCAGCAATGTACTCCATTATTTACTGGAAGTGAAAAAACCACCAAAGACATTATGTGACTGTCATGACAATTTTAAAGGCTAGTGCACACTGCCATCATGTAAGGATCTGTTAAGTACAAAGTGTTTGCACCACAGCATGAGACTCTCCTGCAATCATCAGACCTTTCAACTTTCATGCCACTGATCATCGGTGTTTAACAAAAAAAGTCCCTTAATGATGTCTAAGGGCTTTGTAAAGCAAAACCATGATAAGATCACAAACACTGCAGTATGCACTGTGGGAGTGTCCTCCTTGGTCACTCCTCGTCCACATGGGATTTGATAGAAAAAGCTTTGATTTTAAAATGTTCGCACATCTCTCGTACCTGGAATGTACAGAATAAAAATCTATGTCAGGACTGTGACTTGCATATCTACTTCACTTCTCATCAAACCTAGGCAACATAACGCAACAATACAACTCTATGATAGAATGCAACATCATGCCACAGAGCCTCAATGTGTACCTGTCATTCTAATTCTTACTGAACAGATGATGTAATCTTAGTTATTAGTAAGTTATTGGCAAGTTCCCCTAACAAAAATCCTGAATTAAAAAAAAATTGAATTTCACTTTGCAAGGCTTTTTTTAATTGGTGGTGGTGGGGGGGGGATGGGGTTGGGAGAATGAGTAAATTAGGATAAAATAGAGAAGAACTTCAAGCACCAAAGAACATATACTCACCACTGAAATGCCAAACCAGATGTGTGCTGCTGTGACATACATGCAGTAAAACCAAAGCAGGTAAAACTCCCAAATACCAAGTGAAAATATAAGGGAGGAAACCACGATAGCACAGAGAGGCAGGAGTTTGATGTTCAAGAGTTCACATCGTGTGTTTGACATCTGTGCTATTATAAGCTGGCACTGCAACAGACAGCAGATGGACACTATAGTGTAATTACTTGCCAGCGTGTTTGATTAAGAATGGCATACCATCTATAATTTGTCAACTCACATATGTATGTTACAAGAATGACCCAAGTGATGTGGTAAGGAATTTGTGCAAGACATCGGTGCAATACACAGGGAAAATGGATAAAGATCAATGTTTGATGGGACAGATTGGGAAAAGCTGTTCTTTTCATAGAAAGCAGCCTGATGTACTTTATTCTGGTCTGTAGGTCATTTCAATACATGCAATATTCCAATAGTTACATCAAAACCTGCTTAGCTGGTGACTGAAACTTGTGGAAGCGTAAAAGTTATGAAGGAGGCACAACAGCGTGAATAGTTTACAGGCAGGCAAACTGAATACACAAACTGTAGCACATTTCTCACCCATCATAGCCTTCCCCTTGCTTAAAAATATCATATGATATTCTTCTTCATGAAGGTAACTAGAAATTAACTATCAATCCAAAACTGCTAACTGCATCTGAAAATCCTTCTGCCTGTTTGTGACACTATTTATATCGGACAGTACATGGAAATGTTTCTAGTCTTCATCCTACGTTGAAAGTAAATTTCTTTTCACCATCAACCAAAACCAATTAGTCTGTTGGTCTGCCAACACAAATCCCCTGACTCTATCTTTAGCAAATTTTTCACACTTCATAGGTTGAAACTTTACTCTAACACACTGTACACCGATCAATTTGATGCCCATGATGGTGCTGGATAAAACTGAATTTAATGCTTAGATGTGTGTATAGAGAAGACAGCCCTATTTTTCCTTGAGAAAATAATGTACCAAATAAAAAGGCAAACAAAAGTCCGGATCTGAAAAAAAAACCTGAATAGCATTATTACTAGACACAACATAATATTAATATTATTATCACACTAACATAACCTTAATTCAGCCATGGTCTGTATATGACACTTTGCTATTAAAAAAACCCTAAACAGCAACAACCTTAGCAACGTGCAGTAAGACCCAAAAAAACCCCTACAGCAATGTTTGAAAAAGCAGTGCCGGTTGTCCAGTAGAAAAGACGTGGCTGACGTTCTAAGATATCATATGAAGAGAAGGTTGCCCACAGTAGCATCAGCACAAATAAGACCAATGTTGATGCCAGGGGCCGCATTGCTTCGTTGAAAGGTCTCATTTTTCCAGTTCCATTGGCATATGATCTATTCCACAGAAATAACATGGATGGCTTCATACTCTGTCAAAACAAAACAGGTTATTTATACTACTTTTTATGATTTTGCACAGTCATTCCCTTGAAACTGCTGACATCCCCATAAAAGTATGCAAAGAACAATTGAAAAAATACAATGCTGGCATAAACAAGAAGAATTTTAGGAAATAATTTTACAGATCAGCGTCAGACTGTTTCACACAACTGTTGTCTCAATGTCTCAGACTTTGAAATGAAGAAAAAGAAAGTACGACACTAAGTAATGCTGATGAGAGAACAAAACTCACTTGTACATATTCCAAAACGTGAATGGAAATGTTAGACCAAAGAATCCCACTGCAACATCAATTTAAAAATGTAAATCCCCCAGAAAATATATAAATAAAGGCTATGTTTTAAATTAATATTATTACTTAAGCTATTGTCAGGATAAATGTCATTTTTGGGGGAAATAAGAAAAAAAACAGTTACGCCCTGTTACCCAAAAAGAAAAATGATTGATGACAGTGTTCTTTGTAAGTTCCACAAACTAAGCATCACCTCTTATCTTTTTCTCTTTAAGTTAAATTTTAACTTGTTTACCTTTTCTAATTAATCTTTCTGAACTGCAGTTTTGGGTCCAGAATTTTAAAAAAATGCCTGACTTGCTCTGTCCAAGACGATTGCTATCTAGCCTACAGACTGGCCTAATGTAAATTGATGTGAGGTTCAAGTTAAAACTCTCATATCTAAGAAAAAAGTCCTCACCGTAACAGCACATTTCAAAGAACTCTGCTGTGGACATGTTTACCACTGGCAGGGTAAATTTCCACACTTCGTAACCCCAGGAAAAGGTGATCAAATACACCAAAGTCATCCCCTGTGCACACAATGACATGCATAACCAACTTGCAAATGCGGTGTACTAACAGCCACAGATTTCAGTTAATAACTGAATTAAGTAATAATGCAACCAACAAACACTTCTGCTAATAAGCTGAATTTTAAAATGAACTCAGAAAGCATATACACTGTATTCTAAAAACAAAGTTGGTCTACTTTAAAAGAAGATTTGATCTCAAACTAAAAAAAAAATCTCAACAGATACTACATTACATAAACAAATCCAACCACCGCCCCTCCTCACACAGCAAGAAAATGTGCTATCACTTACTATTTGTCCAATGTCATAGCCCCATGGCAGAAACAGCACACCTGTGTTGTACTTCTCCCAGTGGGAAGTTATGAAGCACAGCATGATGCCAACCACAACTAAGTAAACACGAAACACAGACACTCCATGCTCTCCTCGCCCAAATATGGAGTAAAGTCCAACAGGCAGGAAGAACGCTGCCCAGCTGTCAAGTCCGTGGTCAAACAATTCGCCTAAAGGAGAGCTTGATTTCGTTCGCCGTGCTTGCTTTCCATCAATTCCATCTGCAACAAAGCATTGACAATCTTTTTATGAACTGTTCTATTGCAGCGCTATTTCAGTTCCTCAAACACATGCACTTAAAATCTTCCCCACTTACAGCCGTGATACGACTCATCGCTGTGTAAAAGCATATCCTGGATTCATGCCTGGAGCAGTTTTAAATTCATGCATGTGGGGATTTTATCCACCACTTATTAGAAACTTGTAACTTCATGTTTCACTCAGATTAGCTTTTGAATACTCAGTACATTTCAGGAAAGAATTTTGTCTAGAAGCAATTATCCAATCTTTATTTATTTATTTTTTGTTGTTCTGATTGCTTCAATACTTGTCAACCCCCAGTTTCCCTGTAGTGCTCGTACAGCCATTTCTACCTGCTGTGCTGTATAACCAGTTTTACTCTGCCAAAAGCAATTTAATGATATGGCCAAAAAAAACTTTTTTTCAGCTGAAGCAAATACCTCATCCTGTCTCCGTTGTATGCAGGTACTGTAGCAGCTGTGAGTACATCCAACACCAAATTGTAAATACCTTTTAAGGGCTTTTCACTACAATTCTATAATAATTTTAATGTTAACAAATCAATCTTTTAAAACATGTAGATAACTGCACATATGGTAGTTTGCAAGCAGCATTTATTTCAAACATGTCGAAATCTATGCGTACCCAAGCGACCGCAACAGTTGTCAATATACTGTTGGAAATGATTTAATAAAGGTGTGCATGTGCACAAACATGCGTATATATATATATATGTATGAAAAATTAATCAATGAAACCAATACTTTTTAAATATTATAATAATATATATGTAGGAAAATAAAACATCCATCCACAACTATTAACCATGCATCTGATAATAACATTTCCACAACTGAGAACTCTCATGAGACATTGTCTCCCTTTTCAGCAGCACTGGTCTAAGCCCCAAACCAGGCCACCTAGATGCCCGATATGATGTACTGTGAAAATGACCTTTGGACAACCAGTGTTCAGATTAAGGTCCTCTTCACCAGTTCTTGTCCATTGCTGATAAATGTCAAAGCAGAAACTACTGTAAAGTGTGAATGGTCCCAGGCATTTAGGTCAGTTATAGTTCTAGGTAACCGACTCAATGATGCCTATTTTTATCTTATGCTGAGACTTCTTGTACATAGTGAGTCTTGTCGAACATTAACTACTTCCTGATTATGACCCTTTCCAAGATAAGACCAACATTTTTTGTGAATGACACCCACGGAATAATCAAATTCTAACAAATTTTATATAAAAAAAACTAGCCTAATTTTGGAGAGTATAAAAGATGTACAGATGCTAACAAACTTATGTCTCACCAAGAGTGTGTGCAAGAAAGTTGTTAATAGCTGCCATAAGCCAAACCCAGTTAGGAATGGGTGGGCTCTCTGGATGATCTTGGCTGGATGCATAAAAATGAGGATCATAGAATGTCATCACCGCAAAGTTGACAACGAGTAACATAAAGCCAGAAAATGTCAGCAGATTTGGAGCAACCCATAACGGCACCACCTGAAAGTTATCAACAAAAGACGAATTATAAATTGAAATTTTAAAAAAGCTAAAATTTATGCTTTTAATATGCTTACTAGAATACTACTTCAGCAGGTTACCAAGAATAAAAAACAAATGACCTTTTTATTTTAGATACAAACCGTATGCTAATGATTAGAATATACTCTCAAAAACCAAAAACACAAGATGTATTTTATTTTTAGATATAAACTGTATACTATGTAGCATGATAAAAAATATATTTTTAAATACAGGGTAATTTGCTTTACTTGTAACAGCAGAAAATTAGTAGTTCTGTCATTTGTCTCTTTGTGAGTAGTGGTGAATTAAATGAACAATCTTTTCTACAATTCTTTATCACAATTGTAGGAGGAACATACAAAGAAGATCTTTATAATACGACGTTACCTGGCATCTGCATGGTAGACAGCTTTTTTTCCACACCAACGATAAATATTCTCAGTTACAATAATACAGAAATAGTAACGACAGGAAAAGACATAAGATTTAGAGTCAGACTAGTACAAGTAATAGTGTTACCTTTACTACCCGGTTCCAGAATGGATGGCAGATATAGTTGCTGACAGGACTTGAATCGATGGCACTGTACTGAAAAAGGATTGCACACAAGCATATTTCATGGAAATGCACTACACGACATGTACGATAAAGCTGACATGCACACGGCTCCCCATCAGTTTTTTTCTTAAGAGTACTGTACTCCCTCCTTAGGACTTTAAATGGCAAGCTTACCCCCAAGATTAGTTTTAGAGGGTATATATCTAAGCAGCTTTCAAAATTCTTCAACACACTAAGCATGCATGTGGTTGGCTTAATGTGTATGCCTTGCAAAGACTGACTTGATAATTAACTGCACCAGCAATGAATTAGTTGTGACTCTGGTTTTATCATGGATGATTTCATGTTTGCAGTAGAAAAAAATGCTTCAGGATATTACACCATTTTCAAAAACGAATCAACTGAATTCTTGATTATAGCTTTCTCGAAAACAGTAAAGGTGGTGTATAAGCAGTTTCTTTGGTGATAGACCCAGTTGTCCGGCTTCAAGTTCTACAGCAACATTTTTAGTAACTCTAACAGGAAAAGGTCAGGGGCTATCACCTACAAATTTTAGCATCTTTTGTTTAACCATTTTGACTAGTGGCCTCGAGCAGCATTGACTGAGTAAACATTCCAGTATGTTGGAGAACAGTTGTGTTCAATACATGCAGCCAGGGATTTCTTTTTGCAAAATATACTCCATCTTTTCTGACTTGAGTATGTCTATTTCTATTGTGAAATTTTGTTGCATAGCCATACCCCACCTGTGACATTTTGTAGCATATTTTGTAGTTTTGTGTATATCATGCACCCACACACACCCCCCCTGAGGAGTCCCAATGCAATAAGATGAACCTACATAATCTTGAGAGAATCTGGCAAATGCAATAACAAACACTTGCAAAGTATGAACAAAGAACAGCCGATAAGCCTGAAGTCTTTCTGAATCCTATAGGACTAGATCCAAGTTTCAACAAATAAACAGATCTGGGGTGGTGAGGTGTGCTTATACAACCCTCAACCCCTGCTTTAAAAAATATGACCTAAATTTTCATCTAGTCACCCACTTATACTCTGTATGCTGGTACACATGGAGATGTAATGAAGAAACGGAGGTGTTGGATGAGTGGACGGTCTGCGATTCTGTGCAACTGGAGTCAGAAAATATTTTCAAAATTATGATTGTTATCTTTCAGAGAGGCCCTGAGAATAGCTGTGAAATTTAAATCAGTCGCTTTTGCTCCCTCCCCACCTGGATCCCTCCGGGCTCCTGCAAAAAACATTTCAAGCACCTTCTGGCTTTCTAAATCTAATGGGTCCGGCCCTGTTCCATATTTATGTGACTTTGGAACGTCCAGTATTTTTATTTCCATTTTTGTTAAGTCAAAATGTAGCTACACATCATAAATTTCCCAGTCTCACCCTCAGGCTTATACTAGTGTTTTTATAATTCTAATACTAGTAATAGTAATACACCAGTTTAGTAGTCAGTCATACGGGCAACTATACACAGTACTGCTGTAAGTGTAATTAAGATCAGACAACAGCATCAGTGCCTCTTAACCTTGTCAGCAATTTTGAAAGTATAAAATAAAGCCTATGAAGTTTGCTGAATGATAAGTTCCTAGTCTACTGAGTAGACACCGGAGACACTACTCAGTTGGTTTGCTAAGATTATCGACAGCAATATGACGAACAACAGAGCAAAGCTTGCACAGAAATGACTTATGTTACAGCTGATCACATCAAAATTTCTGTGAGTCGTTAGACAGCTTAAATGGTTTAGATGATGCTTTTCTTTTTGAGACAATACCTTGTAATTGTCGAATCCAACTAGAACTTCTTTCAACAGATAAACGTGCGTCGCCATGCTGCAGACTTTCTCCCGGTGGCCCACTTTTCTTCGTTGCGATTGGTCAGAGGGAAACCTGAAGAGGAAAATCTAGCCAATGGAAATTTCTTTCATATGGGTCCACACGTAAACATGACTTTAAAAAAAAAACGTCACTGAAGCGTGAACCGAACAACCATGGCTGACAGATACGACAGGTATAAGATATGTTCCTTTTTTTGGACGGATTATTGAAGTCGATGGATAAATAAGTAGTTATGCTACAAAGTATTGCGAAATTAACAATTTACATCGATCAACAATAATTCATTCAAAAAATTTACAACTCTGCAACTCGTCATGCAACTGTCATGAAATGATTAATATCTATCATACTTAAATTAGTTACAATCCGTTCTACTTGACTGATTTAGGGACAAATAAACTTAAACTAATAATTACCTCTTCTCACAAAGACGTGTATAAGTTCTATATAATGACCCGGTACAGCAGTCCTGTAGAGAGTGGGCGTGGTTGAGTATGGCCCGCGATCGGTGGGAACTGATCAGGAATGTAAAATATTTAACTATTACTGTTATTATAATCATCCCACTTTGTAAATGCTTGCAGTATTAAATCTGGATCGTATAACCTTTTTGATTTTTTAAAGATTGGAAAATTGAAGCGCCCTTTGAAAGTTGCTTAATTGTGTTAAAGGGATCAACGTACGTACTGTGATCGCTTAATTGGGTTATCTAGTATCACACGCAACCGCGATAACTATAGCGTTAAAACTGAAAGGGTAAAATGTTTCTGGAAAGGTTCAGAGGTTCACGCAACTGCGATAACTATAGCGTTAAAACTGAAAGGGTCAAATGTTTCTGGCAAGATTCAGAGGTTCATCAACCAGCAGCTTTCCACCGAATGAGTATATATTATATATTTGCTGTAACCCCAAATGCATCCCGACTGGTTGTAAAATACTGATCCTTGTTTGTACAGATTCAGCCCAGACAAAGAACTGTCAGAAATTCTTACAAAGCTATGGGACATGGACACCAACAAGTGCTACCCAGGGGTGGAGTATGAAATAAATCTTCAAGGTGTGCATAAATTCTGTTAAGCGAAATCATATTAACTTTTACAATTTACATGTCTGAATCTATCAGTTAGTTGATCTGTGGTCTTACAAAAAAAATCATTATTAATTGTAAAGCCAAAAAAAGTGTTGCGCTTAAGGTTACATGGCAAAAAAA
>SMGT01005973.1:8206-53722 GCA_004794575.1 Lanistes nyassanus
TAGATCTGTACTCGCTGGACTTCATACCTCCTGAGTTTCATAACGTCTTCGTGTGGCATAAATGGCGTATTCAAAATATAATGCTGTGACTGAGCGCATGAGAAGTCTGTAATGAATGCTTTTGGGTCTGTCAAAACGTCTCTCATTGCACTCCACTTATAACTTCTTTTCTTTCTATTTCATATGTCACGCAATAGTGGTGAGGCGGGGGCCGGGGGTAGCGGTGCGATTAACATTATCAGCACGATTAAAGATAATCATCGAAAGGGAACCTCACGGCAAAACATGGCTCAGCATTGTTTGTATTGTCAGCAGATGATAAGTTACACCCAGCAGAAAGGACATGGATACCCGGCCTTTAAGTCCCATCAGCTTTGGTCTGTCCGCTTCAAACATTTCCCGCCCGCTGCACGTTTACCCGATCCCTGTCGTGAACAGATCAGCACCGCTATTAGGACTTTCATTAAAATTGGTTGGGTTGCGTGAGTGTTGGTTTCTGCTGTCTGTACTTAAAGATGCATGTAAAATACGCAGGCGAGGGGTGAGTGTGTGTGGGGGGGGGAGGGGGTTGGTATTTGTTGCTTAACGTCCAGCAGCAAACTGTGTGCGTATCAGGACGGTGTTGCTTACACAAAATTTACGTGCTGCCACAGGTGGAACTTCTGGCGCAACACGGGTGTCAGTCCCACCCAGTCACATTATACTGACACCGGGCCAACCAGTCCTAGTCCTGTTCCCTATAGTGCCAGGCGTCTGGCAGGGCAGCTACTAGATTGCCAATTTTTAAGTCTTAGGTATGACTCGCCCGGGATGCGGACCACCGACCTACCGCCTGGGAAGCGGACGCCTTAACCACTAGACCACCGACGTGGTCCAGGGGGTGAGTGGGAGTTACTACCGCTCTCACGACTGCAAGGACAGAAACAAAAGCACACAACCCAACCCTGATCCACTTATTCTGTAATTACTTCACTGGGTACGATGATGCCTTCTCAGAAATAATCTGTTTGAGGGGGAAAAAATAGCTGTTCGAGCCGGCTTCGTTGACTTTGTAAGAGATGAGCAGCGTGTACAAGCACTTGTTTCGTACTTGGTTGCCAGGAGACACCTTTTAAATGCGGCTTAAAGCTGTGCAGAATACTCGAAAACTTCGACTGTAGCGCCAAGCAGCTTCCGAGAAGATGCCACGATACAAGGACCGTCCCACAGTAGATGGAAATGCTTAGCAGTGCTCGCTTGTTGCTGCACGTAGTGTCTCAACTTCCTGTAAGCTGCTTTTGGCGACAATCGTAGTTGTCGGGAACTGAGCACAGTCTTAACAGCTAGAGTTTAGATGAGTTTCTCGGTAAGATTTCCGGGTGAATCATTGCGAACACAGCGTCGTCGATTGTAAAAGCTTTGGACAGCCCCTCTGCTTTATCTCCAGCGTCAGTCGAACAGAGAGTGGTTTGAGTGCTGTTGCAAACGTTTTACCTCTGGACCTCGCTTCATGAGTACTGCGGCTACAGGGTAGACCTCACTCGCAGAAAGTGTGAAGCGACACACCCCCATGCAGCTTGTCAAGCGTGGACATTTCAGCGCGATGGAGCACTTCCTTCCGATTTGAGCAGTCTCCTGCACAATCTGAACTGACTGGCCAACCCAGTGGTTTGTGGTAGGTTCAGTTCGAAGGCGACGTAGTGTGTGATGAGATCACGATGCTAGTACTAACGAGGAACCATGTCCTTGGCTTGTAAACACCACGCCTGCGGCCATCCCTAGCGACGATGATTGTTACGATGAGCCTGTATTATGTCAAGCCATCGATGGCCTGCTAGATGCCGTAAATGCTTCGAGATGTTCTGCCTGGGCTCCTACTAGTTAACGAGCTTTGTTATCGGCGGCTCGCCCCTAGTGAGGTAATTGCTTTGGGCGACATGACAATGAGGTCACCATAGTTCCAATGTCTCAGCGTTTTTCTCCATGACGTTCATTGTCGCAGCCCGATATTGCGCGACAGCGCAAAGAAGAAGCACGGGTAGATTTTGCGTTGAAACCAACACTCCGGGATACACGCAAGATAAATACTTTTTTATTCACACAATCTTTGGCGCAGCTTATTCTGGCAAGTTAGCGGGAACGTTTGCCATTGACGGGCGAGGTGTCTGCATTGCCTTCACTTTTCTGGCACGTTGACGTTCTTGGTCATGGGCGAGATGACGAGCAGGACGACAGTCGAGACAGAGGTGACGATGACGAAGATCCAGAAAAACAGCTTGTCCATGACGCGAGCAACCTCCTGCCACTCGCTGACCGCCACGCGTTCCATCTTGCCTCGCTCGTGTGACTCCAGCACGGCCCGCAAGTACAGCAAGATCTCGTGCTCCGTGCGGCTGATGCCGCCCTGCGAGTTGCCTCCCCCTGCGCTGCCGCTGCCGGCGGTGGTGGGGGCAGTGGAGGCGGTGTCATCAGCTGGCCTGTTCCAGACCATGGAGTCCCCCACCAGGCCGTTGAGGCCCAAGTCGATGACGTGTTGGCGCTGCTGCTGAATGTTGTTGTGCTGGCTGAGGTTGCTCTGGTTGTGGTGGTGGTTGTGGTGATGTTGGTGGTAGTGCTGGTGCTGGTGTGGGTGGTGATGGTGCTGGTGGTGGTTTTCGTGGTTTTCTTCCTCGTCGTTCTCGGGGGAGTTCAGCTCGTGCAGACCGTTCTCCATGAACGGCGATGACGTCATGTGATCAAAGAAGGACGGGGGCTGGCTGGTGCCGCGAGGGGAGGTCAGGCTGTGGCCAGCACACCTGTTGTAGCGGCTTTTGCTCAAGTAGCGCAGGTTCATGCACAGCACGCGCGCCACACCCAAAGCCAGCAGACGGACGACTGGGGGCGGCCGATGTAACATGGCTCCTCGGTGATGGCAGTTGAGGACAAACACTGACAACGCCACCGACAAAGCGCTCATAGCCATGATCACAGTCAGGTAGATACCTGCAAACAGTGTAAGTAGACAGACAATAGTCGATGAGTGCTAGTATCAGGTTTCACGTAAATACCTGCAAACAGTGTAAGTAGACAATGGTCGGTGAGTGCTAGTAACAGGTTTCAGGTAGATACCTGCAAACGGTGCAAGTAGACACAATAGTCGACAAATGTCAGTAATAGGTTTCAGGTAAATACCTGTAAACAGTGCAAGTAGACAGACTTACAACTGTCGATAAGTGCCAGTAATAGCTTCACAGCAGGTAGACTTAACACTGGAACCAGTGTCAGTTTAATAATCGATATGTTTTTGCGCTACCGGCTGGTCAAGGTGGACGAAATGTTTTCATCGCTTATTTTATTTACTCTGTTGATTGGTTTTTAGCACAATGGTGACTTCTGTCCTACCAGTTTACAAAGAAGCAACAACGTTATCTCAAAGGTTTCTGGCAGTTCAACCATTTCTGTTTTGTGTTTTTCGCTGTTCAGTATCCTTATCTGAAAGCATTTTTTGAAGTTCGTAAAAGTGATCAATGTGAAAGTAGATAAAAGCAACAGGAAAATATAAATACACCGAACTGCGTCAGGTATACCTGTAACAACAACAACAACAAAAGTAACAGGAAAATATAAATACACCGAACTGCGTCAGGTATACCTGTAAAAACAACAAAGTCGGAAGACTGGATACTGCTAGCAGAAAGCGGTTTCACTAACATTCCAGTCAGAAAGCTACCTAACCCAGCCTGCTTCAGCCTGACCAGAAAAAAAACAAATGCACAGATAATTCACAGTTCATCGAAAAGATGTATTTCTTCGTTATCTTCAGATGCTAAACGCATAGGAGCTAACTTACATCTTTTGCAGAACTCCAAACCAATGGAAACGCTTGGGAAATTCTACGTCACGAATAATTCAGCCAAGCAGAATCCAAAAGTCATACTGCTGCATAAAGTTTGCAAGAAACAATCGGCAATAGGCTACACATGTACAAAATGTACCACTACTATATTCGTACTACTCATGCTGGTATACTTTAGTGTACTACATAAAACTACTAGCTATGTAGTACATTATTTTAGTACTAGTAGTAGTTAGTACACTAGTGCAGTAAAGTGTTTTCGGTAATGTCAACAAGCAGCAACCTGAACTCTAGCTCCACCCCTACTCTACTTCGATCCCCCACCCCCACCCCGAACGAAATTTTAAAAGGGGGGGGGGGGCTAAAGAATCGAACTACCTGATTTTCGCCTGATAAGCCTACGCTTTTACCATTCGCCTATGCGTCAAAAAGGCAAAACCTGTTCATTGTACTTGTAGATCGACGTATGAGGTATTTCCCAAGCTTTTCCTTTGGTTGGAAGTTTGTGTCCCCTAGTCCAGGTGCGAAAAACAGCTTCGCTTCCGGGCACAGCAAAGGAACAGAAGCTGAGATCCACTCACCGACGAGAGGGACATACTCTGACGTGGGCGGCATGTTCTCGGCCACGAGCAGCATGAACACGGAGAAGGCCAGCAGCACGGTGAGCCCCAGGGTCACCTTCTCGCCGCTGTCCGGCGGCAGGAGGAAGCCGGTGAGGGACAGGCTGGACAGCAACATGCAGGGGATGATGACGTTGAGCAGGTAGTACAGGATGCGGCGCCGGATGTGGAGGTAGAAGACGACGTCTGGGAAGGGCTCGGGGCAGCAGGGGTAGTACCGCACGTTCCGAATGACCTTGGTATCCATTAGCTCCCACTCGCCGTTGTCCACGTAGTTGGACAGGTCGATGTCCATCGAGCGGTTCGACACATCCACCTGAAAATAGTGCCGCGCGCCAAGCACCGCTGCTGAATTTTGAGATCAACATCGTTACATTTTATAAAGGTAACTTGGTTTCCTTTCTCTATAATTTTTATTACGAAACACTGAGCAAACAAACCTGAAATACATGCTTTCAAAGATGGACAGAGCCCAAAAGGGTAAAAATATAGCAGCGCATGTAGACGCATAGTTGTCAAGTCCACAGTCTGTAAGACTTTAAGGATGAACAGCAATGTCCTAAAATGACGAAAATTTGAAGAATCGCTTTCTGTGCAGACGAGACAATGCCGATCTTTCAGGTGTATTATCTCCTGTTATTGAATATTTGTAAATTACAGGAAGTATGATCTGATGGTGAAGAAAAGCGTCACAAGAGTGGGGGGTGGGGGCTTGTCTTAACATCGACAATTTCAAACTCCCCACATTGCAGTGTCTGAATGTTCGTCCTTCATCACACACGCACGCAAGCATGCACGCTCGCTCACTCACTTGTGTATTTAAATGTGAAACACATTTTGTTCACAAAGATCTATAAAAGGCATTCATGACTTCAAAATACAATGCTGATCATCGAAGTATGTAAAAATTAGGTTGCTGACCTAGATGATCAAAATTCACGCGCACACATTAACAAAATGAGAGATCAGTGAGGATTAGATAACGGTGAGTTATGCTCACACAGCAAGTTCTTCACCTAGCGTCCTGTGATTAAGCACGATCTTCAAGGAGTATAACTCAACGTTGTTGTCAACGCTTTTTGCTAGTGCTGACCGTAGGGTGTCAAGTTTAGCCCTACATTCGAAGCGCACCTCTCAAGTCTATCCCGACAGAGGAGCACAGTTGTAAAATGTAGTCCTGCAGTTAGCACAGTTCTTAAGTCTTATCTTGCAGTTCCAATCTTGCCGTGGAGTTAAGAACAACTCTTAAGTCTTGACCTGCAGTGAAAGTCTTGATCTGCAGTCAAGAACAGTTGTCAAGTCTTGTCCTGTCCCCGAAGGCAAGTAAACAGTACTAAATTTATTCCCGAATAGCGGATTTTCTCTCGGAGAACGCTGTTCCGACGAACTTGCAATACTTCTGGGACGACCAAATAATTATTACCGAATAAAGAGGCAAAACTAAGCTATTCTGTTTTCGTGCATGGGAAATTCGAGGAACGTATTCCTGCCATGACGGCTATTCTGGAATAAGTAAGCTATTCGGACTTCTTGCATACGGGTCCTGCTGTAGTTCAACTCTTGTTCTGCAGTTGATAACAGCCTTTACTAACGCCATTACTACAGTTTTGCGGAATAAATGCCTGCTCCTGCTCCATGTTCATATTAAGTAACCGAGTTTGTTCGGGCAAAACACTGGGGGTCATCGCGTGCAACAGGATCGGAGCCAAACATTCCCGCAACACGCAGCATGCATCATGCATCTGTCGACATTTGGCGTGACCCTTCCGAGTGTCAGCAAGGACCATGAAAGCGAGTGGAGGAAATGAATGAGAAAGAGGCAGAGGAAAAATGAATCGAAGGAATAATTGATCGGGCTGACGCAACGAATGGTTTTTCCAAGCTAGGTTTCAAACGGCACGGATTCGATTCTGTCATTTAGAGGATCCAGGGAGAAGAGAGACCCAGAAATGCAACGGCTCCTTGCTATCAGAATGATTGCTTGATCTTCGGTGGAGATTGTTCGCAAGACCAACGCCGGAAAGCGATTAAAACTAGAAACTTTTCTTGAAAATAAAAAGCTGCCTTTTAATGACACCCGGTTTCGGGAACACTGTGCCCGCTTTCTCCCCCATTCCCCAAGAAACACATTGTAATTGATAGCCTAACGTTGACCAAGGAATCGAAAAATACAGCAATTTCGCGAAGGATGTCATTTAAGTCGTTCAATATCATTCGACAAATTTCGAAACATTTTATTTTTGCAATCATATCGAAATTAATGCCTGAAATCAACTTTCGTAGAATTATATGATGAGGCATGGAAAAGCAGGTTAAATCTACCTTCTCATTGTTGAAAATCAACGCTGAAAGGAGGAGCAGTGGTGCATTATTTAATGTTCACATCGCCACCAACCTGAAATCCGTCATATGCCCATGATCCCAGCTTCAGATGGCAGATCTGATCGTCAAACGGGAAGTAGGTAATGTCCATTTTGCAGGAACTGCGCATGCGCACTATAGGCGGCCAAAAGACTTTGCCGTCGTTCCACACCATGGCCAGCGACTTCATGTAGCCCTTGTTGTGGTTCTCCACACTGGCGGCAACATCAATCACATACACATGCATCATTCATTCTAAGTATCCATCCTGGTTATGAAATGCAGTAAATGCTGGCATTTCTTTACGACTTTTCATGGCGCAGCGATAGCTGGAAACTTTGCAATAATGCGCTTGTTATGGATTCAATGCCCTTATACCAAAGCTAAGAGGACTTTTGTTATCATTCTCTATGCTGATAAGAAGCAATAAATGAAATGTGTATGGGGTTTCCCCTAAGCATAAAAGGAAACATCCATTAAGGGTAAACAAAAGAAAGACAGAAAGAGACAGACTGAAAGACAGACACAGACCGACTTCCTGGTCCGAATCAATTTTAAACAGAACCCCTAGTAGATCACACTGCTGACCCCCAATGGCCAACAAACCCATCCCATAAAGTGCTGCAACGTAGCGAAGTTTATAAGTACAGTGTGTCTAGAAAGACCTTTTACTTCGAGATTGTTTCCAGCGACTACAGAATGCAGACCTGTTGTACAGCACTATGTCCGGCAGCCATATCAAGTCACATGGTATGCGGAGCACTGAAATGTTGGAAAACTCCGATGCGTTCCACTGCAGCTTTTGGTCCAGCCATTCCTGAAACACAGAGCGTGTTTTTCCCAGACAGAGAACACACACGTTTGAACCACGCCGCAAGCTGTACACATTACACGTGTTTGAAACACAGAACGTAATGCTGTGGATATAGTAGCTACCCTCCAGGGCTGGCTGGCTTGCATGAGCGTTTGTAGTTGCTTTCCGGTCATAAAAGCGGCCTTAAGGCCCATTCACCCTGTGTATTTGACGCCCACCTTTACGTATGTGCAGGAGATAGGAAGGCGTATGCAAGCCAGCCCTGGGCTGATTTGCGTGAGCGTTATCTCCTGTTCGTACGTAAGGGTGCACAGGGCGAAAGGACCGGGTTGGTCTGTGTGAGCATTTGTAGCTGCTCTTCTGAGGTGGCTTGCATAAACGTTCTTATCGACTGTTCGTACGTAAAAGTGCTTTGGGACTGCTCTTATGACTGGAAGAGTAGCTACGAATCCTCATGCAAACCAACTCCGGTCCCAAGAGGAGTTTTACGGCCAGTTCGCCCTGTGTATTTTACGGGCGCCTTTATATATGAACAGGAGATAAGAACGCTCATGCAAGCCAGCCCGCAATTGTTATTGTCAGCAATGAAGAGCTGTTTGCTACAATCAGTCAAGGAAAAGAATCGGCGAAGAACGTGAAAATTCCAGCAACACGCCTTGCAATCTTTGTGTTTCCTGTGAATAGACACTTAACACGAAGTGCATTAGGAAACACGTGCTTTTGCCTCTTAGGAAATGGCAAGCACTCTTGGCAGGCGCACCCGCTATAAAACGCAGGTGTGACATGCGGCCCAAGTTTGTCTGAGGATCTAAACTGGTTTTGTTGGACTTTTTTTTAGTGTTTGACTAACAACAAAGCTACAAAAGCACACTGAGATTATCTTGGGACAAGGCAGTTTGTGTATCACTGTATTCATCACAGCATAAAGGTGCACGTGGAGCTCTCCGGAAGTTCGACTGTTCCTTCGTCAACGCATGTCACTATATCCGGTAAAACTTCACTGTAGCGGTGTACTATTTGTATCACCGTGTTAAAGTACTAGCAGAGGTATAATTCTTGGAGAGAATTTCTAAAAACAAACAAGCAAGCAAATAAAAAAGGAACATAACTGAATAGAAATAATCTAAAAATATATATTTAAAAAACAGTGTCAAAGAAAGATTTAAAAAATGATCAACTGCATGACTAAGTAGACTGCAGCCGTGGCATAAGCCGAATCTCCCCACCTACAACAGCCTCATGCAAAACGCTTCCTCAGGGCGCGACACGGAAGATGCGCCCTCGTGAAGTCTGGAGAGTGGTAAGTGTCGGTGGGTGTTATCCTCAGCCTGGGCTTCGAGTGGTCTTTGTCAACGAACCGAGATTAAAAGGTTTGAGGTGATGTATTGCTGGGACATTTATATCCTGAGAGATCGGAAAACCTGTAATGTTTGGAGGTCGATCGTACGCACACAGCAGTGCATTTCATGTGCTCTCCGCTGTTTAAAATACACTGTTAAAAAGAATTGAAAGATCAGTGCGAATCGCACGCGCTACTTGATGCCAAGACATAAGCCGGTGGTCACAATGAAGCTAAAGTGAACTCATTTGTTAATGTAGCCACCTACAACGGATTTAATGAGCTGCTTTCATTGCATCAGAAAGATTCCCTGCCATGAATGGCACAACTCACGTGTACAAAAGTCAGAACAGGTGCAACACAGAATAATTTAATATGTGTGCCCTCCGTGGGCCTGAACGCAAGCAAAGCATCGTTGTCGCATGGACTGACCCAATGTTTCCAAAGTCATTTACAGGATCGTCTGCTGCCCCTCCTGCTGTTGCAAAAGGAGCAGCTGGTTAAGCCCAGCTGACGGTGGTTTGCCCGCAGGCGACGGAAGAGCACATCCCACAAATGGTCCACCGGGTTTCAGTTTATTTGCTGCCCAGTCTATGTAAATCGCTTGCTGCTGATGCAGGAAGCTGTGACCCAAATCTTGTGTAGTCTGGGTTTGTCATCCTGGAGAATGGCGCCTGGTCTTATTGCCTGCAGCGCTGGCATTATGAGGGGCCGCAGAACATCATGTCTGTAAAACAGGCCAGTGATGTTGCCTTGCACACGGGGCAGAGGTGTTCTATAGGCAATGCCCATTCTTCTCCAAACCATAATGGACCCGCACCTAAATGGTTCACATTCCCTCACAGTGGTACAGTGGTATCGTGGTAACGCTCACCCAATCCTACAGAAGCGGATTCTGACACAAAAAATCTGACAAAGTGGGACATCGATGAAGAGAACTTTGGCCCAGTCATGACGTCCCCAAACCAGATGACGACAGGCCCAAGTCAGCCGAGCAGCGCGCTGAGAAGGCGTCAGGACAGGTCGCACTGTGGGAGGTCTTGAGCACAGGGTGGCCTCACGCAGCCGGTTTCTAATATGGAGCCGTATTCATGAGCGCTGAGTAAGCCTAAACTGATCCCGACCACGTGACAGACTATTGGTTAGCGACCTTTCTTTTGATCGCGATCGGCCATGGTTACGGCTCCTGGTCGCTGACGGTGACAATGCTGGCCGCTCGCAGCTACCTCTGAGTGTGTTGGCAGTGGATCTTCTGCCCCCAAAAGCCGACAGGACCAAAGTGCAGCTGGACTTTTAATTCTTTCGAGCAGTATGGTGCTGACTTTGAAGTGGGAATGTTGCTTAACTGAAGTCACTTCAGGAACGATACTTTGCACCACATACAGATTTATGATTTATTTAAGACATAAAGATGTCATTCCCACTATAAGATTATAGACAAGAAAGGAAAGAAAGACAGAGAAGAAAGAAAAACGACGCCACTGTCTTTTGGCAAGAAGTAAATTAGATTTGAATGTCGTTTCCGGGGAAAAACTAGTGCAGACCTGTTAAATGTCATTAAAATAACATCAGCAGGATTTGTTAAGCTTATCCTGAAAAGCTGATAATCCCAAAAGTTCGGAATACTAGGAACATTAATTGATGGAATAAAATACGAATATATTCACTTGCCAATTTGCCCATTTCGTTTGTGATGTTTGTGATGCTCCAGATCTTTGTGGATTCGCCTGGCTTGTAAACACAATGGGTACAACTAGAACAGTGCCAAGTTTCTAGACTGAATTCAACTTCGAATAAACGCAGGGAGTCGATTCGAAAATGAAGAATAAGATTCACAATTTCAAATCCGTAAAAGTTATTTTTCTTGAACGTATTTTTGTTCGCAAATTCTGCGACATCCGCAATACAGCATCCATTTACATCACTCATACGCAGATTCGTGACGTATACAGTAGCCGAGAAAGAAGGGACGGAACCTTTGTCAGCTGATTGCATTGCAGTGGAAAGGGAAAGATTATGCGCGGTCGGGTGTGATTGGAGGACGGTTTTGGCGCGATTCTGGTGGGGTGTGGGGGAAGTGGGGTATGTCAGTTGACGGGTAGCGGACTTGTTGGCCATTATTTTTTATGTTGTCCTTGGATTTCCCATCATAAAGTTTTCGTCTTTTTGAGTTCAGAGGTTTTACACCCACAGTAAAGGTGTCTAATGACAGCAGCCGCTAATCTTTCTCATTTTAATTCGAGAATTAATAAAAAGCCGACTCGCAGAGCCCACGAACCAAATCTCATCCTCGAGGGCAGTTCTCTAGATAACCCACCCCGACTCCTTTGTCTGGACATTCAGATGACTTATGACCTTAAACACTATCAGCATATGGCAGTTTCATCACTGTAACATGAATCCATGGTAAAGATATAATGAAACTATAATCCGCGTAAAGGAGCCCCCGTGTTTTCAGTACTACGTCACCGTCATAGCTAGCACATCCCTGCTGAAGTGCGTCATTGTTGCAAGCGTATGAGTTGTCCTCACTGCTTGGAATGAGGCATGCCGAAACTACAGGGACAAACAGCTAATGGCCAACATTCTGGTAATGTAGCTGTTACCACTAAAAAGGATTAATTTTCTTAATGTTCTGTGTAATCACACGTTTCTGTTTATTGACGTTTGCAGTACTTTTTTGTTGTTGTTCATACCTGCGCGGACTACCTGAATTTCAAATGGGTAGTAAGTTAATCTGCGCAGCAAAGGGCTGTTTGTCAGATAATGGGGGAAAAAGCTGGGGTTTCCTTTCAATACGCTTTAACATACAACGTTTCTGCGCCTGTGAGCCCGACTCGGATTTTCAGTAAAAGCGCGTGCATTAATCAATTCTGCTATACTTTAGAAATGAGATTTTAACTAGGCTAAAAAAATGTGATTCGGCTGAGGAGTTTCAGACAAACAAGGACATAAACTCCAAAAATCAGTGGTACTGCAGATTATAGTTTTACAGCACTGTCTGGGTTTGTAGGGTAAGGGTGCACAAACCGCAGTGGAAACGAGGACGGACGGACGGACGGACGGACGGACGGACGGACGGACGGACGGACGGATGGATGGATGGATGGATGGACAGGAGAGAGAGCGGGGGTGCAGAGATGAGGTAAAGGAGACTAGGGGTTGGGAAAGGTTAGAAAAAAGTTCGTTACAAAGAAAAGGATGTTCAGTTAATCCCCAATACGGAAGTCGCTTCAATTTTTTTAAAATTTGGGGCAGCAAAGAGAAATCAGTAAAGATTCAAGTGCCCGTGGCTAACAGTGGAGACAAGCTCTTCTCTTCCCCCTTTTCGTTTCAATTACGCCGATGCCAATAATCACCTTTCGACCTTCGGAAGTCACCTTTATTCGTGTAACTGTAACATCCTGGCCAAGGGGCACAGAATGGTCCTTCTCTCCATCTAGCTTCATTTAAAATGTGTTTCCTTGTATTTCATAAAGAGGGTCTGGACTCCTGAGGCGAATGGCCTACAGAGGGAATAAAGGCAGAGACGTGAACAAGAATGTCAGAGAGCAGGTGTGCGAATCAGCCCCGAAGCCCAAATTCTGATCACCGCGTGTACTAGACTTTGAAGTCAAAGGTCTTTCATGAACGAGAGAAAAGAAAAGAGAAAAATCCAAAGAAAGAAAGAAAGATACAACCAATTGAAACATTCCACACTTAGCCTTATTGTTCGCTTGATGAACTGTGTGTCAATCACTGGCTCGATTTGTGCGCGGTAATTCCAGCTGAGGGAGGAGGATAGAGAAAAGAGAAACAGCTAGACAAGAAACAGATAAGACAAACAATCCCATCTCACAAATGGCTAGGAAAAGTGAACTGTTGACCCGACCAGCACAATGGCACCTCATCGTTACTCCGTTTCTCCACAATTCCAAGAATCTCCAAACAATACCGTCATTAACCAAGGAGTAACAGAGGGTGCACGTCTGCAATCTTCCTGAAACTATTAAAATCCCGCCATCCGGCAGGAGTCGAAGACATCAGAAAGAACTCGACTAAGTTTTTGAAGCTCCAGGGAGGCTCAGGCTAATAAGTAACTTTCTTTTTGTACTAGATGGCAGTGTCAGTCAATGTCATGTGCACAGCTGTTGAGTCCAATAGGGCCTGAAGGCAATTTCGTCTTTGTTCTTGAACATATAATAGATAAATAGCTAGCTACGTAGGCAGATATATAGACAGACAGGAAGGCAGGCAGGCAGACAGAGATGTGACGAGATCCATTTCATACCATAAGATAGTCATGACCATAGTAAAACAAGAATGAAGTGGTCTGTTTCAATCTAAACGACACTCTTGACTCAAGAAAAAAGAAACTGTTAATATCCCCCAGCCCTCTGGAAAAGTTTCGCGAAAATGTGCAATACAATTTTTTAAAACAATATTTGACTCTTTTAATGCCCCATTTTCTTTATTAAAGTTTCTTTGTATCTGCGGCCTTCTCAAAGCAACTTACACTTATCAGTGCGATGAGCCGAAAAGATTGAAATGTATTTTCGTCAGCTGGTGACTTTCAAAGACCAAATCCAGGATCGAGCTCTTCCTTTCACTTAAAATTTTCTTTAGAAAAGTTGAAGTTCTAGAATTTCTGAGGAATAAGCACTGTGCATAAGGACTGTGGTTAGGAGAAGAACAATTTGAAGTCCCTGAATTACTGCTGGAAAGTGTTGGTGGCAAAAGATCTGCATCTGGGGGCGGAAAGGAAAGCATGGTCTAGTCCTTACGACAGGCTATCGGGTAGCTGATTGTTATAATGACGGAAGCAGAAGTTCGTTTTACGTACCAGAATGATCATTACTGCGACTAAATGACGGCTAGTCAGTAATTTGTCTCCAAAACGAGGCAGGAGCAAGGGCGGTCATTGCGTTCACATTTCACCAAAGCTGGTTTTTCAAAACCCATGGTTCCAGACGGCGTGTTCTGGATTATTGTTGTGAATTATGTACTTTCATGCCGTTGTGGAGTTTATTATATCTTCTGGCATGTTTAATAAAATATCGTGTGACGAGGGAACAGAGAACATTCTAAGGCAGTTTCGTAGGCTAAGAATTTCTCAAAACCTGAACCTGTTACGTCTCTAAAATCTTCCCAGCTTGTTATTAAAGGCTTCCTTACCGCTTCCCTAAAAGCAGAACAACTTGTACGACATAAAATACTTTAGAGTTATGGCCCCTTCCTTCCAATGCGTCCCGGCGGATTTTTCACGCTGACTGGATGCTGACATGATTAGGTTTTTGAGTGCTTGCGACAGCGACCCCATGAAAGAGAACGGACAGGACTAATATTCAGCGATCAGCAGTGCAGATCGTGAGAGGCCATCTACGCCTACTGACCCCGGCTCTACAGCCAGAAATATCGACCTTTTCTTTTCCCACCGTACTGAGAATGATGCTTTCGAGGCGAATAAAATTCTAAGGTCCTCACGTGAACACTATTAAAAGCAGGGTGCCGGTTCGGAAACTCTGCCGTGCAGGGCTGCGTTGCATGAGCATTCGATAATAATTAAAAAAATCTCGTACAGCCTGCTCAGCATTTTTTTAAAAGTAGAGCTCTACGTTGGGGAGAGGTGACACGAAGGCCCAAGTAGAACCAGCTCTGGGGTGGGTTGCATAAAGGTTCTTATCTGACCTTCCGCTCGTAATTGATTGTAAGCCTCATTGAGCTGTGTGTTTTGCGTGGGCCTTTACGTGCGGACATGATATACGAACTGAACGTCTATGCAACCTAGCCATGGGCCTGAACTCATTCATCTTTTCGCACTTCCACGAATTCGGTATATCAAAAATAAATGAAACGAAACAAACAAATCACCACCACCGCCCGCCCCCCCCCCCAAAAAAAAAATCCCCAACAACCTATAAAATCAGACCCCAACAAAGAAATAGAAATACAAGGAAATATATCTATATATATATATTTATAACAGAAAATACACAAGACGACAGATGACAACGACGACATTAACAACAACAACAAAGCGTGAATGAGATCACAGATCATGCTAGGCTACGACGCTTTACTCGCGATTCCGCTAAGAGTTAGACTGCAGACTGCATAACTAACAATGAGCTTCGATTAGCGGCCTGATACATCAAGCCCCTGTCTTCGTGCTCTGCAGTCAAAGAACCGCGTCTCGACTGGGGACACTTTTGAAGAACGCTGTATTCGTGCGGCCACAATACCTAATATCTGGCTAAATGCCGCTTTGTTCCTGGACTGCTAAACAGAACGACTCCTCGAGTACTTATGATCCTTGTTACCTCAGGGCGTCATACAACACAGTTTGCGTCCTTAGGGAAATACAAGAAACGTTGGGTGTTTGAAAATATGTAGTTGACAACACGTTGCTTTGTGTCAGAAGCGAATGATGTCGAGGACTGTTTTCCTGTATACTTAGCGACAACCTTCATGTCTGGCAGTCAGGTGGTGTCTGTCTCTCCCCTCCATCCCTCGTTGGGACATATTTTATCAACTTTGAAGATCTTTCTAAGTTCCAGGACAATGCTAGCAAATAAGACTGAAAAACAAATACGGAAAAGAGACCCGTTAACGGAAAAAAGAAAAAAAAACCCCACCCTACACCAAAAAAAAGTGTTTTCAGCTCCTACACGTGGAAGTAAATAAAAATTTTCAATTCTTTCAGGTGCCTGTTCTGGAAATGTTCTGGAGGCCAGACAGCTGCCGCTCAAGATAATTTCCCCAAAGAGCCGAGTTACCTCCCCCAGTGGTGGGCTGCACGGGATACAGACGTCTCTAACCATGCCGTCTGTTTTTCCATGAGTTAGAAGTATTACGGCTTAATAGGATTCCATAACGAAGTGTTAGTCTATTCCTTCTTTCACCTAAGACGACGTATTTCAGCAGCTGAGGTGGAGGTCGTGAACCCCAGGAGCTCCACGAGCATTAGGGGATGACGTCAGCGTCTCAAAGCCCGAGCTCCCTCGTTTATTCCCGGCGTGTCTAGACATCCTTGCGCCTATGAAACGCTCCTTATTCTTGAATTCGCAAAGAGAACATGGGTGGAGAAATAACAAGGAAAGCGCAGTTAGGTTTAAGAGTTAACCAGGAACAGTAGGCCTACATGCCCGACATATTGTTTATAGAGTGTTTGTATACGTCTGCAGCCATTCTTCCTTTAAGAAGACAGTTTCTCTAAAAATGATCGAATACGTTGTTCACAACTTTGGAAACTATTAAAACTCGTGAAACGAATAGCCACCGAGATGAGAGTAATTTTCGTGAACGTGTGATGTTGGGCGTAGAGAGAGCGGAACAGGTTATTATGAGAGACAGCCAGCAGATGACCATCCAGCCCCTATCTTCATTGAGGGATCTAAACATTCGAGAATGCACTTTCATCTTCTGAAGCAATATTTGCACTTCTGCTTTAACAACTTAATCTGGAAGAAAGGCAAGCGATTTAAACTCTCACGCCCTATTTCTGTCTAGTGCCCTTATAAAATACACGCTTTCTTAAGCAGGCGAACTTTTATGACGGGGATCCCTGCCGTTATCAGTAAATGGATCTCGCAGCGTTTAGCAGCCACAATTTGCAATCATGTTTTCCTTTCTGGGGCGCATGGAGGGGTCTATTCAGTCGCGCTAATCCGAAAATATGGCTGCCTGATGCGCATGCCTGTTTGCTCAGTGGCGCGCCCTGGCGGGCACACTCGAACCGGTTCTTTTTCCGTTATGGGAGCTATCATTGATTTCACAAGGTCTATGGGTGTTCGTGGTTTTGAGCGAGTGAGTAAGCGAGTGAGAGAAAGAGAGAGAGAGGGCGGAAGGGATGAACTCATAATGGAAATGGGCGAGCAGTGCACTACCGTCGTGAGTTGCAGGCCACTTGGCCAGGGACAATCACCCTAGTTTGTACCTCCGTGACCGGCACAAAAGAGTTTCTTCTTCCACACCATCTTCCCCAGCACCGGGCACTCTCGCTCGCTTCCGGCCTGTCTCTTCACACAGTAAACATTTTCATCGTCACACCTCGCGCACATCACGCAGTGGCCTCAGATCCAATCAAAAAAGTTCGAAGTGTAAAGGTCGTTAACAAAAGACCACCAGAGATGGAGAAATAGGACAAGGGATGGGTGCGGGAGCACGATTATGCAAATTGCGGAGGTCTTGACGCAAACAAGAAACGCTGCAAACATCCGAAAAGGGTGAAACACGTCTGAAAACTTCAGTTGCGCAAAACTATAGGCTCACAGGTTTACGACGCCAGTGAAACGTCTGTTGACTGAAACCGTCACGTGAAGCGATGGAGAGAACTCTAGTCAGGCTTGGGTTGCGTGAATGATCGTACCTACGCTTAAGTTCACAAAAGTGGTCGTAAGCGCTGGTCAGTCTATTATTTTACGAGCATCTGTAGGCAAAGGCAGCAGGTACACAGGTCCATGCGATCCAGTCCTGCTTTGTATATAGAATGTAGCTGGCCATGAAGTTGAGGTAGAATTATTCTCAGCGTACTTGCTAAAGGTGTAATGTGATACTCTTCAGGTATCTGACGAACCTTTTGAATATGCCAAAGGTGTCCGTTATGACAAACTTTGCCGGTAATGGGTGCAAATTGCCTGAAAGTTGAACATTTAGTGATGTTACAGGCCTTTTTTCTCCTTGGATAAGCGTACATTTTCAGGCAACGAAAGACACCTTTTTCAGTTAAGAATTAAAATTATAGGCAACGTCATTAATCAAGCTTCGAAACGACAGAATTCTAAGAAAAACCTTCTTACCTTTATTCCTGGAAGACATTTGGTATAAAATACTGAGACAAATTCAACATTTACCAGAGAATTCAGTCATTCCGACAGACATATTTCATGATATAATAAAATGAAACCAAATTGTGTGTAAATATTGCCGTCAATCTTGTATTGACGCCATGGCATTACTAACTAATAATAGTAATGTGCAGTCAAACGCACATTGCATGTTCTGACTATAAAGCTGGCGTCTTTTTGACAACTATTTTTGTCATGAGCCTAGTTAACTGTAATTTTGATTTTAAAAATGACGTATTTATCGCGTAGTCATCTTCTTTTCAGTTCTTCTATAGTAAGGAAAATATTTGTTCGTTCTTTTGTTCTTTCGTTCGCTCTTGTCATTATCGCGGTATTATCTTATAACTATTGACCCGTTCAAGCCACACACGCTTTGTAACCAGCTTCTGACGCTATCGCTTATTCACGCTTTACAAACTTAAATAATTTCCCCTTCCTGGAATGGCCTCATTGGAATAAATTTTTCCCTTCGTTTCGTTTAACCAGCTACTGACCTGATTAAGTCGCACACGTCTTATAAGGGTCTACTGACCCGTTTAAGAGACACATGGCTTATAACGAGCTACTGACCTGATCAAGCCATACGTTGGTCGTAAGAACTTGATTCTTCTCATCCTGAAACACACAACGTGTATAGTCAATGCAGGATAAATGCTTTTTCATCAAACTATTAACAATTTAAATTTTGTCTTTAGTAAGGCAATTTTTGGAAGGCATAAAGCGACCAGTAAAATATTTGTTATCGGATTTGAAAGGTTCACGTCTAAGCCTACAATAAAGATATTTTAAGACTTTGAATATACTGATAACACTAAATACGTTTTATGTGAAACAGCTAGTTTCTAAAGCAGATGGATTGCGGCTGGTTCCTATAGTAGATACATGTGGCTGACTCGATGCTGTCAGCATAAACAGGTTCCATTCAGGCAATTAAAAAAACTCCCAAAGGATGGTGAAAGCTTTTGTCTTTTACGCTTCAGAAGGTAGGCTGGTCGCGTCAGCAGTCAGACGACAAAGTCAGACCATCGTCTTGCAAAATTCTGCAAGCTGGGGAATTTCTCACACCCACCCGACTCTCTCATGAAGATCTCCCATCCCCATTATCCGCCCCCTGATATTTCTAGAGCGATCGTGTCGAACTTTGTAACGCGAATCCAAGACACGCTCGTTCAGCAATCCCTTCTCAGTGAAACCGAAGCCGCGACAATCTGCTTCCATCTTATTTCCCAAAGAGGAGCCAATGTCCAACTTTTACACAACAGCAATTTCTGGCCATCATATGCCATCTGTCTCAAAGGTTAGTGCGCATGCGCAGCATCACGCAATGACATAGCTGAGCTTTTCTGACACCTTGTGAAGACTGTAACCCGTTATATAGGTTGTGAAATGTTTTATTAAAAAAGTTTCCTCCTGTGGTCTGTTATTACAAAAGTCCTTCCCAAGGCGAACAATCTTTCTTTGATGAAAACCAGGTTTCCGTTGTATATTGGGAGAGGGGTGGCGTGGGGGTTGAGCGGTGAGAGAGGGTTGAACAAAAAGCATATTTTCACTTGAATTAGTTTTTCAAGAAAGCAGCTATCAATTGAGCTGCCAAGATAAATCAAACACTTTTCCCATCTCAGGCTGTAAAACATTATTGCTGGCAACAGGCAGTTATTTTGCCAGTGTCTGAAAATAAGTAACAGATGTAAATCGCAGGTGAAGGAGCGTCCAAAGAGATGCAAAGAAGTTTTATAACAAACAGTCGGCGCTTCAGGGCACTAGTCACGACAGAACTTAAAATGACAAGTAACTAAAAGAAGTGTACTGAGAACAAAATACACAGCACGATAAAAACCACAGTCAAGATGTAGCTCTAACAACAACAACAACAACAACAACAAAAATTAAACCAGTGACACCAACTTGGAGTGTAATGCTGATAGCAAAAACGTTGAGCATACATTCCAATAAATTACTAATAAGCTAGCTTTCTGTTCAGACGAAACACTTCATCACACAAGCAGAATATTTTTACCACGTCAATAATCTGTGTTAGAGTGATGCCCAGGTTGATGACAACAGTCTGTCTGGCGTCGAAGACAGGTCGCACTGCAGGGTCATAGTTCTCCCGAAGTACATTCAGAAGCCGTTGTTCGTCTGTTAACGCCTCCTCCTTCTGTTTATCTGAAAATCGATGGGGAAGAAAAAAGACAGCATATAATATTAATATTTTATTGGACCTAATAAAGATTTTTTTAGAGAAATGGTACGAATAATTCGATGGAAGAAAGCCGGAAAGAGAGGAAAATACATGAACAAAAGGGACCGCTGTTGCTCGGGCAATAGAGAGTTTAACATTTGTTTGCCAGTTTGACTCGGGGTTTTAAGGGGCGATAGACCGCTACAGTTGATGTAAAGATGACGCCAAAACAGACCCATCGTCATGATGACAAGAAATGACAGAAGACTTCAACAAGCAGCGGAAATTCGACACAATGTTTTTTCAAGGCTACTAAGCCAGGAGTCACAATTACTGATCAAAGTCAACTAAGAAATTTTTGTGAAAGGACGATTTAATACCTCGATACTGAAAAAAAAATTAAAGTAGGAAAATGCACTTACGCTGTACTAAAGCTAAAGGTAACCCCATAAACAGTGGTTCGAGGAACACGTATTTTATCTGTAGAGTAACTAGCTCTTTTTTCTCAAAATATTCTGTCAGGATACCATCTTGCAGTTTCTCAGACTGTCGATCTGCGCTGTGCAGTTAAAGAGAACAGCACCCGCAGTGAGGCTCTCCGATGGCACACATTCAGCTGAAAACATGAGCTTCCGCAATGAGGCCCGTGCGAGAGTTTTAGCCCCAAGTTTCTAACACTGATTTTTCAAGTTTGGGAAAGACATTGTCAAAATGGTTATTTCCCAAAGCTGTCATAGATGGCATGGTAAGCATGCAGGAAGCAGTGTTGGATCTCATGGACAGGGGGGGTACCTCTACGGAATCATTCTCACTGCTTTTCTCGGTGACTTAAGCATTTACTGGTGCTACGATAGTTGTTCACTTCCTCGTAGAACTACAAAGTTTGTGACAAAGGGTAAGCAGGAAAGAACGAAATGCTTATAAGTTATTGTTGAAAGTCATGTCAGCAGCGAAGGCCAGCTCTTGGCGAGAGAAGGAGGGGAAAGGGTGTTGAAGGTTGGTCCTGAAAAAGCAAAGGTGGGAGGGGGGAGATGGAGTTGGTGCTCGGAGGGAACTCCGAAGGCAAGCCCTTGCTAACAAGTGTCCCCATGCAGAATAAGTACGTGTGCCGAACATACGATTCGAACTCACGACCCTCTATATCGTTATCAACACGCGTTACGCCACTAACCTAGGATCGAAGGTGGGTGAACAAGGGAGCGAGGATTGAGGAAAAAGTCGATAAAAACTCTAGCGAAGGATTTGTGTCTAGATTTGAAGATAGGAGCGATTAAACATTCGTAAAGGAGATAAATTGCCTGGTTTGAACATCACAAAAGGCAGTAAACACGCCCATATTAAAACCAGGTTAACGCTTTGTAACTGCATGCTTAGAAGAATCTTCGCAGTTTCCTGACGTCATACGGATAGGGATTCCACACACAACATCCCACACCAAATCACGGCTTAATGGGATTTAGTCGCTAAATCTCGGCGATAGTGGGTGGGTGGGGAGTGGTGGTGAGGGTTAAGGTGCGCCACTATTTCAAGACGAATCTTGACACTCGCCAGCTCATGGCCATCAATTTACTCGTCACGGTCACACGCGGTGGACTGTCAATATTCATCGCTTTAGACTGGCCCAGCCTTCATCTAGGAAAAGACCGACTCGAAGTGTAATTATGTGTTCCACGCGCTGCACCCTTTTAGATGATCCCTCGTCCCTAAAGGGTTGGGCCTGAAAGGGATCAGAATCGAAGCGTCTCCTTCCCCGAGAGATCCTTTCATCTTTCTTGAATGCCGCTAACGGGTCAGGTAGCTGTCAATTCGGGGGAGTTTTCTTGCAGCGCCACAGTGTTTTGGGAAAACCCAAAACTGGGGATACATACCGCGCGGTATGTACGCTTCTGAAGCCCAGCCCAACCTACCCCTTCCCCGTCAGCATCAGACGAAGTAATACGTACTCCCCGTCAGCATCAGACGAAGTAATGCGTACTCCCCGCCAGTATCAGACGGAGTAATGCGTATAGGTAACTGGTTCATATACTGAGGGTGACTTTCGCTGAATGTTTTCAGAGCAATAACAAGTCAGAGGTCGGCAGGGATATGGCAAGTGCTCACATTTGCAATCTTACCCATTTGTCGAACCTTTACCTGCCACTTGTGGATAAATAAAGTTTTTTCGTTCATTTAACTTATCTGTTTAATCGTTCAATCCATTTAATCAATTCAATGCAATGAATCAATGCAATTAATCAATCAATCAACCAATCAATCGATTGATCAATCAATGGTTACTAGTGTACACGACCAAACTGTGTCCTTACGCGTGAAAGCTTTCGGCCAAACAAGTAACTTATGCTGCTGGCTCTGTTATTATCCAGAGAACATTATTAGCATTATCTTTGACTTCGGCAGATCATTTTGAAGTCCGAATCTGAATAAACTCCAAACAAAAGTTTGTCGTAGCATGGATTTAAACCACATTTCCAGTAACTTTATTCCTCAGGAACAGCTGAGATCAACGATTCTGTTAGGAGCGCGAGACAGCTGACGAGGTAGTCCAGCTACTAAACAAGCTTTCTAATAAGGTTGAGGGTAAAGATCATGATGTCACGTCCATCACGCTGAGGTCAAGAACTGACCTCTGGACATCACGGTGATCATATCACGCGTTTGGAAATGCTCTGGGTTTTACATCCGACAGAAAATACAACCACCTTTAGTCTAATGAACGGTAAAAAGCAATCGTTGTGGATTCAATTTATCGTCCCGTTCGACCTTTATGTTTCCTCTGCAGAAAGTCAGGGTGGTCGATGCCGCATTGGAAGCGCTTCTGATTGGTTTAAAAAAGAAATCTGGAAAGAACTAATTCTCCTGAAGTTTTTTCTGACCATCTTATCGAACAATTCTTTTCATGCCTAGAAAGACTCCTGCGGGAAGATAAAGATTTCTCCCAACATTTGCCCACCGACTCAACGCCAAGTCCTGAAAGAGAGTGACAATCTCCAGGCATCGTTACTTCCAAAAATAGGGTTCTTCTTCAGAAACTGGGTTCTGGCTTTTGGAGCCAAGGGACGTCAGGCGTAATGGCTGAACGTCTCCCATAATACGAAAACTGACTGTTATTGTATTTACTAATATTTGGCTGGACGTCTGAAAATTGATACCAAACAGTTGTAAGGAGTTCTACGAACTTAGATCGATTACATCGTGTTATTGCACATATGAAATTCTAATTGTTACGAAAAGGTCCTTAGAAGATACCGACAACTTCCGCTTAATGATGTCTTGAGAACAGCTTCCTTCCACAGCTACTATATCAGTTTACAAAGATACTTGTATGCTGCTTGCCATGAATTATTTTAAGGTAGTAAATACATTACCTACTCAATGCCTCGTGTACTGTCGGCAACGGGTGTAAGGCTTACTTTGTTGTATATCACTTTAATGTGCACACAGAGCCGCACCTATATCAGAGAGGTGGAAAAACTTTGATATTTTAAATGGATTTTAGGAAACCTTTTTTTAGGAACGAATGATTCAGATTGTCACTTTTTCCTTAGAGTACTGATGCACCAAGACTGGTCGATGACGCAAGCCAAATCGATTTTGTATTACCGCGACCTACGACTTACAAACCTGTTTCGAAAGCAAGCTTTTCAACTGCAGCACCAGTCATTGAAACCAGCTGCATCTTTGGAACAGTCCGTGCTGCTAACGCCAGATACCGTGACGGCCGTTTAACGACTTTCGCAGTCCTGTTCAATCTCTGTCGCGGTAATGTTCTCTCCAAACCCTCAGGCAGCACGACAGGGGGCTGCGTGTTTCCCATAGAGGTGCAGCAGCAAAACAACAGCTCTGACTTCGTTTTCCGCTACGTTTGGGTTTTTTTGTGTGTGGTGATAAATCACCATCGGCGCGCCCACAACCTCTGAGAACAAAGTCCAGGTCAACTAGTGTTGTTCTGTAAGTGGTGCTGGCGACGTGTGTTTTATATTTGTGTAACCGCACTTCTTCAAGTGGAGTCCAGTACTAGATGTAATCGCTATTCAAACTCCAAACAAATCTGTACTATCGCTACTACGGAACAATAGAGTAGCCCGCTCACACACTGAAGAAAAATCTTTTCTTTCAGTCCTGTCAGACAATTGTTTTAAAACATGGCTGTTTTAAATAACCCCAAAGAATTGGAGACGCGCTTGGAATTTGCTTCGCACATTCAAAGACGAATTTTGGTTATTTTTATTCTTCCATTCTTATCTGATAATTGTTTTCAAGAAAAGCCTGCTTTCAATTACCCCTGAGATTGAAGACGCGCATGGAATCTGTATCAGGTCTAAATATCGACATGGAGCAATAGCTCCGTTTCTCCTCAGACATCCCGAGGACAGTATTTCAAGAAACTTTGAGCTCGATCTTTGAAGAAATTCTCAAAGCGCAGAAATACGAAATCTCGATACTTCTCTACTGAATCCCAAATGACCAGGAAGCTGACAGCAATAATAGATTACACACAGTAACGGCAACTCGCGCAGACATAACGTCCCCCCCCCACACACACACACTCAAAGAAAATAATAACAATCAAAGCAAGCACAGCCACTGAGTCTCTTAAAGCGATGAATGAAAATGATCTGTTCAAAGTAACTTTAACGAGCATGGCAATACGTAACGCAGCTACTGTTATTGTTCACTTTCAAACGAATTGAGACACATTGACCATGAGGACTTATTCTGAGGGTTCGCAACTAAAAAAAAATCTTAACATCAGAAATGTACATAGATCAAATATTTGTACTATTGTGCCATTTTTTTTATCCGAGTCCAGAAATTGGACTGGCCGATGCTATATCTAGCTCTGGTAAGGTAAGTCGGTGCGTGCGTGCGTGAGTGTTGTTTGCATGCTCAGACTTTGATGAAGCGTGAATGAACATTCAAACAGAAAAAAAACATAAATCGCTTCTCTTTACAAGATGTAAACGTGAAGCATCGACATTCTCACATGGGTCGACAATGTCACATGGCCGATGTCACCTTGGATGCTGGGTAGACACAGAAAGGAGTTTGAAACTGCGACGTCACATGGATGACCTTTGGCGTTAGCTTATTATTTATTTATATATATACATATCTCCTATCACTGAAGTACTAATATCTTCAGTTTTTTTCATTCCCCTGGTGATAATGCCAAAGACAAATGTTCCCAGTGAGTCTGTCAGTAGGGCTTTGCCATCTGTCAAAGCGTGAATGTCGATCAAGTCTGCCTTTCTTCTGTGTAGTTCTGAACTTTGTAAAGTTATTATCCTTTCATTTCAGTTGAAAGAGTGGGGGAGTTTTTTCAGGTTTCTGTGTGCAGACCTTCCTAATGAGGAAACTGTGCCACTCGTCAATAACCTTAAGTAGGGTAGGTGATGTCAGATCCGTGATGACGCGACCTTCTGCGACGAAAAGAAAACACAGTTCTTTAAAAGCAATCAACAGCAGGCCGAGGGGATAACGAATCACTGGCAAACATATTATCGCGAGGGCGAAATGACGCGGTGCTTAATTTACTACGCATTCCTGCTCCGCCAAGACGGCATAACCACTCGGAGGTGTTGGTGCTTCTGGGTTTGTCGAGCACAGTCTTCCTAAAGTACGCCACTGGTCTGCGTGTAGTGATCACTAAATCCCTTCATTTAGTATCGATCTAATAACTAAACACAGAAAGGGAGGGGGTGACCACTGCTAGGAGACAAGAGAGGGAGTGGTGAGAGTGGTGGAGACCTTAATTCTGATTTGTCCATTAAATATAGGACGCAGAGGCCGCTGCTTGTGAAGATTAGGACTCGTGTGTAGCGGGCCTTATCGCTTGACGTTCACGGGTTTCGCAAACTTCGGTTGACAAATGTCGATTTACGCCGGGTTACTGGGCATTTCGAACATCTCTGTCCCCATAAATTAGGTGCAGTAGTTAAACAGAGGAAAAAGTCGGTTCGGGTGATCAGAGGAGGGGAGGAGGGTAAAGGGTACAGAAACGGAGTCGGAGTGGGAGGCAAATAGCATGACGAGGAAGAGAGCCGAGAGAGAGAGAGAAAGGGAAAAATATGCTAAATTTATTGCTTTGTCTTCTAGGTAATATGCAAGTTTAGTATGACGGGACTTCAGTAGAATGCAGACAGTAAGAAAGAACTCAATCCACTTGTCTACTGCAAATATTTGATTCGATTTCTTTTGCGAGCCTTACTTCACAACTTCTAAAGGGCACTGTTAGGTAATACCTGTGCATCCATGGTAAACGTGACTCACATTTTGTGAAATCAATTAATATTTCTATTGGAGACAAAAAAATTAATTCTTAAATGATTTTTTAAAAGGTGTACCTTAGTCGAAACGTGCATGTTCGGCATTACACACCTGACGCATAATAAATTCAGTCTGCATGTTCTAACGGATACACAGTGTATTTCACGTCCGTGGATCACTGTATGTTTTCAGTGTGTTTCACGTGGAATGAACAGTTCATTTTTGCTCTCAAACAGCCCAAATGGGAAACACATCGTCATAGCAAACGAAAACGAAGTGTTTGTTAATGCGTGATAAATAGGCATTAACTGGTATGTATCACCTGCCATTAACGCCAAGAAACGTCAGACACGTTTATTTTTGGCAGACAATAACGTGACTCAGTGATTCTTTTCCAGGTGCAACAAGGGCTAATGTAGACGATAAATATCTAGCCATTCCTTTTCTTCCCATGCTAGAATGCAACATGATGAGAGAAGCGGCGTTCTCGTGTGGGATGTGATTTGTTTATTACGGCGATCTGGCAACGGTGGCGGGGGTGGTGAGGTGGTACAGGCATCTACCTCTCCTCACTCCCCGGGAAGAAATGGGTGGCAGCTTTCACGGTCAATCAACACTCTGGGCCGCGAACAGCATACCTGACTTCAACCGACAGTCACCAATATCAGACATCAAACGTGTATCTGTAGAACTGCTCATACCACATACAGAGCTTTCCTCATCCTCATCCTCATCCACCATCCATCCATCCATCATCCCTACATCCTCCATCCATCCTCCATTATTCATCCATCCATTCATCATCCCTCCCTCCCTCCCTCCCTCCCTCCATCCATCCATCATCCATCCATCTATAAATCCATCTATAAATCCATCTATAAATCCATCTATAAATCCATCTATAAATCCATCATCCATCATCATCCATCATCATCCATCATCATCCCCCTGACCTATCGCACTCTCCTACTCTATATACGAGTGGGGTTGGGATGAGCCTGATGGAATTACCATGATAGTTTATCAAATGCGACCGACAGAGGCAGGCAGGCTGGTCATAAACAAATGAGTACAAGTTCTGAACACCAAGCATCAGGTGGTTGAACGGGCGTTCATACCTCGTCTCAGCTCGCGAACGTGCACGTCACGCGCACTGGGTGAAAGGTCCAACAACCCTTTCTTGTGGCCGGAAGTGTACATTCATGCTGCCGGCCCCAGGATCTGCAGGCCTTAGAAACTTCACATCAGTCAAAGATCACGAATAGCCATCCTATGTAAACATGGCTACTTGACAAGCCAGAATACTTGTATCCTATGTTGCAGCATGGCTATCGAAACCAGCGAGGGGAATGCAGCACAAGCGATTGGAAATGGCTCCATCACCGACCGAAACAGCTCCCAACAGCTTTCTCCACCCACCCACGCCCAACATAAAGAGCTCTAAAAGTAATGTCCTTAAGTTAGATATTTTGGGTATTGAAATTAATTTAAATTATTTCAGAAAAAAATTCTGTCCTTTGGCGAACTGTAGACTTGTCCTTGTGTTCATGCATAGATGATTTGTGTGACCAGGCGCAGAGATAAGCATTGGTAATGATTGGAGGACTCTGAACTAGAAAGTGTATACTTGTCGATGTTACACGTAATGCGCAGCCTATTGCCGTTCGATGCCGTTTAACCCACTTTCTTGTCATCAGTCTTGGCTTCAGTGGAGGAACGGCGCTACCAAACACACTATGCATATCCAAAAAAAAAGGCGAAATAAGTTCCATTACTTTCTGGGCTCTGCCAAGCTGTCGCGGAAAAACAGTTCAGAAGTCAATTGAGTTTATGCGATGATAACATTTCCTAAAACGAAGGAGAGAGCGCTACATCGAAGCCGTATCGACGTCAGCTGCAGCAGAGAAGTTTGGCGCTCCCAGACGAAAATGACTCGGCTATCAGCGATCTGAACGGCCGATCAGCGGGAGAGCACTGGTCGAGATGCCGAGATTACCGTTCCTGCGAATCAATGGCAACAGCACTCACATCAATTCCCTATCAGCGTTCTCACTCAGCACAGCCGCTTTTGTCCACAAAGCAATCGGAAGCCACGGGCAGACAACTCGCCAATGGTCTATCAGACTCGCACACGTGCTGAGGGGACTGATTTTTTTTAAATGTTTGAAGGGGACGGACTGTGGCTGACCACACTGAACCCCAATAACCTTGTCCGCGTCATGCTGTCCCCCACAGAGAAGCCACAGAAGCAGCGTCCAGTCTTAAAGACTCTGCCTTTGTGTCCGTTTGTGTGTGGATATTAATGTATATGCATGTGTATATTTGAATATGAATATGCGCGAGTGTGTATGCGTATTTGCGTGTAAGCACTATGTGTATGTATGCGTATGTGTACACATGTAAGCAATTAAGAGTATGTACATCTCCATATACAGATAAGGCGTATACCCTTGAATATCTTTAAGCTTACGAGTTGAAGCGTACATGACTTGGCGTAATAAATACGTTCAGGATATGCATTGAAATCTTTCGAAATCAAGTACCTGTTGCTAAGGTCCAAACACGTGTCCACCTGCCCGTAAAAAAACTGGGAGGTACATCTATTCTCCTCGTGTGGCACCCCGAAAGTATGGGTTTGGCTGCAGAAAATACTGAACAGCCTCCTTGTGAATATCGTACCGAGGGTTGGGCTGGCGAAGGACAGAAATGCCGCTGGTTAAAAACATGGGACCATACCTTGAAAAAAATTTAAAGTATGCTTTTAACTGGCTTGCCATGTCTTTTCCTTTTCTGCGCGGCTTTCTGCCTGAACATCTTGAGCTAAATTTCTTCACTTTAAAACGAGTGCTTTCAAGTCTCCCCTGCACGCAGTATTACTGACGAGGAAGCCCTTAACACACGCTAATGTCAGACATTAGTCAAGAATCAACATGTGAGTTATAGGGGAAACCACTAGTGATTCTTACCCCACAGAGCATGAAAATATGACGGGACGCGGAAAGCAAAATAATGTAGCGCATAACTACAAGATAATTTTTTTTTTTACGTCGGTTACTTTGAAGAAAAAATTAATGTTCCCAAGTCCATGTAGCAAGAGCTCAGCTGGCTTGTAAGGCCACATCAAATGTGGTCATCAAACCATGTTTTAGAAAAATTACAAAGTGTACAAATATGTTAACCTCTCTCGAGGTGTGGTGTAGATACATATATTCACACACGCATACATTATATAAATTTTCTTACTAAATGTGGTGTCAATATATACACAAACGCAAACATTATAAAGGAGCGTTACAACAGTTAGTCTGGATGTGACAGTATACATTAGTCTCAGCAACTTGTATACTTGTGTTACGCCACTGAATACCTGGCTTGTAACATCATGTACTTGCTTTATAATAAACGGCTGTTGCAGCGCCCTGAATCACGCGTGCATAATATTTCCAAAACAACTGGGTGCTGCTTAGACCGAAACATTGGGTTTCAGCAAAGACGCAGAGCAAAGCTAAATAGAAAACAAAATTAACGTCTCGGGGCACTACGTGAAGTGGCAGACATTTTCATTTACAGATAAGCGTTTCCCTTACTCCTCTTTCCTTCTTCCTATTTCCTATTTTACACTCTATTCTACGTTGGGTCTTTTTATTTGTTCTTCTTGTGTGTTGTGTCCTGAGGAAGGGGATTTTACACTCTGTTCTACATTCGGTCTTTTTATTTGTTCTTCTTGTGTCCTGAGGAAGGGGTAATGTCCCCGCGATATTGACTTTGTTTTCGTTTAAGCTTTGCTCAGTTTCCTTGTTCCCATACAAAATATTTGTGTTACAGCACGAAAATTTAATTTACTTGCAATCGTTTCACAGCACAATTTGTATACGGGCATAACAACCCTGTTTGTATGTGTTAGTATGTGATACGCCACCCACATGTTTCCACATTCGAGCTGCAATGCGCATCCCTTGCAAATTCAAGGTTGTCCAAATGAACTGATCAATACGCTATACGACTATCAGAGAGAAGCCAAAAACCTTCCCATCCGACTCACATTTTCTTATTTCAGGAGACACAAGCCTGACCCATGCTTAAGTAAACAAAAAAAGTTCAAGAAAACGAAAAGCCGCCGGTACGGAGTTAGTTTAGTTTTTCTTTAAAAAAAAGTTTCACATTTGCAAATTGAATTTCTGACAGAGAGAGCTACAAGTGAAAACACACCCCAGAGCAAGAGGTGAACAAAATTGAATTCAAGCTGCAAACCAGAAAAGGAAGAAGAAGAAAAGAAGATAGTTGCAGGAGGCGGAGTTTCACAGGATGCCAACAGCCGAGAGAAGCTGCACCAGTGATGACGAGAGACGAATGACAATTGTATGTAGATTATAGAAGCGGAGGAGGAGACTTGCAGCAAAAAACCCAAGAAAGCGAAAACTTAAAAACCCTACTTTTTTTCCTCAGCTTCAGTTACTCTTAAAACTGGGCCCCCGAAATACAGAGGTATTTCAGTCATAGAAATAAAAATAGAATATGAACATATAAAAGTAAAAAAATAGACTGGTAAAAACTTTCTGCTGTCCAGCCTATGCGCCACATCTACTGAAGCTAAGTCTTTTTTTCTTCTGTTTTCGTTGTTGTCGTTTTTTCGTCGTTTTTGTGTCGTCCTGATGAAGGGGTAGTGCCCCGAAACATGTAGATTGTCTTTGTCTTTGTCATGTCTTAGCTTGGTCCAGTTCCCTTGTTTTAAATTTTAAAAACTTTCTTAAAACATTATTTTTCGTTGGATTAGCTGTTTCATGTTTCTCTTGTAAGTAAGCAAAAAGCATATGATGTTGCTGGAACATAAAAACAATCACGCACACAATATGGTGTTAGTTAACACATCTACCAGCATCAAACGACGTCAGAAGATCGAGTTTTTCCTCATCTTTTTCAGCGTCCATGGAAAACTTTAAGAGAACGAAGACAGAAATAAAAATGTATTTTTGTACTTTTTCAGGTGGGATGGTTTGAGACAGTTTTCACAAACGAAGTTTGAACTGATCACCTGCTTTACACCTGTTAACAACCTTTAACACGCTGCTAAGTCGATTAGATCTGGCAAAAGTACCATAAACGTGAACGTGACAAGGAGGATCTACTATCTCAGACTGTACAAGCTGTCAAAAGATTAAAGTGGACTTGTTGGCCTTGTTTATTATTTTCCGACTCATCTCCAAAGAACTGTTCTCTGTGAAACATCCATGGTAAGAAAAAAACCCTAATACGTTTCAACCCTTTTCAAGAAAAATCATTTTTAAACTTACTACAAAAAATTCAGCTTAACATTTTTCCTAATGGACCGGAGACATTGCAGCATCAAACAGTTTTCCTCACTTCGGAAATCTACTGTCGACTTTAAAAAAATTTCGATAATTCCACTGCAACTCTATCTCAACGAAAAAATCTTTCTCAATAATTTCACAGCAACTCTATGTCAACAAAAAATCTTTCTCAATAATTCCACAGCAGCTCTATCACTGTTAGTGCTCCTAGGCCTTTAACATATTAGCTTGTCCAAAAAGCTCGTTTACTATCCAGTTAACAGCTGCCAAGTGCCTCACCATATTCCTTGGATAACATTTGGCGTGGGTGTTAGCTTTTCAAATGCTTTAGAACGATGCGTTTGTCCTTCCTAAACCTCTCACTGCTATTAGTAATTTCCCCAAACTAAACTTTTCTTTCACTAAAGGGAAACTCCAAGAATCCTGTACATTCCTGTTTGCTATTCCCATTAAATGTATGTTCAGGTTTTTCTTTTTAGTCCATAAGTACATTTACCGTGCTATTCCCATTGGTCGCCATGGACACAAGACATGGAATGTGATAGAAGAGACAATTTAAAATCTGAAATAGTAAATAGGACAGAAAAATAAGGATAGGGTTTGGTTAGTATGTGTGCGTGTGTGATTTCGCTAGAAAAAGTCCTTTCTGAACTCTTTCAATCAAATCGAAAGTCTGGGGATCTTTCGAAGCTGAAAATCGGAGGAAGACAATGTGGTTAAGCTGTAACTGTTAAAATGTTTTATGCAGTATAAATATACAGTGCGTTACGGCTTTATAGGATTTCATAGTCGTGCAACGCGCGATTTATTATGCAGTTCCCTTCTTGATACAGCGCTATATGGCTTGATCTTGTAAAAAGGCTGCATTTCAAATTCACGCGATGCAGAAGGACAAAGCATACCGCCGTTTTATGATCTAAGATCTGTCTCTGCAATGTGGAACATGTAGTCCGTGACTCTTTACGTACTTGTTGGGGGGGGGGGCGACCCCTAGCGTGCTTGTTACCGAGACATGGGGGTCATGGGTTTGGATCCCGTGTCCTGGTCACGCGTTTTCTCTGTGTGTGGCACGTGTTTACAAGACTGACTGTAGGGGGGATTTCTCTGTGTGTGGCACGTGTTTACAAGACTGACTGTAGGGGGGATTTCTCTGTGTGTGGCACGTGTTTACAAGACTGACTGTAGGGCGGGGGGCGGTTCTCTGTGTGTGGCACACGTTTACAAGACTGAGTGTAGGGGTTTTTTCTCTGTGTGGCACGAGTTTATAATACTGACTGTAGGGGATTTTCTCTGTGTGTGGCACGTGTTTACAAGACTGACTGTAGGGGGGTTTTCTATGTGTGTGGCACGTGTTTACAAGACTGTGTGTGTGGGGGGGGTCTCTATGTGTGGCATGTGTTTACAAGACTGTGGGGCGGGGGTCTGTGTGTGGCACGTGTTTACAAGACTGACTGTAGGGGGGTTTTCTATGTGTGTGGCACGTGTTTACAAGACTGTGTGTGTGTGGGGGGGTCTCTATGTGTGGCATGTGTTTACAAGACTGTAGGGGGGGGGTGTCTCTGTGTGTGGCACGTGTTTACAAGACTGACTATAGCGGGGTTTCTGCCGAAGTTCTGGTCCGCTCTCTCTCTCCTCCTTTACCCACAGCAACATTCATCACATTCTCCCCTCCCAAAATAGCCATCGGTGCTGACAGTAAGCAGTAAGAAACAAACTAAAGTGTGTTGGCTTCCTTTGCATCCACACCCACCCACTCGTTAAGAACAACAACAAAGAGAAAGAGAGAGAGAAACCTTTGCTGAAGCAAGCTTTTCTTGGGTATTTTAAAGTTCGCTGTACATTCAAAACGAATCTTTGCTGCACTTTTGACATGGATTTTTTTAAACTTATCAAATGCTTCAATTTTCTATTTCTAAACAGTTGCCAACATACTTGCTAAGACACAACACTCTAAATATTTTAAACACTAATTAAATGTAAAAAGGGTTAAAGCCGGTGCAGAATATGCATGTTCTGCGTGTGTAAATAGTTCGTAAGATGTGTGCTACATGTTTTCTAAGTGTTCTTAACATGCCCCCATTTGACTGAACACTTGCTGCTGGCACACACTTGGAACATTCTCAGAACACCATTTATACATATTCCGGCTATTTGAACAGTTTTAAAAACACAGACCAGAAACCGTTTTACACTAGCTTGGCACCAACTTATCTAAAGCGTTCTAGATCGATGTAAATAGCGTTCTGTTTCGGTAATAAAATAAGTGAAAAATCTTGAACATATTTTACGACAAAATACAGAGTAAGAAGGTTTATTTAACGTCCGCTTTTAAATGAACTTTTCTGACATTGTGTTCATATGTAAATAAGTGCATAGCACTGAACGTGCCATTGGTGTATGTGTGTAATGTCAAGTGCGCATCTGAGCCCCTTCGCATCCGTTTACTTACAAGTTACCGACATGCTAGGACTAATTATAGTTAACCACCAGACTGCCTGGCGGAAAGGGGGATATGCCGTGCTGCTTAGAGATTAGCTGGGAAATAAAACAGACACGTTAAGTCAAGACTGGAGTCAGTGGGCAAAAAAAATCCACTACAGCTAGGACAAAGTGCAAACCAGGCAACAAGATTAACACAGTCTCATAGGTCTGGATAAACAGTCTCACAGGTGATGTTCGCCGAGAACCATTAATCAGCTTGTACAGGGAGAGGGCGGGGGGAAGAGGATAATATGAAACTTTTCAACAACTTTTGCCGAACATTGCTCGCGAATTAGGCGGAGCTTGTCGAATATTATCTGTCCTTCTGGTCCGTTCGTCCTTCTGTTCGTCCTTTCCTTCATCCGGCCATTCTTGCGCCTGTCGTCTGTCTGTCTGTCTCACGTGCCCAGAGAGATAATAAAATCCCTTTTTAATTATAAGAGCTGTGTGTTGGCTTATTTATATCGCCCTCAGACAAAAATGTAGTGCTTTTTCCTTTACGTTTTTGACTGGACTTTGAGAGAGGGAGAGAGCGGCCCACCAAGATACCGCCAAAGGAGAATTTTTTTTCAAGGACTGGGTGACACCAGCCCAACAGGCCGACCACTTTCTCTTCACTCTTTCTTTTTTTCCGTCCCCTCCTTACCTTCCCCGTTTTTGTTCCTGTCACTGTCCCCCTCTCCCTGTCTCGCTCCCGTTTCCATAACTGCACAACAGCCAGCATTATCGTCGATGAATTGACAATTTTTTTCAAGACAAAGACTGTCATCCTGTCGGGTCAGGAAGATAATGCAGCGGGCCGGCGTGATCATGTCTTGTGATCTTGTCTAATGGCCACCGCCATTTGCATGCAGCGTGGAGAACAATCTCCTAGAGTCGCACTTGGTTCCTTCATGTACGTCGTGTGGAATGGGGTGAGGGGTGCGGAACCGGGAAGAGGTTTGAGATTTAGGGCGGGAGATGGGATATGCTGGCTCCAAACACTTTCCTAAAAAGCACTTTTTCGCATTATCGAAATTGTTGCAGCCAAATTCAGCGACAGTGAACCTACAGGATGCAATTAAATCGATCTCGATTGCTACTGCCAAATAAAATTCGCAGTAAATGCTACAAATTACGTTTTCATTTCCTAGAAAATGTAGTTCTTTTCTTTTATTTCTGGCCGTATTAAAAAAAAAGTGGCTTATTTTCTTTGGTGTCACCCGCATGCTCTTCTATGAAGATTCCTTTCCTTTGACTGTAGTATATTCCAGTTGCTACATATAACATTTATCAAGGTCGATACGGGGTAGGGGTGGGGAGAACCTTCCGAGAAACAAAGTTTCTTCAGGCAAAAATTTGTTATTTTCGTGAATTCCAGTGGGTGCCTGCAAGTATATGCGTATGTGTTTGCCCGTATGCTTGTGTTTATGTGAGTTTGTATGTGCCTACTCGAGAAGAAGTGATATTTTCGTCTCACGAACTACCCGACAGTAGGCCGACAATATAGACTATCGTCCGACATCGCTTGTCATGCTAAGCATGCAAAGACAATACTATTGCACTTTATTCTGCAGTAAAATTTACTCCTTATGTGTTTTAAAGTATATTAACTAATTATGTAGTGTTTTGGGAGGTTTGGGGCGGTTTTTTTTTTTGTTGTTCTTCGTTTTTGTTTTGATGTTTCTTTTGGGCTTTCTTTTCTTTTTTGGTTTTGTTTTCTTTTTGAAAGTGAACGGTATACAATTATGCCAGTAGACAGGTACTGGCTTAACCGGCGGGTTACTTATCATTACTCAACAATGGGGGAAGGGGACAGATACTCCCCTGTACGGTGCCAGAAACGACTTTGTAAGACCCACCATGGGGACACAGCCTCATGTTTCACGGACGCTGGCGACAGGTATTGAAGAGAGAAACCTCTCCATCGACTAGATGTCCGTGCACAGGACTGTATCGCATTTCATATGCTGAGCCTCACCAAAAGTGGTTTCTGTCTTAAGCCCCTGGACTTTGCCAGATCCCCAAGAAGAAGTCGCCACATTTACTATTAGGGATCCTCAGAATTCGGACGCCCACATGAATAATGCTGGATCTGATCGGCGGACCCTTCGGACATAAATAAACATAGCCGCACTAGCTCACGAACTATGACAGTATTTTGCATTTGCATTAAGCTATTGAGCGGGGGAGGGGAGAGGGGGGAGGGGCCACAATTCTTCATGTTCTAAATATGGACTAGGATGTACGATATTTCTGTTAAAGGTAAAATTTTCAAATGAAGCAAATCGAGTAAACCAAAGGGTATACTTCCTAGACCAAAACGAAGCTGAGCAGACAACCTGCTGTTCGGATGCTTTTGTGCTCGTTAAGCAAAACCACGACTGTGACAAAAATAATGCTACGCATTGGAAACTTGGATTTTAACAATGAGAACAAGAAAAACCACATGCAAATTTAAAAAAAGGACGATCTCGTCCACTAAAGTGCGTAACTGCGCTGACATAGTTCTACACGTCCAGCATGACACCCCCCCCCCAAAAAAAAAAAACTCAAAAGTCAGGAACACAGAACTGTTTGTTTTTTGGTAAACAGAGACTTTATCAAGTGTTTATTTCAATTTACTGAAATACAGTTTTTATAGTGTTCCTATGGCTATGTGTATGAGAGAGAGGGGACTCAAAGGCTCCATTCAAGATAATATGCAACAGCACAAGAACACCAAAATTAAACAAGTATTAATCCTGCAGTAGTATCTCTAGCGTACTGTAAAAAGAAATTAAGACCACGGAAAGAAAACTGCGGTTCAGAAACATATTCCTCAAGCCCAAATGTGGGTAAGTTTTGAACAATAAAGCAATTTCCTCCAGATCACGGACAAACGAATCTCTCCTTAAAATCAAAAAGCTCACCACCGTGTAAATAAATTTAAACATTTTAAAGCACAGATTTTTTTATCACTCAAGGGTATTGAGGTTATTTTTACAGCCTGGTAACTATTACTGCGAAAGGATTGACAAACGGAAAAGGGGAAAGGGCTATGTGAGTTGAAGTCAAAAAGATGTTTCCGCAAAGTTTCATTTAAAAATCCAATACGACTGAAGCGTTTGGGCATAAAGCTGCTCCTGAGCTCTGACCTTGACACCTGTCACAGACTGCGCAGGGACGTAAAGAGGAGCCACGGTCCTCTCTTGCAAAAAGGACTCCCTTTCCTTATTATTGTTTTTCCTTTTTCCTCTTCTTCTTTTCACTTTTTCCACTTCTTCCTACTGCACTCTTCTTCTTCCTTCTACCATTATTCTTTTCCTTCTCCTACACTTCATCTTCTTTTTCCTTCTTTTCTTTTTCTTCTTCCTTCTTGTTTTTCTTTCTATTCTTCTTCCTGTTCATTCTCTTTCTTCTCTTATCTTTATATTCCTCTTCTTCTTTGTTTTCTCCTCCTTATTCTTTTACCTCCTCCTCCTCCTCCTGTTCTTGTTGCCTCAAAGACACAGTTCTTCCTCACGGTCAAACGACGTAAGACCCAGTACACCCAAGAGACGGAAAGAAAGTGGTTTTGGCGGACGGGGAATTATGACGCGCTGGGGGTGTCGTTAATAAAAGAAAATGATAGAAAGAAATCTGCACAAAGAGCTGTTTTATCGCGAACAAAATGCGAGGAACTGCTGAAGCGGGGGTCCCGCGGGTGCGTGCAGGCAACAGAAGCCGACAGCGTTTAATCACAAGGAAAACTGGAAGCCTGGTTTAATCAGACACGTTCCCGACGTCGCTATCACGCAAGCTGAGATGCGGAGGCCTGGGTGTGCAAGGGAGACTTTTATGCTACCTCAGCCGCCATCGATCCCAGATTGTTGTTTCCTGACGGTTGATGGCTGGTTTCCACAGAAAAGGACGGACGGACGATATGTCCAGTGCGCGTCGACTAGTGCCGAAGAAAAAGTTTGCTGAAAAAGTGTTGTTTACTATCAGTCCACACCATTTCTGAGGATCCACACTCTCTCTGCAAACTCAACGACATTACAAGAAAAGATCTGGTGACAGAGACCAATACCTTTCGACTTCACGACAGCCTATAAATCGCACGCACTGCAGTATGACTTAATGGTAAGCAAACAGACAGATAGTACTGTAAAGCTCGCTATATGTCACAACACAAGCTACAAGTGTAAGTTGATAAATCTGTAAAGGAAGAAAGGAAGAAAGAAAGAACGAACGAAAGAACGAACGAACCAAAGAACGAACGAACGAAAGAACGAACGAAAGAAAGAAAGAACGTATCTGAATTTTTTATTGGAAAAAAAGGAAGAAACTGAACTGAATTTTGTTGAAAAGGCCTTCGGCCCACTTGTAGTGAATTGTTTAGAAAGCATTACAACACTGCCCTAAGCTTCAACTGGATATACAATGATACCCCTCTCCCCAAAATGAGACTCATATAAAGACACAGTTTCACACATGTACATAGACACACACTTATTACAGAAAGAAAGAAGAAGAAACAAAGAAACAACCCCCCACCACAAAAAGGCAAGCGAGCAAACGATCGTGTGATGAGGGGAGAAACGGAAGAGATGAAAGGAGAAACTGGACGGGGGAAGACAGGTATCCGAAACGAAGCAGGCGATCGACTGAATGAGGAAGGACGAGATAACTGAAGATGAAAAGAAAGAATGCGTGATTGATGTGCAATTATTGACCATTGCCGCTACAGCGCAAGCAGGCAACCTGCACACCCCTCATAACCCAGAAGTAAAAAGCAGATTAATGGGCGTACGATTTTTCTGTTCAAAACCGCAATTTTTTTGTGAATTTGCGACTCGCTAAAATATCGAGTCGGCGTATTTTCGCAACTGAATTCGTCGACGAGTGCAGCAGAATCGTTGCTGCGCACTTGCAAGTGCTGTGCGCAGTGGCTGTAAATAAGGATAGCTTGGACAAGAATTTCATCTCCCTCGTCGAAAATAATCCTCGGTGTTCAGAGGTCACTCAAATTTGCGCCGCCCTGTCTGCCATAAATATGCGCATGCGGGCGACGCATGATTGCGTTCTAATTTGCAACAGTGTCACTGATGAGATGCTGCATATTAATAGTCGTTTGATGCACCGACACTGCCCACAGCGACGAGATTTCACGCGTGTGATGCGGTCAGTATTTCCGTAAGAGATGTATAGTCTTCTGTTGTGAAACGCGCTTTTCATCTGCTCGGTCCGTAAAGGTGAGAAGGAAATATGAGGGGTTTGTTGCTGTGTTTGTTGTTGTTGTTTTTAAGTTAACATATTCTCGCACATCCTCTCGTCCGCCAACTTTCTCCTTTCTTTCCCGTCTCATCTCCTTCTCTCCGTGTTAAAAAATATGAGTTTAATCATATGCGATGGATGGATGGATGTCTTGGGGTATGCAGCCAAAAAATATAAATGTTTAAATGCACAATCTGAGATTGAAAATGGTGGCCGGGAAGGGATGTCTGCACAACCATTAGATTATAGCACACAGGAAAAACGAGTAGAAACAGAGTGAGCTTACAACTGTGTGTGCGTGCGCGCGTGAGTGAGTGAGTGTGGGAGAATGTATCTGATCTGAGCATCCATTAGAAAAAAATATTGCTAACTCTGAGAACTGACTCTAAGGACAGACACATAGGCTACAAAGCACTAAGTCTGTTTAGTGCCCGAGTTTCTCCTCTCAGAAACTCATCTCATCTTGAAACGTTTCTGGTTGAGAACAGTGTCTCCATCTAGCCCTGGGTAAACTGGAAATGTTTCCTAGCAAATGTTTTCAACGGTAGGAGTTCTGCTTCTAGCCGCATCCAGTCTGCTGCCTACAATTGGCGAATGAAATGCCAGCCAGACTGCAGTCCTTGTAACGGCATAGTTTGGGCCAGTGCTGACAGTTTGTCTTGTTTAACAAGCAGATTTCCTTCCTCTCGTTACCATCGCAAGAGGTTCTTGGAGAACCTCAGGCGCCGTTTGGTGCGTGATGACGACTCAGCTTTGTGCGAGTGTCGTGTTATGAAAGGACTTCTTACACCTTCCCAGAAGATTATGCTTTCTGTTCAAAGCTCTTATATTTTGTGTCAACAGGCCTGGCTGGCATGAACGTGTTTATCTCTTGTTCGTACGTAAATGTGCGTGTAAAAATATGCAGTGCAAATGGGTCTTACGACCACTCCTACGACAGGAATTGCAGGTATGAACTCTCGTGCAAGCCGCCCCATCGGTGGATTGCATGAACGTACTTATTTCCTGGTCGTAAGCGAAGTTCATATTAAATACACAGCGCCTTACGACTGGTCTTATGACAGGAAGAACAGATACGAACGCTCATGCAAACCAGTCCAGGGCTGGCTTGCATGAGCGTTCTTATGTCCACTTCCGGTCATAAGAGTGGTCGTAAGGCCCATTTGCCCTGTGTATTTTACGTCCACCTTTACGAATGAACAGGAGATAAAAACACCCATGCGAGCCAGCCCTGGATTTCGGGTACTCAAATTCCTTACAAGGTCACTCAGATCATTTCAGGTGCACCCATTTGACTCCAAGAATTATAGGCACTACACCTATCTGTTCACCCAACCTATTAATTGTTGGTGTCCTGACTGTAGATTGTGTGCGGGAAAATTTGTGCCACACATCTGTTGTGGTGCTTGGGACTTGCCTGTTGAAGGTCTAAACTAGAAAAAAATGGCTTTGTCTTTGAAATAAACACAAAAAGGCTGTCTTATCCTCTGAGGCTGAAAAAGTCTGAAAGCATTTGAAAACATTATTCCTTTCATGCACAGTATTTTCTACACACTGCGTTTTGTGATTTGCATGGGAACAGCTCTGTGCGTGCGTGCGTGCGTGCGTGCGTGCGTGCGTGCGTGCGTGCGTGCGTGCGTGCGTGCGTGCGTGCGTGCGTGCGTGTTTCACGGTATGAATACATTTTACATGTGTAAGAATACGAATGGGAAGAAACTGAGTGCTGCTCTTCTACTGCATTTGTATTCAGCCGAATAGTCAACACCTGATATTTGGTGCAGCCCTAAAATAAATACTATAGAAGAAAGACACAAATACTTTTTTCCTTGTTTGCTTATAGCCTACGATTTCCGAAGACTGCTAACCCGCGCTCACAGCCGTTTCTAAAGGAATCGAGAAAAAAGGGAAGATATATCCTTGTCCCCATCTGTAACAATTCTTTATAGTCTGCACTTGTCCACATCGTTCCATGCTCTCGCTGCACAGTGCACGCTCAGACAGCAGTTTGTTGCCCACCGCCAAGCGCGTGCAGTGGCGACAGGGGGGGGGGGGAAGTTGTTTCCAGTGGTCAGACGCCCCTCATCGTCAGGGTTCGTCTGCAGCGTCTGGCCTGCCCCTGGCGGCAGATAATCACTTTTCTGACAGCCTGGGGTCGACACTGTTTGCCCAGTACGCTTCAAGAGCGGTTTGAGACTAACGTTTGCACAACTGTTTGTCTAGGAGAGGGGTGCGGGAACGGCTTATCTTCTCCTGTGGGCACAGATAACGCTTGTGTACCTCCTGGAGGGGAGGCAGCTCTACTGATCGGATATGGGAGAAAGGCGGTTTCAGAGATCCATTAACGCGCCTACCGAGCCCTCTAGGGAGTCACAGCCACAGTGAGTGAAGACTGGATGGTTACTATAGCCCGAAGAATAATAATCTATAGTTACGTCGTTCACCAGAATTAGGGCACGTGACATTTCACCTTCCGTCTAGAACACGTCATGTCTTGAATTCTCAGTGACCTTTATCCTATCTTCCACAGAGATTGGAGACCAAAACTTAACGGCTTTTCTCTCTCTGCATTTGTGGGTGTGTAGGTGCGTCCTATTGCAAGAGATAGAGAGAGGGTGTTGTTTTCGTGAGTGCGTGCGCGCGCGCGCGTGTGGGTGTGGGTAGTTGGTGAGGAGGTGGGGGAGGGATGTTACATGCGAGTCGCATACAAAATTACCTTCTCACACTACTGACAGTTTTCCAAACTGTTTTGAAAACTATTGTTTGAGTTCTCTGTGGAAGGTTCCGTCGACAAGCAGGCCGACAGAGGGCGTGAAGGCAGTGGGGTGGTGCGGCGATGATGACAACGAGGAAGATTTCTCGCACGTGACGGTTTTCAGAGCTGTGCGGCTCCTTGCAGGCTACAGCCGACGATGTGTTTCTCGATGTCAGGTCTATAACCAAAGGTGGATTCTCGTCTGGCCCACAAGGCTAGGCCTCTAGACCGCCCTGCTGTCTGAGGAGAAGTCTTCACAGCGAGACACGAGGTCAGAAAACACGCGACAGGCGAGTTCCATGGCACGAGAGGCGAGTTTCAAGACGCCACCCCGATTTGCCTATGGGCCCTCAGCTAACAGAGAACAGGATAAAACCGATCCGCCTGGGCCACCTTGAGAACATCTGGGTCAAGACTAGCTGTCTAGGTTTCGTCCACTGCCATCCATAGCTGTGTTAATGCCATCATTCATTAATCCTCCTTATCCATATGTGGAGAAGTGTCTTGACACTGAGACAAAATAAAACCCCGGAGGTTGTTGGTCATGGACATTAACCCCGGAGGTTGTTGGTCATGGACATCCTTTCAGTCAGTATGTCTGCCTCCAGCCACACATAGAAAATCGTTTATAAAATTTGGTTGAAATGAGCGATGTTCTTTTGTACACATTAGTTACATGTATTCGTGTATGTTTATGAATATGAAAAGGAAAAATGAGAGCAAGAAATGCACCTGCACATATGTGTATGGGCGGGTTTTTTGAGTTGGTGTGGCAGATGTGCGCATGGGTGCACAGGCATGTGTCTGTGTGAGTGTAACGATGGTTCGTAATCCCATTCATCTCGGAAAAATCTCGTAGTTAAAATTTCAGCTGTATTCTGTATAGCATTACGCTAAGCAGTGTTTGAACATCCGTATCTCGTTAGAAAATCTCCTTTCTCTGGGGAAAAATTATTAATATTTCCTTCTTTCTCTTTAAAAAAAACAAAGCTAAAAATAAGGAGAGAAAGAAGGAGGAGAGAGGCAGAAAGACGTGAGAGAGAAGGGGAAAGAAGGAAGAAGGTATAAACGTGTTTATTGTTCTTCGATGGCTAGCGCACATTTCGTCATTTTCTCTCACGTCAGCACAGCGGGAAGAAAACAAACACAATTGTTTTTAAAGGGATTGTTTGGTTTCTATACACCATATTGTACACGGAGTTTCTAATCTTGATTTTTTTCCGACAGACATAGATATCGATGTCCCACATGTATGTCAGCAGTTTGGTATGCAGCACATGTTTGTCAGGCAAGATTTATTCTGACCTGTATCCTCAATTAATTTGCTTGAAAGTTGTGCTTAAAAATGTGTTTTTGAGTATTACGAATAGTTTTTCCCTTCTGCTTCCTTGACAGCAGTGGCAAACCGGTCACACAATAATCACTCTGTAAAGAAGTGTTTGCAGATTGTAACAATTGTATGTGGATCTCACGAAGCGGAAAAAAAGATGTCATAACTTTTGAAACTTAACAGACAACTAACATTACCCATTACTTATTGTACTGTCAGTCTCCTAGCATACAGAATGATTTTGAGTCTCCCTTTTCTCTGGTCCCCTCGGTGGTCTAGTGGTTATGGCGTCAGCTTCCGAGGTGCGAGGTCGGTGGTTCGCATCCCGGCCGAGTCATACCTCAGACTTAAAAATTGGCAGTCTAGTAGCTGCCCTGCCAGACGCCTGGCACTCTAGGGAACAGTACTAGGACTGGTTGGCCTGACTGGGTGGGACTGAGGCCCGTGTTGCGACATCAGTCCCACGTGTGGCAGCACGTAAACTTTGTCTAAGCAACACCGTCCTGATATGCACAAAGTTTGCGGCTGGACGTTGAGCAACAAATACCACCCCCCACCCCCACATACACACACACCCACTCCCTTTTCTCTTCCTGTCATATAGTTGCTCATTAGTCAAAAGACAGTCCAAACGGAAGAAAAGCCGCGATATTTAATTTGCCGCAGGGACTGCTCATGTTAAGAAGGAAAACATAACAGGAAGAGTTATCCTCTCTTAAATGGACTGTAGTGGTCCCAGGGAGCTCAGTGCAGGATAACGCGAACTCAAAGCGGCCATTCCTTCACTATTTATGTTTGCGCCTCTGACGTGTGCGTATATGATAAATACGTCACTCACACAAAAAAAAAGACAATGACCAAAACGACCCGAAAATGTGCGCACCATTGCTTTTTCGCCGAATCGAAAGACAAAAAAAATAAAATTACGTTTAATTTTAATTTTCTCTTTAGTGCAACATTTCCAGTCCAGCATAAATTATTTCTATTATCCGATACTTTGTAATGTGACGTGAGTTTTACGAAAACGTCTTCCGGCCAGTCGAACGCTTGTTGTCCTGTCTTATTCACTGGCTGGTTTGATATAGCAACCATTCAGTGGTTCAGATTGACAACAGCGTCTGCCTGTTCTTGAGATCATGAAATTCGACTTTTGTTCCAGCCCTTGTTTTGACAACAGAGGGTCACCTTGCGTTACGCTTTCGTCAACGATCCTTGCCTTATCTGTTGATCAACATAACTCTCCTAAACATGAACCATCTGTTCCCTGTATACCTAACGTTTGATGTTTAAGTGTACGCGGTTTTTTATGCTTTTTTCCGTTTGTGCTTCATTGGTAGGGCACATCTGTCATAGAAAATGATTTTAGCTTTAGCACCTTAGTAAACCTTTTGCAGCATCAGTTGTATCCAGTGTATTTTTATCGTCATGTCTATACTACAACCTTTAACCAGAGGTCAAACGACAACAAACACCAGACCTCGCTCAGGGTGTTACAACAACAAAGACCAGAAAAACTTGACACCGTGGGTGTTCGGAAACTGATCCACGACAGTACACGTGATCTGCAGGTGGCAATAACTTTTGATTTAATGTGATTTGGTTTAGTCACTAGCTAAGGATTAGTCTGGTTTTAGTTGTGATACCTTTTTGTTTTCTTGATTGCTAGCTCGTACGAATAGGAGGTGGCTGGTCGACTGATTGATAAGCCAGGTGATTGTTTTCTTGATTGCTAGCTCGTATGAACAGTAGGTGACTGCTCGACTGATTGATCAGCCAGGTGATTTTTTGTTGATTGCTACCTCGTACGAACAGTAGGTGGCTGGTCGACTGATTGATTAGCCAGGTGATTGTTTTCTTGATTACTAGCTCGTATGTGTAGTAGCTGGCTGGTCGACCGATTGATTAGCTAGTAGGTTAGGTGATTGTTTTGAGACCGGGTGCATGTGATGCTTGAAGCTGGTTAGCTGTATGTGTACCCGATGGACGCATGGATAATTGGTTGACTGGTTTAGTTTTCAGTGCTTAGAAGTGTGAAATCTGCAGCTGTGTTTCCTTGTTACACACTTCTTTTCGAGAAGTCTCATGAGCTACGAGCAGTCATTTAGACTGTGACTGGAATCACCAAACAGACGTGACAAGAGAGCAAAGTATTTATACACACAAAGCTGTGTTGTACTGGGGGGGGGGGTATTTGTTGCAAACTAT
>SMGT01005973.1:58083-71926 GCA_004794575.1 Lanistes nyassanus
AGCTCCACCATCACAACACCGGTCCGAAATGCACTACTGGTTCGCTATCCACGTCGCGGGTAATGGCTGTACTCGTAGATCCGACCTCGCTGTTCGACACTTGGCGCTCAGCATACGACTTTTGCAAACGGCATTTCACATTTCGGCCCTGAACATTTGCGGTCGGTTGCCTATATAGCCCTGCGCGCGGACTTGCAAGCGCGCACTACCCGTTCGGGGTGGTGGTCTGCAGCCCGTGGAGAGTGGTTCGCCCCCACCTCGCACTCAGCCGGCTACCTTCCCCCCTACACCGCGTTCTCCAGCTGTTTTGGCGAGCCAATCAGGTCGCCCGTAACAGTTTGTTCTACCCCCTGATTGGTTAGGGCAACTAGACGCCTGAAACTCGCAACAATCACCTTATGCTTTTAAGGGCTGGTACAGAGGTAACGAAACCTTTTAAGCTGTCAGAAGACCAAATAGTTGCTGTCATTTTGTTGGAACTACTTTCCGGGATGCTTTAACTCGCGGTCTTTCTAAATGCCTATACTGCGGGTACGGTTTTTCTGGTTACAGTACTGAATGTAGCAAGCTGTAAGTCGAAATGTGTTTAGATTCCTGAGTGTACACTAGAAATCTCGAAAGGCTGGAAAGTTCTGTGTCCTAAAAGCAGAAAACTTCAGCGTCGGCCTGCATGAACGTTCGCATCACCTTTCCCTACGTTAAAAATGGCTGTAGGTCTCGCTACGTAGCGGTGCAATTTATAGGCTGTTTTACGTGTGGAATGAAGTCTTTACGACTTCTCATACAAATAGCCCTATATGCATAAAATTACCCTCAAAGTGCATAGTTTATCGATTAGTGGAAGCATGCCATTCCCTCCTGACGTTAAGATTCTGTGGTCGGTTTCATGAGCGTGGCTAGCAGTCCGACCAAGTCTGGTTTGTTTGGTATTCTATGCTGCTAGCGACTATAACCTACACAAGGCAAGCGACAGGTCATCTCAACGGCTGCCACATTCAGATGAAACACGTTTTACAAAGACGAGGTTTTAATCCACAACCCACCCAATTGCTAGGAGTTGCAGATGCTAGAATTTCATGGTGCCGTTGCGACATTCCCTTTTTACAGCCTCCAGCAACGGTCGATGCACTGCCCTGTAGCGCTCATGAAACCGGCCTCATTTCTTTGGTCTTCAAGTCCATTGCTCGATTGAGTTTAGCATGCATCTTTCTCAGACAACGCGCAGTCTACCCATTCACGACGAGGGCACTCGGAGAAATAAAAATGTCGACAAAGTATTTGAACGAAAATCTGAAAGACATCCAAGGCTCCAATCCCAGTTCTTGCAGTTCTTTTCCAGTACATTTTCCAAAACGAATCTGTAGCATTTCACAGGCCAATCCCGATCGCAGTCCCCAGCAGGAGAACCACAGTGTAGCGGATAAACCGCCGCTCAGTAGAAACCAATATTACTGGTGGATTTCGTTCGATGGAAGCAATAGGCTGCTCAAAGAAATGGAATACAGTCGACGGAGACAGAACTCTGATACATTTATTTTTGATTCTGTCTCTACTGAGGGACGGAAACTCTGTCATTTCAAAGCCCGCTGAAAAAAGACTAATGATTACAAGCTGTTTTCAAAATAGCCTTTTATCCACTGTGTCCATAGTCATCTTATTGGAAACATGCAATAAAGTGGATAATTTATGTAATGATGTTTTCAAGGTGGCTGCCTAGTCACTCCTTTGGTGTATTCGTTGACAGGAATACGATTTAAGAAGTCTATAGGAGAAAAATGTACAAGACGCAGACGAGGTTTGTTCGATATTGTGTGACATTTTCTATTTTCAACTCTCACTTCAGCTTCCGGCAGATTCTGAAGTTGACAGCCCGCCAGGGTCAAAAGGCTGGGGTAGGACACGCTGCCAGTGATGTTCACATGGCAACCACGTGCTTGTGCAAGACAAAGCTGAAATTTAATCCACTGGCTGTCACCTGTCATACACCAGTAGCGTGCCACGCATGGAAATCACGTGTTCTGACAATCAGTAATTTTGATACGAGTTTATAATATCTTTGTTAATTTAATTCTACGACGTGTGTTCAACTTGTAGCCTACTTGAAATTCCTGACTGTCAAAAGTGACTAATCTATACTGAAGTAATAAAATGTAACAATACGAATATCGAACTCCATTCTGGCCAATCCCAAGCCTGGATGAGAAAAGAGGGTTGGACGAAGGGTTAGCTACCCCTCGCTGTCAAAACCTCTAAGCTACAGAAACCCTGACCGCAGACAGCTCTCGTAGGCAGTCGATGTCTAACGAGGAATGCATCGCATGCTTTGTTTTGGTTGGTTGGCTGGTTGGCTAGTTGGCTGGTTACAAATGGCAGACATCAGTAAGCATAAAAGATTTTAGTTACATTTCAGAGGGTCAACAGAACATACGTACAAGCACTCCCTCGCTTGGTGGCTGCACCACCCCCTTATCTATTGCCTCACTTGTCTCGGAGTATTTCATATACCGACTCGCCCTCCAATAGCAACAATTCCAATGACCTTGGCTGTCTTTCTGACTGCCAAAATTGTAACCACAGTTAATCATTTTACTCTGTCTGCTAGTGACGTCTCAAGACGTTTCCATACGCCACTGCATGAAACCGAACTCCGTTTGCACCAAGACTCAGCCCCTCAAATCTTCCGAGATACGCTTGATATGAAAAAAAGTTTAAATGTACACAGTGGGGAAATATTTAGGTTAAGGAAGATACTATTAACATCGAGTTAGTTTTCAAAGCGACCATCACGCATTTGCACGTGCGTGGGCCCAAAAGCTTTAACGCTGAGACGTCAGATGAAAGCTATGCAAAAAGCGAAAATGCTGCTCGCAATTTCAACGCTCTGTTGCACCTTCTTCGTCGCGCGTGGGCAGGTCTGGGCCAGTGGCAAGCCAGAGTGCACGTGCCTGAAAACTTGCCATTATAGAACGGATATCCGCGTGCGCACCTGCAGCGCCAGGTCAGAAGAACCACGTGTCCCACGTGCAGTCAAGCAGAGCTGGACGGAGCTGGGGTGGGGCGTCGATAACGGGTTTTACCTGCCTAGGGTTTTGAAACTGCCGCTTGAGGATCACAGTTCCTGCCGCGGCCCTCACTTTATGCACCTCCAGCCGTACTTCATGCATACAAAAGCTCGCCTCGCTTCCCTTGCTTTAAAACAACAGCCATATGAGCTGCACGCTGGTTGGGAGTTAACTCCCCTGGCCTGGGTCACGCAACCTGCATGTGTTTCCAAACAATACTCATTATGCGGGAATGTGTGTCAATACAAACAGAACACGCGCGTAGGTCTGACGTAAATGCGCGTAGTAACTGTGCCTGTACAATTTACTAACAGGCCTCGCGACCAAGTTTACGTACCTATCGGACACTTATAGTCCTCCGACCCATCCATTCTGGATGCTGCAATGAATCCTTTGATCTCCACAAAATCGCCAGACAGCCACCAGGACCACATGACATCGTGCCAATACGGAGACAAAAGTTTCATCTCCCATTTATTTCTTCATTTATTTGCCTGTCAGTCGGACCATTTAACACATGGAGCCGTTGATCGATGTGGTCATTCCTCGTTTCAGACAAATATTTCAGGTCAGTTTTTATTATTTTTTTTATAAAACACCTCGCTTTTGCATGAGATAAAAACCGATTCTGTGGGATCTGGGAACGTCTGTCAGCACTTCATGTTTGCGTTAGAGCTTGTGCAAGATGTGGCCATCTTTCACTTTTAGCAAAGAAACCAGTATTCAGCTGGTCCTCTCATACTAACTGGTGCATGTCGGTGCAATTTTAAATGTAGGTTTTAAAAATGCATCATTTTCAATGATTATCAGCTTATTTTGCACATTATATCAATGAATACAGACTAAATTGTACAGTGTTCCATTGCATTTGACAACAGACTGTATTTATCAGAACTAAGCTTGTTACGAAACTGACGAAAAATAAGAATTTCAAAAGTGATCAAATGCAGCATACAATCTCCGATATGACTAATAAAAATGAATACTCAAATTAAAAATATCAGAATCCCTTGTCTTAAAACTGTTTTGCTCCTGTGATTTAGGTAGCATGAAATGTTCTGTCGGTCAAGTGTAGGTCCCTTTCGAGCAAACAATATCAATTCCTGATTTTAATATGCCCTAATCGGTATCTCCTGTTTGGTCATCCTTGATTAATTTTCAAAATATAAGTGTAATCTCCAAGTATGAAAATTATGAACATTATTTTGGTGACCTGGGTGGTATAGTGTCTCGATGTCAATGAAAAATCCAATAACAAAAAACAAGGTCAAGTTTTACATTTTCTCTAATGCCATCCTTTTCTGAACCGTAGTTTTACAGAATACTAATCAAATATTCAATAACTGATATACGAGAAAGCGAAAAAGTTGAGGGACAGGAATGAATGAGTCTCGTGACGGGCAGATGGGAGCTGACAAAAGGACCTTGGCTGGTAATTAAATTGGTTTAGTCGAGAAAAGGCAAAGGAATAACGTCTGAAGACTACTCATATGAACGTTTACAGTTCCTAGCAGCACGAAGATTGTATTGCATATTGACCACAAATGGTAGTCGATAAACATATGGGGGAAACGGCGAATCTGAAGACAGTTTTTTTTAACGAGACACTAGCGCGTTTGTATTTTTACAATTTGACTGACTAGGTAATCAGATATTCTCAGCGCGTTGTGACACGTTTCTTCGGTTTGCAGGAAACTGCGTCCAGTTTCAGATTTTTTTTCACACTTAGGAGGGACTGGATGACGCAGATGGAGTGAATCGGCAAGGGGAAGAGGTGTCCTGGCCTTGACACGATCGCAAAAACATTTTTCATGGGCAAACCTTCAAATCTTGTTTCAATATTTCAATCCATACCTGCGTAGATGGTGTTGGGATTTGAAGTGCCTAGTACCGTATAGTGGTGGTGGTGGTGGTCGGGTAAAGCGTGTGTGGGGGTGGGGGGAGGGCCGACGAGCCAGCTGAGAATATTTGAGAAATGTAGGATGTGTGTCGATTTTCCTGTCGCGCGGACAGAAACGCTACTATTTCGTCCTCTAAATGTATCCCATCACGTGACATCAATAGATGGGTCGGACGAAGACATGGAGGTTCCAAAGACGGGAGATAAATGAAGGGAGGGGCGAACGGCAGAGACAGCAGATCGATGACAGAGAGGCAAGGTTACATTTTTTTCTGGTGATGGATGCTTTGCCAAGTGGAACGATAGCCAATAACAACGATACTGCCGACAGCGAGAAGACGATTGTATGTACTATCAGCTGACATTGCTGTGGAGGCTGGGAAGTGAGTGTACAGGTAAGTGTAGGGACAGAAGGAAGGTGGAAGTCTGGACAGGCGGACGGTTGGACGCTATGGCCTGACCAACATTGATAGCTTGCATGTGTGGGTAAATTCAGCGATTTTCCCTCTTTCTCCCCCCCCCCCCCGTATCAACCAAAATTCAGGAAAGATCTGACACTCTCTAGTGATGAAATATTTGATAAATGGGCAATTCGACTGTATTGCATCATAATGTTTATGTATTGTATTGTATCATTATGCATACTGTATTGTACTGTGTTGTTGTGATAATAATAATAATGCCTTTCTTGAGACCTGACAGGCGACGTCCATCCTTTTTTTTTTACAGTCATGGATTCTGGCCTCCCCTTTAAAAGCCTGCAGAATTCCATCATCAATATTTGAACTCAGTTCCTGGTATGCAACGTCCTCTGTCACGTGGCTTCTAGGATAGGAGTGTCCATCAAGCAGACAGCTATTCATTGACGTCAGCAGTATTCATTGACGTCAGCAGTATTCATTCACTGGCCTTACGTTTGGAGCTGAATTCGGTCTGACGGTGAGATTAAATTGAAGACGAAGTTCCTTTCTCTGATGGATTATTTGCGATGTTGAAGACCAGAGACGCCAGACTGAAACATTTCTCCACACTGTTCCCAAGAAAAAAAATAAGTCTTCAAAGACCACCGCTTGTACAAGGTCTATGGGCGTTACATTTTGAAAGTGCAGTCGCATCTGCCTGGAATCTCGCAGACGTGCACGTCCTCACAGAACGTGCACACGCAAACACATGGGCAGCACTACAAACGTGATTACGCACACTCACGAATAAAGACAACAGAAGCCAAGATTACAGCCGCAGACAGACAGACAGACAGACAGACAGACAGACAAACGGGAAGACAGGCAGATAGGCAGCAGTCAGAGAGACATGCAAACAGGAAGAGAGGCAACCAGGCAGACAGAAAGAGCGACATTGTAAAGGCAGCGAGGTTGCTATAAGAAACTATAAGATTGGAAAGAGAATATACGATCTGGAGTTCCTTCCTCACTGCAAGAAATACTAAACTGTCCCACTTACCATATGCACCAGATACAGCAGAAAACAGGAAGCACAGCAAGACCATATTCCTCAGCCAGGCAGAGGGTGATGTTACCCCGGAGGTAATCTGGTACAAGCGCATCTCTCCTGCACTCTGGGATTGGTGAGGACAACAACGACAGTGACACGCTCTTGACTGGCACAGACAGAGTCTACATCTTACGTCACCAGAGCCAGTCTGTCGCGGCCTACATTACGTGAAAGCCGGTTGAGTCTCGATTCGGAAGGAGGAATGGGAAGAGACCCACAGCACTCCCCCCAAAGCCTCACAACTCTGTTGTCGTTACTCCTGTCCTCTGAGTTTCTTTCGAAGAAGAAACTTCATTGAAGTCGCGATATAGCCGGTGACTCCCAGTTTCTGTTGTTTTATTTTTTTATTTTTGTTGGCGGAGACGGCAGCGTGCAAACTTCTCGGTCAGCAACAATCCTTTGTCTCTCTCTACACATCACATAAGGAATCAGAAAGAGCAGCGTGTTTAAAAATAACAGCCGCTGAGAATTCACCACCCATCCAGCAAGTCACCTGGGAATATGCAGACTCACAGGTCAGTCGTTCGCCAAATCATGCGTGGTTCGCGCCACTCCGCGCCTCACCAGTTAGTCTCACGGGTATCGATAATTCGACCGGAGGTTGTCTTTTCCTTTATTTAGGCGTGTGGAGAGCTGGGAAGGGGAAGGGGGTTCGGACAGGACGGTGCTGTTCAGTGCATAATGGCTGTCGCATTAGTCTCTCTGCCATTCACAGAGCGTCAGGTTGTCTTTCAGGCATCAAAACATGTAACCACAAACAGTGTTGTCAGCGTTTACCGCTGGCGACAACACGAACCGGCGAAAATATTCCTCTGCTTGTATTTGGAGGATCTTTCATCAAAAAGAAAGCCTTTTGTGCCACTGGAGTCGATAAGAGACATTTAGTACTGACTGTGTTCCTACAGCTCCGTAACGGTGACTGTTGTTCGTCAATCTCGGACAACAGAAACTGCCTGGCTCACCTTCACATCATCACTCAGTCGTTCACAAAGAGCACAACAGGCTGATTCTTGAAGTCAGAAACGATGTCTCCTTCAGTTTATAAAACTCTCCTGCACATGCTGCCGCGGAAGGCTCCAAAACGGAAACACATTACTCGAAGCAGACGACACTCGATCGGTGCGTTTGCGCGTGCGCGTGGGGTATCTGCGCAGTGTGGTAGATGGGCGTATTATTGGCTGCAACTCAGCTGGGACGGGCTGTTGCGTGGCCCTGTAGGCAGCCCGCACTGTCGGCTGTAGTTGAAAGTGTCGGGGTCTTTCTTGTCTTTTTATTTCCCCAGTGGACAAAACAAGTCTAAGTACTTCATAGCGTGCCTCGTGGCATTTCTGACACGGTCGGTCTGCGGAATACTAGACGATGAAAGCAATTCTGTCCTGTGACAGAATGCCTTGAATAATAAATAACTTCTGTTGGCAGTGTCACAACAGATCAATGAAGTTGTCAGCGTCTTTTCAGATTTGCCGTCACAGATAAGAGGCGAAAGCTCTTTCCATAGTATAAATTAATGGAGAAGACTTGTCGACGTCAAAGAAAATTAGACTGAGATGAAATTTCGCTAATAAACATAGCTGAAAAATAATTATGTACAAAAATGTACATCTCTTCCTTCCCACTCAAACTTGCGTCATAATTATGAGAATAAGATTGCTGAGAGAAAGTCACGTGATATTTATTTTGGTTTAATAACCTGAAAATATTGTGTAAAGTACGGCGCTCAAAGAACAACCTACCTATGAAATCAACTCTAGACTGGTCTCATACAATGAAATACTGATGAAATGCTGATGGAAATTTAAATATTTAATTATTTATTTAATATGTAAGCTGGAGCTGGGCAAAATGTACATGGGTGCTTTTCATGAGTAAAGGTGGAATGAGAAAAAGCGCATACTCGTCTTGATTGCATAAATGCAACTTTTAGTGGAAATGGAATCGATTTGCATAATTGTTTAGATGTCTGTGTCTGACCCCTCAGTTAGGTTCCAAGGATCTAGGGACGAAATACGTTTTACTTAATTCACATTTATTAACATGGGAAAGCGGTTAAAATACTGGGTTTTGAACCTGAAGGCGCTGGTTCAATGGCCCTGTACCACACCACACTTCGCCCAGTTGAGACAGTTGGGACTGGGTACCTGACCCATGGGTCGGGGGACGAAAGGCAGCAAAGGAGAGGAGATAAGCGCCCTCACGATGCCGGCCGACAGAAAACTGTGGGGGTGGGGGTGGGGGAGGGGGCCTCATACGTCCCACTCCCCTACGACTGTGACCTTTACCTTGTTTACCAATCTTTTCAACATTACTTATCATTTGCTGTAATAAGTAATTCTTCTATAGCTTCAAGCTTTTATTGTTGTTATTTTCTGTGTTCGTATTATTCACTTTTTGTGCTGTACTGCTGTATTCTGCCGCCACAGGTTTTTTCTTCTTTTGCTAATCCTACATACAGATTCTGGACTCTGACATATTACTACATTCATTATAGAAGGGACGCCCCTTTCTGGGGGAAAAAGCCACAGTCATTTTTAACTTTCAACAAATTCGATTTTAAAAAAAAACACGTGACTGCTGCTTGGACGAGAAGATAAAAGGAAGAGGCGATGCCCCGAAACATGAAGATCGTGTTTGTCAGCGTCTTGTACAGCTTGGCTCAAGTCCTTTTGATGAAAGCTTAAGTGCAAATAAGTCATAATGTAGTTCAAACGACGTCAAATATAACTGCAGATCACGTCAGTATTCCACAGCATATTATAAGATGTCCGTAATTCAAACCCCAACTAGAATTTTTTTCGTTCCAATTAGCGTAACTGAAACAGCTGGGGTTTGACGGTTTAAGGCTTTTTTTTTTAACTCAACGAACTGTCGGCATAGCTCGCCGAACGTCCCAATACACAGCTGCATATGAGTAAGTTCGACGAACTGGGACGAACATTCGTCTGGTTAAGAAAGACCCTCATATATCACGTGGGGCTGTTGCTAGATGCGCTGAGACAAAGCGGCACAGCTTTTCATGTCAGAACACGGAGCTCTTAACAAAGCACTGGCAACTTGATTTCCGATATGTTTCAGCTTTGAGTGTTTCAAATGTTTCCGGTCATAAGATGTGTTGCACTTTTCAGCTTCACCTTTGCCAAGCTCGGACTTTGATCGACATCTTGGCACACTCAGCTGAATCTGAAGTTATGTGTGTTTCACGGAAAGCAGAAAAGCACTACCAACCTTGCGCCTTTTAGAGCCAAACAGTATGGGATAAGTAACTGTTAAACACCCGTATACAGTCGAATCCGGTTATTTGGACCACCGGATAATCGGACCAGCCGCTTATTCGGACCGACTCTTAAAGAACCGAAACAAATCCTATGTACATAAGCCTAATATTATCCGCTTATTTGGACCAAAATTCCGCTTAAACGGACCAAAGAACGTGACAGCGAATAAGAAAATTACGAAGAATTTTTATCCATCGACAACGAGCTTCAATGCTACGATGACAATGAAGATTACGACGCTGCAATTGTTGCTCGAATTGCAGAGAAACACACGACAGCATCGGAAGACCAGGAAAGGGACAATGATGCCCCAGTGAGTTGGTGCACGTGACGACACGGGATGCCGGGAAATGCACTGGAACTTTGCGCCGCTATTTGATGCAGGAGGGACGTGAAGGCGGTCCCATTGCTGCGTTAGATGTTTGTGGTGATTTTGTTCAAGTGCAATCCGTCAAGAGAACGCGTCAGGTCACACTGGATAAGTTCTTCAAACGTTGACTGGAATTTGGTAAGAACTTTTTTTTATATTGTGATTCGCATGCTGAGCGATCGTTTCGAGGAATTTGTAAATTTATTTTTCAATAAACAAAATTCGACTGTAGTTGTTTTATGTTCGCCATACGTGTGTGCCGCACAATAAAGGTCATAATGACATTTGAATACACTGTATTTTACGTATAGCACGTCCCGTCTTAATTGTAACATAGGGCATGTTCGTGCAATCGGACCAGCCCGTTATTAGGACCAAAATCATCGCGTCCCGATGTGGTCCGATTAACCGGATTCCACTGTATACGCTTTCTCGAAAACTATATTGTATCTGTCCAACTTCAGATTGCGTATTAATTTTAATTTGAAACGTTTCTAGCTTTAGTCTAAAACATTTTTTAGGCTGGCGTTTCATTTAGTGAGTATAGGATCTTAGATTGTGCGAACCCTAACATCTTCACAGATGACCATAGTTATTACACTACAGCTATGTTTAAAATACTAGCATGTAAATTTAAATGTATATATATATTGTTCGTGTGCGTGTGTGTGCGCGCGCGCTCTGCATCCTGTAATTAAGCAAGCTAATTTTGCTGCAGTATGATTATGAAAAATGAAACTTCAACATGCATATTTCTTACCCAGCTGTTCTATGACTCCTATGTGGTACCTTTAACGAAAATACTTTAGCTTCAAAATACACTACAGAGATGAAAAATTGGTTATACGACCGAATAACCAGCTGGCGAGACAGCTTTGTCATTCGCCCACTGCAAACAGTCTTGATGAGGTGGTCCTTGCTGCGGTCAGTCAAGTGTCAAAATTCGAACCACCAAATGTGGAAGAGCCCCTAAAGCAATTACTACCGACAGAAAACCCGAAATCCTCAAGAGATTCTACGTCGAACAGCTCAAAGATTCTTCCACCATCATCTGTCTGCCATAGATTCACTATGAGAAGACGTTCATTTGCGAAACCATCCATATGAGAAAAGCAGGTTCGCAAGGAAATCCTCTAGTCATGAGTTCATTAATTTGCAGCCAAAAATAAAAATCTACTTTCAATGCCTACAAAAATTAACTTTAAAAGTATTCTTTAAAATTAAAATAATTGAATTGATGAAACAGGAAAGAATAATTATTGGTTAAAATGATTTTTAAAAATAAAACAGACAGCCGTCACTTCCCGGTTGTACCGAGGTGGCAGTATGTACCTGAATACCAGTACATACCGATACTGTCTTAAAATGGTACAGTATACCAGTACAGGTCTTGGTAACAGTATATAGCACAAGGGAAATAATCAGGTTTATGATAAGTAATACTCATCAGTTAAAATACGGCTAGTGCTCGGAAACAGTGATTACAGCTACACGAGATTATCCATGACAGCAAACAGAGTTACAATTAATTCAATTCAATGATAACGCATTTGTAAGCATAAAGTTAGCGAGAAGGCTGTAGTCTGCACTCAACACGTCCGACCTAGACCTTTTCGAACTTTTCACTAAAAAAGTAATTGCGACGATTTCAAACAGTCCGAAAACTTCCTGACTCAGACAACACAACAAAGTGGATTGCAGGTGAAGCTGACCCTGAAACAAACTTTGTTTTTTGTTAGGGTAAACAGCTGTTGTGTTTTCTTTAAGTAGCATTAACTGATCAACCAAGCAGATAAGGAAGACAGACTGATATGAAATACTTACCCTTACTGCAAACATAATTAAATGATGGCAGCAGTCCAGGAAGTTCGGGAAAAACTCTTAAATGAAATCGTATCAAACCCAGTCACTAACATACATGAATAAATAGTTGTCACGATAGTGTGACACTACTGAGCCGTTCTAAGTCTGCTAACTGCTGGGGAAAGGGTAAGTATTGGTAACATGTTACGTTCGCTGCAGTTAGTTTTTGACAAAAAAAACCCAACAACAACGTTCTCATTTCCGTGGTTCTTATACCACGGACGACTGGAATAATAGATGATCAGTATTTCTTTAATCTCTTCACTTATTATTATCTCCCACGTATGTATGCCGCATAATTTGTTGTGTCGTTTTGATTTCCACATGCCCTTCCGGGACTGAGAATAAATTTTGCCTTGCCTTGACATCGAAATAGTGGAAAACAATGGAGAAACGTCTCGTTTATAGGAACCTTTTGAGTTGAAAAAGAAATCAAGTGACTGGAATATAGAATATTGAAGAAAACATTACCGTTTGTCGTAAATGCAGACGTGTAATCGAATTAGCCGGCCCGTATGCATGTAAACAGTACTAAATTTATTCTCGAAGAGGATTTTTCTGTTTTTTTTTAAAAAAGCTTCTTCGGCGAACTTGGATTAAGCTTTTCGCTCCTGTGACGACCGAAAAACTGAATTATTACCGAATAACAATGGAAAAATAAGTTTCCGATTTTCGTCCTTGTAAATTCAGGGAACTTATTCCTGGTATGGCGGCTAGTCTAGAATAGGTAAGCTATCGGGTTTCTTGCATGCGGGGGCTGGTGACAACCAATACGGCCACGCACATCAGACGACACCATCCGACGCTGTTGTGTTCTACTTGTAAAGACTTGTGCAAAATATTTATTTGTTTATTCGGTGTTAACTTTGGTTTTGTCTCCTCTCTCTCTCTCTCATCTGCACGTACAGGCGCACAAGCACACCCGCAAACACATGCGTGCACTGTCAATTAAATAAGCATTGTCGACCAAGTTTTTGCTTCGAAGAAACCCTGTCTGGATGTACGGCTGTACCGGCACCCACCTCTAGCTTTTACGGAATCGAGATGTGATATGTTACATTATTAATGAGAACAGTTTTCTTCTCAGTCATTGATCTTTCCTAGCCTGCCATCGCCCTCACACGGTGGTTACCTGAAGCATAATAATGTCCCATTGTGCTTACCGCCTTATTATCAAGATTTCTTATAGTTTCTTTTTTTTAAATTTAAATGTGTTCATAAATCAGAAAAGCAGATAGATTTCAGACGAAAACCACTGATTAAAACCATGGTGAATAATAACACATCTTTGCCTTGGTATGGGTATGTTTAATCCATTGCATTTGCTGTTCCCGAGACAAAAATCTCTTTCTGGACATGTCGGTACAAAAAAATTAAGACTTTGATATCCACACATGATACAGAAATATAATCTGTCTTCTTATGCCGTGAAATACCCTAATAATAATAAAATGGTTGCCAGACAGTAACGAAGATTGTTCAGTAAATATAACATGCATAATAGAGCTTCAGTCTAGTTGAAAGACGTTTAATTATTTACGACATTCTTTTAGCAGGGAAAAAATCTATAAAGAGACACTGAGTATGAAGTTTGCCAAACCACTCTAAAACTTTTTGCGGGACTTGAAAGAAAAAGGAACATTGAGTGGTTTATTTCAAATTTCGCTCGCTTAAAGTTACAGCGACTTAAAAACCCGTAAAAGTATTGTGACAAATTTTCGTTGGTGGGTGTTTTGGTGTTTGCTTGGTGTTTGGTGTTTGGTGTTGGTGGTGTTGGTGGTGTTGGTGGTGTTGGTGGTGTTGCTGCTGCTGCTGCTGTTAGTGGTGGTGTTGGTGGTGGTGCTGCTGCTGCTGCCATCGTAAT
>SMGT01005973.1:90197-100844 GCA_004794575.1 Lanistes nyassanus
CACCCCAGCGGCCCCAGGTAATTAACACCTTGCCCCTCGCTTCTAGGGCCAGTACCCCCGATCATAAGTGTAAACAGGGAACTAATCCTGGGCTGGTGATGACGTGAGCGGCTTGATGGCGGCTTGAACAAGGGGATAATAGACCTTAATTAGGGCCTGAGAGTCGAGGATGGTTCACACCTGGAATCTATGGTGCAATCTCCTTGACCCACCAGACCCCAACATGTGACAGGGGGGAAGCAGCAACAGTGATGGAAATGGCGACGACAATCCTGCTGCTACTGATGATGAGAAGGATGATGATGATGAAACAATTACAACGAAAATACGATGACAACAGCTAAAGTTAATTAGAAGCATAATTCTGAGGCCCTTTTTTCTCTACGTGTCGACAGAAATGAAATTTTGTTTAAAAAACTAATCTTATGAGAACTGTTCTATGCTAAAGCGAAAGGTTTAGGTTGCCATGCCAACCCACAGACGCATAAGGGACATTCCACCGTTGCCATTTACCCTGGAACACCGATGGATGTAAAATACTAGGATTTTAGTTTACCAAGGAGACTGTGTCAAACTGAACTCTGATCCTAAACTTGCAGATATTAGAAACTTATAAGAAGTTCCGCTTTAAAAAAACACAGTACACTCTCCTTATGAGAGTAGCCATTCTCAAGTCGCTCGTCTTATCAAAACTAATACATTTGTGATGACTGCTTTCAAACCCCCTTAACAACATCTTTATCGACATTCAGACAGCTATATTTCAGTCTGTTGGGAATAGAAGAAATGATAAAATAAATTTAAAAAGTTGCAAAAGATCCGGAAGCTGAGAGTCAGTAGCCATACCAGTTGTTTTAGTAATTTGAAAGCTACACATCGCGTAAAATGTTAGCGCTGTTAGCAGGTTACCTTTCAATGTGCAGTAAGTGATCCCTTTTGTTTGCATCCGCATTCCGAATCGGGATTGAAGCACGTCGACGATGCAGTTTATGTCGTTTCTTCTGAATCGAAAATGTTGATATAGTTCATCGTCACTGTACTTAGCAATCGGATCAAACTGTTGTCTGTGCACTCGTGCTGTAGGCCGCGAAAATGTCGCTGATAATTTCGGTGTATGCGACCATTTTGCTCCCAATCTAACCTTTCTACTAATAGACTTCGTGGCACTCCGACCACCTCTAACTTTTCGGGCTGAATTGCGCTTGTGAATCCCAATTAAACTACTTAGGTGTTCACCCGTGCTGCTAGGCGCGAGCAGCGTTCTGTGCACCTGGCCCCAGGTGTGAAGTTTGATAGTGCGCTTTTTCAAATTTGTATTTTTAGGTATTTTGTATTTTTAGGTATTTTGTACATTTAACGATGTGTATAGTATGCTACGGGTTCAAATAAAAAAGTACATTTTACCTAAAAATGTTGAACAAAGGCTCTTTTTAATGTGATAAAGTGGATGAAGACAAGAGTATTTGTGCCTGAGAGGCCCAAGAGAGTGATTACGAGAGAAAAACCTGCGAGCACGTGTTGTAAACAGTATTGAACAGACTGTATAAGGAATCGTGAGGACTTTTTGATTACTTCAACTTCAGTTGTGTTTCCATCAAAGGATTTTACAAATTATGGAACAAGGTCCAAGAAACACAGTAAGAAATGAGTTTTCTTTATTTATTGTAGTTTTATACCATGTTTAAATAATTTTTGTATTGTTTTGGGGGATTTTTTTAATGAATTTTTGAAAAAAGGCTAAAAATGCCGCGTCCACCGGGACAGCTCGAGCTACTAACGCTACGGTAGCATTGAGTTAAAACCTCTGATACCTAGACACACTCGTATTCCATTGATTCTATCTGTCAACTCAGCAAAGTTAGGCTCAAAGGATACAATTAATAGTTCCGCTACAGATGAATAAACAAGGGTCGAAGGTCGATGACAGTGCATCCCGCCAGATGTTTTTGCGACTGGCTCTCTAGTAATGAGGTGCAGACAGCTGCCACGCAGCTTCTTATTACAGAGAACCTAAAGGCACGCGATTGAGCATGACAGAACGGTGTTAGGGGGCCGGCTATAAAGACCCGCTGACTATAAAGCTGGCGGGTGATTGAAAACTAAGCTGGTCCAGACTGACTGGCTGTGAGCGGGGCGCGAGGTCACGGCAGCTGATCAAGGAACAAAACGGAGTCCGAAATGAAGGAAAAAGTCATTTCGGCAAAGAACTGGTGGTCCCCCCCCCCTCCAAAAAAAATAAAAAATAGTGGAGCCGGAGGTTGTTGCTGGCCAAGATTAGCGATTTAAGCTACTTCAAAGCTGGCCAGGTCCTGAATTAATACGCGTTAATTAAGTCCAGGGCTTGGGCTTCTTGAGCGCTCTATTTTCCGTTTCGATTGGTCATGAGTCCGGTTCCCCCTGTGTATTTTATGTGCATCTGGACGATGTGAGAGGAGATAAAGCGCTCCCTGCAACCTACTCCAAGAGCGGCTTGGAGAGACCTGAGACAGTCTCGTTAATGTTATGATAGACGACGCTACACAGAATTGACAGTTTACATCACTGCCCAAATCAACAGTCGCGGTGTTCCATAATCATTAGCACAGTTACTGTACCCAATATTTTTACTTTTACTTTCATTATTTTCTATTTTTAACCAATAAGACTGCTAGTCCCACCACTGCTGGGCATGTTTAGGTGAGAGGAAGTGATTTCATCGGCATGTGTTTTCCTTCGTCGATGTTTTAACATTTTACGTGCAACTAATTCTAGGACATCCTCTCTCTCTGCCAGTGTTGATTATTTGTACGCATGTACATAATTCCACTCTCTCGTGCCTGAAAGCATGTAGCTAAGCGAGCGCCCATTCCTGTTCTCAATTAGATCCATATGCAGCCTGGGCTGGCACGCCGCCTGCTAGTTAAAAGCTTGATTAATTTCACACAAAACGTGACTGGGCGAGAACTGGTCGTCTCCCCAACTCCTCTCTTTAAAAAAAAAAGCAAAACCGAATTTCACTCTGACGCCTTCCCCTATCATGTGCCAAGCTGTGCTCCAGATGTTTGCGTCTGTATTCCACAAAATTATGTTTGCCATATGCGCATTTCTAGAACCAGTTTAAGTACAAAAATTAAACCCTCTTCTGTCAAACTTCGCTTCGTCAGAAGGTGTACACGACTGTTTTCTAAATAGTTACGAGCTGCGTGTGCTTGTGAAACTATGGTTTTCTTCATTCTTTCATTCCTTCATGCCTTCTTTCTTTCCTTTTCTTCCTTCTTTCCTTCCTTCTACCCAAGAATTACAGGCCGACATGCAGACAGACAGGGAGACGAAAACGGACAGATATTTTTATGTTTGAGTTCATAAAAAATGCAGCACCAAGGCCTGATTAGTAGTTTTTATTTTGTTTACACATCTTAGTATAGGTAGAGTAAGGTATATACTTTTAAATTTAACAAGTACATCCCAAAATATTTACACGCCACAGGCAGTTATTGTCTGTGTTGTAAGTAGCACGTGACAATATTACCATAACAAACAAAAATAACCATGTAGTAGAGTATTATATGTATGTGTGCGCATCTATTTTTGCAGATGTGAATTTGCAAGGTATGCAGGAAAGAGAAAGCAAACTGGAAACAGAAATGTTGCATATAGAGGGATACGTGTACATATCGATGCATTGTCTGTAGCACCGTCCTTGATCATTTCTGGGCCGCATTGCATGAGCGCATGCAGCGACCTTTCCATACATAAACGTGGTCACTGCCACCACTCATCGTCTGTCAAAGAATGAGGAACTTGTGAGGACAAGAGATCCTATTCTAACATTCATGCAACCCATTCCTGACGTAATGTAAGTCGTGCTGACAACACCAGCTAATCATTAGCTGTTACTCTTATCGTTTTGTAAATCTTTTCCAGCAGTCTTGTAGTCTACATATGTATACTCCCTCTCTCTCTCTCTCTCTCTCTCTCTCTCTCTCTCTCTCTCACACACACACACACACACACACACACACACACAATTCATTTCTTTAATACGGCTGACATCAGCTTTGATCGATAGTGTCAAAGTCAGAAGCGTTGGATATGACGAAGTTTCTGAAAATCTTTAACAAACAACAGCTTTCAATAATACTTATTTCATCCTAATTCCAGGTGAAGTATCCCGTATAAAAACAATCTATTCCTGTGTTACTTCGTTGTTTGTAAACCCACCTTAGCCAGACGACAGCTAGAGCCGCTGCCGTGCCAAACTAACCTCTTCTGTTGTCACACGCGAAGAAAACGCTTAGTCTAGAATCCGCTACCCACAAGACTAAAACGTGTCTAACAAGGTTCAACACTGCCGAAGGAAACGGATGGTAAAGAACTAGGACAGCATTCCACAAAAGGATTTCATTTCGTCAGAAGTGGACTTTCAGTTGCCTTTCAGTTGCAAAAGATCATTTTCAAACTTCGGCTGCAATACCCTTGATGAAATGCTGTAGACAGATCGTTCGATCGCAGTTGGATGAAATCGTTCCTGCAAGAACTATCGAGTAGTTCTCTATCTTTTCTTCCATTCCATTTATTTGAACCGTGTTACACCAGCATAACAACAATTCAGTGATACCTCAATCTTTCAAAGCAAGTGTATCACTCTAAAGGCATAGGTAAGAAAAAAAATTCTCCTAGCTGGGATTTTCTAACTCAAGCCTACTGAATTATCCTGACTGCTAGTAACTTTTTATGATAACAAAAGCAGTAATAGTATTAACTAGTACTAACAATCTAGGTTTCGTATTTTGAAGCATATCTTGCACAAATAAAAGCAAAGAACAAATGTTATTTAAATACGGAGTCATAGTATCAGCAGAGGGTGATACTAAAAACATTCAACTGTCAAGACTAACTTTTGCTGTGACATGATACCTAGAAAAACGAATAGCTATAGGAAACTTCGTCAAATTTTTCTAGTACCAAGTGAAGAAGGTTTTACGAGAATGTAACAGGATTTTCATGTTTTGAACATAGGATTAATGACGCCAATTGTTTACAAGATAATAAAGTGAAGAAATTATAAACATGATGCGAAGATGACAGAATACTCAATTTCAGAAATATAGTGTTATTATTGCAATTTTATAATGGACATAACACATCTATAAAAATCTACTCTATTCTCTTGAATGTTAGTAAACTACTGTCTTCAAAAAAAGCATAAATAAATGTTATGCTTGTCCTGATTAAAATTTAGATTCGACGAACTACTCATCCTAAAATATCCTAAATATTTATAGTTCAAGACCAACACAATGTGTTTCGTGATGTTGGAAGCACCGCAGTTGACTCACATTTATAGCATATATCACATAGCATAGTATTTACACATAATAATATTAAACATTCAAAGAAGACAGTTGGTACACATGGGCAGCTTTATCAGTTAGTAGCTGCAGCTGCTAGCAAACTTCAAACAATCAATATACCAGTTAAACAGTTTTGTGAACTCGCCTACCCTACCTGAAACTTTAGCAGGACATCTAGATTCTGTGTAGGACGGAAACAGCATTGTAATCAGGAAGTGCTAAAATATTACATCAAGATCTAATTTACACCCAGGGTTGCTGTTACATCCAGAATATCAAAAAGAAAGCACAACTCTGTTGTGGGTTTCAGAAGCTTAAAAGTAGTTACAAATACTTTATACCGTACTCTTCCACTGAACAGCGCGCTCAGAAATAACGCACACGCTGAAGTCAGTATGTGCATGCGCGTACGCGTGTGTGTAAATGTACACTTATGTGTGCACCACGTCATGCACATTTGTGTATGCCCGCATTATTATTGGAACGCTTATTCAGAGAGATTTTGATCATCTGTCATAGTCCTCTACGAACATTCTCGTTTACACGCAGGCGCGCGTAGACACATTAGTAAAAATAACATTTCTATTCTCTTCAGTCCAGAGGTGTGCGAAATTATTCCAGAGTAATCCTTGTAGCTAACGGCTCGCAAACCCACAGGGATTTCGTTATATACTGTTGTGGTAGAACTATCTTTTGCTACTCTATCGTTCTGGCAGCGCACAGACTACGTACGCTGTGACATGTATTCAGGAGCCAGTTACTTTTCGTTTAGAGAGTGGTCAAAGTCCCGCAACTGTGGTTTCCCGACGAGCTCACAATACTGACTGTTTGGTAAGCGGCAAGATAACAAGGGAGGTAACAGAGGCCACCAGCGTGGCCAGCACAAAGAGCCAGAAGAGGAATCGATCCACCACTTCCGCGGCTTCCTGCCACTCTCGGCACAGGTTCTCTCCCTTGTCCTTCTCCTCCTCGCGGACCAGCACGTGGTGAAGCCTGAGCAGCACCTCGTCTAGCTCGCTGACGTCATGCCGCGTCTCCGCCGCGCGCCGCGCCCGCCCGAACTCCGCTCTCAGGGCCGCGGCGCTTCCCGGCGTCGTCGTGCCGCTCGCGGAGGCGGAGGCGATGGGAAACCCCATCGAGTGTCCGCTCAGGTCGAAGCTGGTCTCGCAGTCGATCAGGCCGCAGCCCGAGTCGCTGGACAGGTGGTTGTGCACACCTTTGTACAGCACCCCCGCCCGCGAGCGCGACGCCCCGCCCGGCCCGTGGCACCTGCCGGATGTCGCGTCAGCTCTGACGTAGTGAAGCCGGAAGCACATGGCGCGCGCCAAGGCGACGATGCAGATCTTGAAGGCACGTGGCATGACCTTCTCCTTCTTCCCTCTGTTGCTGATGTTGGACACCACCACGGCCAGTATGACGGAGAGCGATGTCAGCGCCATCACGCTGGTCAGATAGATTCCTGTCACGTCACAAGGAGAACGATTCTTGTCAAACGCAAATACTATTCATCTTTAGCACGCGCAGATAACAAAAACGTTGATTAAATGAATAGGTTCAATTCATTCGCAGAAAGTAACTCCAGATTATAAGTAAATTATATATTTTCCTTTTCGACATTTAATCATAAAAGATCCCATAACTCTGAGATCAAATTTGGATATCGATACCTTTAGTTTGTCTAAGAATTTCTAGAATTTGCGTAAGTTCCAGAAGTTAACAAACTTGGAGGGAGTTTGTTGAAGGAAATGTGATGTGCAAGATAATTGTTTGGTTTTAAACTATTTTTTAAAGGCTGAACTGTCTTCACTGATGTTTAGTAACGTTCAGTTATTTTAGGCCTTGCTGACAGTGTATGCATGTTTATGATCTCGGATATTGGGGTTAACATGTGTGAAGCCTGTTTACACCTCTCGGCTATCTCACGTACATCACAGAAAAAACAGAACTGAACCTCAGGCACCGCGTATGGTGCAGAGGTCAAAGCAGTGTGTTTTAGCTCCACTGTCCATCGTAAACATATGGATTTCCTGTCCGCGTTTGCCACGCTGTTCGTGCAGTTTACGTCACTGCACCCAATGAGGCCAATCCGCAGTTAGTCTGTTGTCAGACACGTCACTATAATTCCCCAATAAAGGTAAATTAGTATTAAAAATGCAAAGTTGAGAAAATTGCAATCGAAGGCAGACTGTCAGGGACAGCTGGCTACAAAACGCATGTGATCTTAAAGTGGTTTATCAGGATAAGACAAAAACAATCACCACATATTTTTCCCCCAAAGACGCATGATTGTTGCAATTGAAGAATCTTACCGACCATTGCATTATGGCAGAGAGATTATTTTATCTCTTTTAATCAATATTTCCCCTTGTTTTTATTACAGAGTGTTAGCCTGGTTGGGCTCCAGCACTTCACACATATCTTGTCATTTAGTTAGCGTCCTTTTGCATACCCCTTTGCACCGCGTGTGTCTGCGTGTGAGAAACGCATGCTGTCATCTGAAACAAACTTTCGGACTCAAGGACAGATAACCTCGTGTGGCAGCTACAGGGTGCATCGATCCCAGTCTCAGTCGTGTGCACGTGTGGTCCTACACATGAACCAGGGTCGGTCTGCATGGCGTTCTTATCGCCTGTCCATACGTAAGTACACAAGGCGAAAGGGCCTCACGAACGAGCTTTTGAGAGAAAGATCAGATATGAACAGTCATGCATCGCAGTCCTGAGACCTACCACTGGCCGCTCCTTCAGACCTCCTCATTTAACCCTCGCTGACAATTATCGGGTGTCTGCTCACTTAGGGATGTCCCTCTTCACTAGGACCGCCTCGGTGGTCTAGTGGTTAAGGCGTCCGCTTCCGAGGCGGGAGGTCGGTGGTTCGCATCACGGCCGAGTCATACCTCAGACTTAAAAACTGACAATCTAGTAGCTGCCCTGCCAGACGCCTGGCACTACAGGGAACAGTACTAGGACTGATTGGCCCGGTGTCAGTATAATGTGACTGGGTGGGACTCAGGCCCGTGTTGCGCCATCAGTTCCATGTGTGGCAGCACGTAAACTTTGTCGAAGCAGCACCGTCCTGATATGCAAATAGTTTGTGGCTGGACGTTAAGCACCAATTCCCCCCCCCCCTTCACTAGCAGATGTGACAATGTTGCACGGCAGCCTACATATCTCTCGCCTAAAATCGTTAATTTCAAACTATCAGAATTGTGTTCTTTTGCGCGATTAAAAGAACTCTGCAGTTACGAAAAACTGTGTTTCTTAAATAATCATACTTCTCTCTCTCTCTCTCACACACACACACACACATATTCCTGTAGCTGATGAGTTGTACGTTTCTCGCAAAATATTAAGGACATTGCAAACAGGAACTGAACAGTGGATTCGTTTTTGTTTTCAAGTCTGAAAGGATGTGGGAGTCTGCTAGCTTCTCTTGCAGATGTTATGCGGGTCTAGACAAACAAGGCTCCCATCAAGATCTGACACTTTATGTATCGAACAAAAATATTTGTTACTCGGAGAGCTGAACCCCTGGCGCTTGTAGACAGGCTTATCTAATAAGGATCTTTGCCCTCCACAGCTGTAACAACGTTATACCTCACAATCTGACTCAGATCTCTTGCTTCCCATGTTCCCCCTTCTCCCCCTCCCCCCTCTCTCTCTGATCCATGAACTCATCAATGTAACTACAGTAAAGGTATGTATAATGTAAGTGCTTTTGTGTGTGTGTGTGTGTGTGTGTGTAGTTTATGATGTAAACAGAAATAAATAACTGCATACAGCTACCAGTCGTCATTGTCTACCCCCTCCCCCCCCATCCCACTCTCTCTCTCTCCGGCAAACACACTGAGGCCAAAGATCCGGCCTTCTCTAGCATTGCTCTCACTACCAGCACATTAATACGGGGCAGGGGGGGAATCGTCGGTTGTGAGACTGCTACTGGGATCGCTGAGTGGTTCTGCAGGAAAAAACCCCAAAACTTCACACGCGGCAGAAATTATGTGGTCATAGTTTGAATAATACGTTGATTAGAAGATATTTAGCATATGTATTTGGCCCTTTGACATTCGCGCCGGAAGAAAGTTACTTCCCAATGGAAAGCATGACTGTGATCGACGGACCACGTTGCCTCACGTGCTTTCTTTTCGAAACGGCTGTGGCGAACCAGTCGTGCGGCTGAGAAAGAAATGCCGCAAGAAGACCTTCTGGACCACGCCACTTGAGGGCCCAGCACAAAGCATTCAGATGGCGATGCAAGCACCAGACGAAGTGTTTACACGGTCAGAGATCGCTTAAATCATTCACAGCAGCAAGACCCTCGGCCTGAAAGCCTGGAGCCCCAATACCACATTGGGAAGAGAGAAAAATGGACCTAGTTTTTGATACGTCTTCATATATCGCTTCCACACATATCAGCGCACAAAAACGACTCTTCAGTTTTGCGTGTGGTAGAAGAGACAGGATCATTTCTAGGAAAACTCAGCCATCAACAGTATAGAATTGAGGCTGACTGAGGACGCTTACCTATCAAAAGTACGTAAGTCCCTTTCAGACATTCACTATTTAAAAAGATATAAACCAGGCTGATGTTTACCCATTATTGATCAAACGCTTTTAGTAAGCTTCGGACAATAACACGTTAAGAACATATATATATATATACCAGCTTGGGACACAAACTCATAAACATCATATAAATCAGTGGAACTGCGGACACATGCTGAGAGCAAATCTCATCAAGGGCACACAACTCCGGCTGACTCACCAATCAGGGGCACGAAACTGGAAGTGGCGGGCATGTTCTCGGCGATGAGCAGCATGAAGACAGAGAAGGCTAGCAGGACGGTCAGCCCCAAGGTCACCTTCTCGCCGCTCTCGGGGCTCATCCAGAACACCAGCAGCGTCAGCGTGGACAGCATCACGCACGGAATGATGACGTTGTACGTGTAGTACAGAGTGCGCCTGCGCAGGTAGACGGTGAACGTCACGTCCGGGAAGGGCTCCGGGCAGCACGGGTAATACACGACGTTACGCACGGCGTCCACCCGCAGCAGTTCCCACTCTCCGTTGGTGACGTAGTTTGACAGATCCATGCTGCTTGAGCGGTTTACAACATCCACCTAGCAGGACCAAGTAAATAAACCACGTTACGTTACACGCATTTAGTTGTGTACACGACAGATCCATGCTGCTTGAGCGGTTTACAGCATCCACCTAGCAGGACCAAGTAAATAAACCACGTTACGTTACACGCATTTAGTTGTGTACACGACAGATCCATGCTGCTTGAGCGGTTTACAACATCCACCTAGCAG
>SMGT01005973.1:100871-200540 GCA_004794575.1 Lanistes nyassanus
ACCAAGTAAATAAACCACGTTACGTTACGCGCATTTAGTTGTGTACACGACAGATCCATGCTGCTTGAGCGGTTTACAACATCCACCTAGCAGGACCAAGTTAATAAACCACGTTACGTCACACGCATTTAGTTGTGTACACGACAGATCCATGCTGCTTGAGCGGTTTACAACATCCACCTAGCAGGACCAAGTAAATAAACCACGTTACATTACACGCATTTAGTTGCACACACTGAGTTGTCTTTTGTAAAATGTAAATTATATTGGTTAATTCAAGAAAATCTGTTGAGCTGAAATTTCAAAAGGGGGAAATATGATCTTTGGTCGAGCGTTTATAATACAAAACATATTCGAAGCTTTTTAAAAAAATATTGTAACGTCAGTGTGGACACATTTTGGAAGTGGGCAGACACCCGAGTTCACAAGGTCTCACTTTTCTTCTGTTGTCGTCTCTCTCTCCTCTTTTTTCTCTCTTTCTTTCTCTTTCTCTCTCTCTCTCTCTCTCTCGAAACACACAAACGGGCGCGCGCGCGCAAGCACGAACACGCATACATAATACACACACTTTAACTTCGTCACGCGTAGAAAACCACCCAGACGCGCCGAAACGCTTGCACACTTTTCTCAGTCCTTTACCACCTGTGTGTCGCTGTGTCGGCCAACGTTTCCTACCTGAAAACCGTCGTAGGCCCATGAGCCGAGCTTCATCTTGCACACCTGGTCGTCAAAAGGAAAGAAGGTGATGTCGATAGCGCAGGTGGAGTGAAACTTGACGATGGGGGGCCAGAAGATGGTGCCGTCGTTGGATACCATGGCCAGGGCCTGCATGTAGCCCCCCGTGTAGTCTTCCACACTGAAACACGCGCATCAACGCATGCAGCACGCGCAGCCCGTGTTGTCCAGGCCGCGTACTCAGGAAAACCGAATAGCTGATTTATTCCTATAATACCGGATATTCTAGAATAAGCTCCTTGAATTTCTCATGCGCGAAAACAAAATACCCTTTTTTTTTTGCCCTCGTTATTCGGTTATAAGTTATTCGGTCGTCCCAGGAGCGAACAGCTTATTCCGAATCCGTCGAAATAGCGTTTTCAGAGACAGAAAAATTCGTTCGACACACTTGATGGTTTAGACATAAATATACATTTCCAGGAGCTGGCGTTTTCGGAATTATAGATGAAGTTAATGCTGGCACAGAAGCTGTGAATCGGAATGGAACTTAACACCATTGCTACAGGTCAAGGTCACAGTCTGCTGACACGCGATGTCCTATTTTGCTCCAAGTTACGGCTTTGGTTTTAAAAAATGATTTTTAGTGTGCCTGCAGCCAACAATCCAGGTCCTACGACTGCCAGTTCTTCAAGCAGAATTTCAACCTCGATACTTGTTGTGCTGGACTAGTTTGGCCTGAGGATTCTTTTCTGCCAGCGCCGTGATTACAAAGAAGAAGTGACGTGCTGACCATAACCCATGCTTACTCAAAGAGAATTCTTAAACTAACTCTGTGAAAAGTTAATCTTTCCCTGTTCGCGCCTTGCGTGTACCGAATTGTATTCTGGTATTAAAAAGGTGTCTTTTCGGGTATAAATTTAGTACAGTTGACATGGATAAGAGGCCAGAACTTGCCGAACAAGAAAGGCTGATTATTACTGATTCTAGCATCTGTTGATTGAATACTACGTTGGCGTTATAGCACGCACGCACGCACTTGCTTGGGTGTGTATTTTAGAGTACCCACATCAATGTGAACATGCGTGTGCATTGTACACACTGTACAAAAAGATGGGAGAGGATTTCCAGTTTGAATAAAGAGTACGTGTGCGAGCGTATGAATATGGAAGTTCTAATTTTGTCTTCAAGCTTGTGTCATGCCTTGCTGGGTCTGGGTGCGTGAGTAGTGTTTGTGCACTGCTTTGAGTATAATGTATTACGTCAGAAAAATGGCTTGCCACTTTATGTCAGAACAAGTTCAAGACTTCTAGGTGACCCAGAATAATAGGAAATTAGGAAAATACAAAGCAGAGTCTCAGGACTTAAAGCGTATTGAACAACCGGTCCGAACTGACTCGACCGTCTGGAAATGCTGGCCAGGCCTAATGTTAATTCCTTGTAGAAGCCCGGCAGTACTTCACTACGAAAGAAGACACCCATGTTTTGGACTGCGAATGGCTTCTACTGCCATTGATTGACTCTTTCCTGGGGCACAGGTTGGCCACTCATAGACAGGTCTTTGTGAAGTCCAGTATGCTGTTACAGCCTGCACTCAAGACTCGCTTACACTGTGGGTGTCTGGTCTGATACAGGATAATCCTCCGACTTTGCTGTGTGCAAAGGTACAGACACTCTGGGGTCAGACAGACTTGTTTGCTGAATGCGGGGCTCACAGGGCTTGATCAAGTGCTACGAGAGAAGTCGTAAAGAATTCATACAACCGCATGCATGCATTAAAGACTTCGTCCAACTTATACAGAGAATTTCTAACACATTCTATAGAGAATTTCTAACACATTTCTCATCCCCGAGATTTTAGTGCAAATAATATCTATGTAAAGAATATTTCCTCCCATTAAAAATGATAGTTTCGTTGCGAAATGACCGAACTAATTACTTATGACTGCTTTTAGTCAGCTTTCTCGAGCCATATAAGGCATAAGAAGTTGCGATAGTTTCCGTCTATTGAACAGAAAAGAAAATTTCGAACAATTACTGTACAGTCGAATCCGGTTAATCGGACCACATCGGAACGCGATGATTTTGGTCCTAATAACCGGCTGGTCCGATTACACGAACATGCCCTATGTTACAGTTAAGATTCTGTTCTTTAAGATTTGTTCCGAATAAGCGGCTGGTCCGATTATTCGGTGGTCCAATTAACCGGATTCGACTGTATTTTAGAAACGTTTTAAATGGCATCGGCGTGTTTGTTAATATCGACTGCTGCCTGTTGTCTTCGTATCAAGTCTCCCTACTACTCACCACTACCTACCACCAACAGCGACATCATGAACAACAACAGTCGGCACATTTGAGCAGTGCAATTTAAGGTAACTTTTTTTTCTAGCGTTTTATCAAATAAAAATTGCCAAGAATGTAGTAATGTGTTATCATTACATAGTAACAATTTTTTTAAAAAATTATGCATGGTGTACACTCCAACCTTGAATGCAAACATAGGCTAAATCAGTTACTGACAGATATTAAATTTCGCTCAAAATCGTCTAGCGAAGTGGATGAAACAGTAGAAAGTGATGAGAGCCGATTTTTTTTTTTTTGGGGGGGTGAGGTTCTTGGAGTCTAGTATACGCTCGCGCAAAAAAGGTGCGTTAGTCCTTCGTGCAAGTGCACGTGTGCGATTGCGATGAGATGCACAGGAGAAGTTTCCCGCGGACTTTAAATCTGCAAACCACATAAAACATCAGTGCCTAGTCTGGCAGCAAGAGTGCACGGCAAACAGTAATATTCTTCAAGGACTGCTCCTTGCCCAACCCCCAAAGAAAAAATCTGTCTTTTTCACCGCATTCTGTGCGTCTGCTGGAGATCTGTTATACTTTTACTTGTCGAAAACGCTCGTTTTTTCGGCAAGTCTAATATTGTACCGAACAAATATATTCTTTTGAAATCCTAAAGGTTCGGGCAGATTTCTCGTTCTTTGTGTATCGTTACTCCACATTTACCGCGTCGAAAGGGACGCAACAACTTTCCAAACAATCCTTGGTCGGCACAAATTATGTCACCTTTAGACCAAGTAAGGGGTCTGCTTCAGTCTCTCTCCCAGCCTTTCATATTATGCTTTTCTAGCCACGTGCCCCGGTTCCACGGCCCTGATTCCTGACCCATCTCTCAACAAACCAACTTCTCGTTCGATCAAACGCCAGTGGGACTTTCCTTGATTTAAATGGTAGTATTCACTTCCCGCTGTGTCAGGACTCTTTCGTGCGGCAAAGCTGGGTTTCGAGCTGACAATCAACACGAACCAATTCGAATTACATGCCTGTCTGTTCAAGAACGAACGGGTTCCTGTCCAGAACTAAACACCAGGAAAATCGGTGTCACGTGAGGGGATTTCACTGACTCATGCACGCTCTTTGACCCCACCTTCCCACCTCTCTCCCCCCGGCAGACACACAACCCAACCACACTGTTATCGTTGGCATTCTGATGGAAAGTCTGGTCAATGCTGTAAACAAATAAGAGTAATCCCGAGCACCCAATGCAGCATTTTAACAGCAGGGCTTTGGTTCTGTCGGATGTCAGGAAGTGTGTGTGGTTAGAGTATTATCACATTATGATCATAAACCATAAATTGTTACGAAAACGAATGTGTTAGATGATCACAGTGGGATTACAGGCACGCCTTTAACTTTAATTATTTAACCTTATTTTCATCACAGTCAGACAAAAACAGAAATGCAAAAAAATAGCAAGTTGTTTTGGTTTTGCAAGAACCTGCTAACATAGTATAGCTGCTCCGTTGTAAATGAGAATTTGTATATTTTAGTCTCGGCAGATGTATCTTTCGACGTTAATAAGATTACAACAGCAAGTAATGATTGCTAAACATTTGTTTCATTCTACAGACAAGATTTTATAAAACTAGGATGCAAATGCATGGGTATGTAAGGTCGGAGAATGGTTGCTGAGAGGTGACCAGCACACTCACCCCATTTATCTCAATGTTCTCGTCTTGATCTTTCTGACTCTTTAAGCCACGATGCTGAAATTCTGGCCGTTCCTACGTGTTACATTGGACCTCAGCTCTAGCTTTCAGATCAACTTTGTGTGGGATCTGTGAACGCTCCGGGGAAGGCCGGTAGGCTTTGCTAACCTTGATGCACTTTCTTCAAACTAGATTGATCGCCCAACAGTTTAAGCATGCACTTGGCCATTTGTACGCCGGAAGTGGTTTTTAAGAGACTGAATCCTTCTCTTTTTGTGCATAGCTAGGCGTTCGGGTAAGCAAATAAATGACTGTTAGGTGTTTTCAATCTTTCGCGATGAAGATATGAATTCTTCGTTTAAGATGCGTCTCTGTGGAACTCAGGGAAATCAATGCAAACAAGCAGATATGCATTACCAGCCTGCTCCAAAAACGTGGTGGTCTAGATATCAATACGTATCTCCCGGAGGGAGTCCTGAGTTCGATTCCTATTCAAATTTTGAAAGAGCTATAGTAGTTTTTTTTAATGTTCTGCATCAAAACCTTCGTTAGTTTATTAAAAAAGACAAACTGGACTTCTACTGAGTTCACTCACATTTCTGAAGAATGAAAAGGATGATACACGAGGTCATTGGTCTCCCATTATCTTAACGCAAAAAGAAAGAAAAGCACAAAAAAGAAAAAAGAAGGAATGAAGGAAGAGATGAAACAAAGAACGAAAGAACAAAAGAATGAAGAAAGAAAGAAAGAGTTTGATATAGCTGTACACCATGAACAAAATCGTTAATAAAATCCCTACTTTTCCATTCTTATTCTGCCATCATATCATGAATTTTCTGTTTTTCTTCTGATGTTCTGGCTACAAAATCAATGGCGTCTTACAGACTGGGTGTGAGGAGCCCGCCATTCATAGATTGGTGGGAGTGGGTGTTAGTGTTCGATGCGCAGCGATCCGTACAACCACGGGAACAAACTGCCGCCTTGAGCATAGCACCTAACCGCTAAAACCTCTGCTCAGAGACTTTAGTATTCGTACGCGACCTCTCCTAAATTTAATAGCCAAACGCAGGGCTTGTCTCCTCGGGCGAAGTGCAGATCCGCGCGAAAGCAAGGGCGCAATCTTTGCTGAACGCAGCCGAGCCCCCTTTCATAAATATCTGGTCATTAGCTTCATGAATTCCAAAGCACTGAGAGGGAAAGAGAAAGTGGAAGAACAGCTAATGGATAAGGAAAAGGGGAGGTAATGCTGCCAACTGGACAATGAAACGAAGCCCCTGGAAACCATGCTTAAATGATTTTCAACTTTTCCCTAATGTGCCAGAATCCTGGTACAGGCGAGAAACATTTAGCCAGATTGGGGGAAGCTTCAGCCGGTCTCCCAGACCAAGGCCGAGTCATCAGGCTTGCAAACCTTTGTAAAGTACACCATGTTACGCCGACCACCCCTATCTGCCCACCCCTGTCCATCACGTTTCAATAAAGTCTGGCGACGAGAAAGCCTGTTTATAATGATCGATATTCATTTTGTGGAAAAAAAGCAGTGGTTTTATTAAACTATTTTGGAAACCCAGACAGTATGATGAAATATGCTGGTCTACAATCGAGCGTAAATTTTCTGCAAGCAGTCTGAACTATCTTATCTACAGTATCTACTGTAACAACATACTGTTCTCCAATGTGTGTTGAGGGTGTAAATTAGAGTTTGAAAAAGACCTCTTTATCCTTAGTCATACTATGTTGTCTTTTTATTCGTTCCTTATTTATTCCTTCATTCCTTCATCCATCTATTTTTCTCTCTTTCGGTTTTTTTCTTTCTTTTTTCTTTACAGTGTCATTCATTCATCTTCTATCTTTTTCAAGACAGTAGAAGGCACATAACAACGTCCCCGTGTTTGCATGACCTGCACAGTCTCCCGATCTTAACGTCACTGAAAACGTTTGACTTCTGTGGGAAAGAGAAGTTAACAAGAAAAGTCATGTCATCAGTTCAGTGGACGACCTGAAGCGAAATGGTCTGAGTGCCTGGGAACATGTCCTATTATTTTTCCTCCTGTACGAGTCACTTTCACGACGTCTGCATGAAGTTCTACTCGGGAGGGTCACACTTCCAAATATTAGACAGGTGTGAAATTTGTGGAAGTTAGGAGAAGAAAGTTTGTGCTTTATTGACATTTTCGCACTTCGCCGGAAGTAGCGAAGTGGTGTTTTTATGATGCCATGTCGCTGTAGGTGCATTACGCTTATTTCGTAGCAGCAAGAAGTCTATGATGCGTCAGCACCGAGGCTCTGAGAGCAGGTAATGAAAGGAAATTTATTCAATTACTAAGATGTAAGAGAAGGTTTCCTTCGCTTTGGAAACATCAGTGGGCGATTCTAAGCCAGTATACACCTCTCTCCAGGGAATTGCAACAGAATAACAACGTTTGTGCAGCAAAACTGAAGTGGATTTTCTTCTTGCTTTTACTTTGTGACTCCTCCTAGAAAAATGTTATCACATGGCGAACCTTTCACTTGCAAGTCACAGAGAGACATTGCGACGGAAATCACTGCAGAGTTCGCTCGCGCCTTAACAGTAGGCAAACGAAAAAAAACTGATGCGAGTCTGAATAAAGAAGCGTTTTGACAGCACCCCATATATCAGTTGGACAATTATACCAATACTGTATGGCATACTGTAGTTCCCCTAACTGTTCGGCAGTATGGCGATGGCAGGATCCACACTGCCACAATGCCGGATTTAGAGAAGCCTTTTGCTAGCGAGATGAACTTTCAGCTTAGCAGAAGAAGCGTTCTTATTCTGTAAGCAGACGAAAAGTTTTCTGTATGGTTTGCTGTGTATAGTCATCACATTTTTGGACAACAAATCTCGCTGATCGTTCGTTAAGATATGACAGCGTCAAACATGCCATGCGTTTCAAACAACGATGGCTGTAGTTTTCAAAACAGACTTGGGGTAGATGAACCCAGTTTGCGCATTCTTGTCAAAGAAATCGGAGATGCTATTTTAATCCCAGGCTAAACGGAAACATTATCTGTAAGAAAATGATTGACGATGCCAGTAGTACTGCGAAAAGGCAGGTTAGACTTGAAACCAGCTTCGCTGCACGTGGACGTCAAATCATTAACATTCCAGCTGCTGCAGCAGCTTTGATTCGTTGAGCACAAAACTGAGCGCTTATGAAGGGGTGGGAATGGACCGAGCCAGTCAAGAGAAAAGATTAGCTGAGCGGAAATTGCCAGCGGACGGCGCGCCCGAAGCAAAGAGTTTTAATAGGCGCACCAAGTCCCGGTCGTTAGCTGCTGGTCAAATTACTCGAAAGACGAACAACAAAGTGTTTCTCAGCAGAATTTGAATCAAAAGACATGAAAACGAACAACTCTAAATTACAAAAAAAGCTTGAAAATAAGGCAGCCTGAGCAGTTTTACTCCTAGTCAGCTGTCGCTCCAGGACTGTGATGCTAAAACACGTGCACTCCAGGGCGATAGCTCACAGTTCAACGGCGTAAAATGTGGGAGAAGATTTCCTGGTATTAATAAATTCAGTTTGATTTTGGGTTTCTGTACCCTGCGGAACAACGTGGGCAACAACTGAAAAATGTAAACATAATCGAGGGGAACAATTTTTTTTAATCAATGCATTTTTTAACTGTGGTAATCTGTGTAGTTTGGGGGAAAAATGTCTCAGTGCAGTTAAAATTTTCTTCCTTTTCATTTCATGAAAGCAAACTACATTTGCATGATTTGGGCATGAGAAAGTCCGCACACGCGCTACGTAAAAAAAGTCGCTCAACATGCGATGTCCAGGGCTAGGTTGCAGGAACGTTCGTATCTGCCCCTCTGGTCATAAGATCCATTATAAAACCCTACACAGGGCGAACGGGTTTTACGACTGCTGTTATGACCAGAACTGTACATACTATCGCCCTGTGTATTTAACCCAACCTTTACGTTGACACAGGAGATACGATTGCCCATGCAACCTATCCCAGGACCCATTTTGCTGATTGATTGCTTGATTGATTGATTGATTGATTGCTTGATTGATTGATTGATTGATTGATTGATTGATCAATAAATTGATTGATTCTTTCATCCTTGTTTATGGATGTAACTGAATGATACCATACCAAGCCACTCGCATCAATACTTAAAATAAATTATGTCCAAATACAAGAAAAAGGAGAGGCCGAAGATAAGGATATCGGGGCAGTTATCTTGAAATTCCTTTGGTGACTGTCAAAAGCAATCATTTATTTGTTGCTGTGACTCTCTGACATTTTTACCTATACCAAGTTAAACCAGACTTCCACAGTGTATCCGATCAGACGTCTGCTTGTTGTCTTGCAACAAGTGAAACACGAGCGTATCTTCATGTTGTATCAGTTGTGATCTCAGCATTTCCGCCGCTTTGGGTGTTAACTTTAGTCCCTTTTTTGTGTGAGTGAGTGCGTTCGAGCGTTCGAGCGTGCGCACGTGCTTTTTTCATTTTCTGAAATCTCCGTGTTTACTGTGAACAACGATAGTTTATTTTTAACACCCTGACCATAACCTGCCTGTACTTGAAAGCATGTAGCTAATGATGACCTGTTGTAAACAATGTTATCTGAATTCACCCATAAGTAACACGAATGCTCACCTATTATAAAGAATGATGTCTGGCTTCCAGATGTGGACGCAGGGGATGCGGAGAACTTTCAGGCCGTTGTACTCTGCGGGATCCCATCGCATTTTCTCGTCCACCCACTCCTGATCACAACAGAAGCCGTAACACCTGTTCTCACCTGATCCCGTCGCTCATTTTCTAAGCTACCTTTGCTTTTCTTAGACTAGTTATACGGAAAATACTTCTTGTTGATCTCGGCCTCTCTTTCGCTCTCCCTCTCTCTCTGTGCCTCCTTATTTCTTTTGTTTCCGCCATTAATACCTGTTTCTTTTCTCTGCACCAATAAATCCAGTAGTTCGGCATAGAGACATCTTTTTAATTGGATGAACGTGGGTCCCAATTTGAGGCCACGTTCGGAGAACCAGGACGTATATTCATCCGGTTAAGATTAGCAATGAAGCAAACCGGATCAGGCAGCAGGCAGCCAACAATCAACCATTCTTCCATCTAACATCAGTTGACAAAACAAACTGGCCCAGGCATCCAGTCATCCAAACCCATCAGCCAACCAGGCATTCAGCCAGCCACCCGATAGCAATCACCAGCCATCCAGCCACTCTTAATCCCAGTTCTGCTCACATGATCCAGCCAAACGTTGGTTGTCAGCACCTGGTTCTTCTCGTCCTGGAAAAGCAAGACACCGAAATTAACAAGCCGTTTGGTTCTTTCATCTCTAAAACTGTATACAGACCTTTTTTAACCAGGCAAACCAGCGAAACAGGACGCATGTTTGTCTGGTTAAGAAAGACCTGAAAGAATATCAACAACCTTTACAATAGAACTTATCACGAGAAACAAGACGCCGTCCTTCCAGTTACTTAGGGATAAACGACCACATCGTTAGTTTATTTTAGGGTATTATTATTTTCCCTACCTCCTTCATCATCATCAAAAACAACAATAACATTGTCGTTGTTGTCGCTGCTTTTTCTCTATCCTTCACCGACAATGTTTGGCCATTTAATGCGTCTCGATTCGGCCATTAGTTCGCTTGGAGAAGCCAGTAAAAATATTTAGCACCATCTGCAATCACTTTACAATGCTTCCAAGTAGTACAGCACTCACCAGGTCAAAGATCTGGGTCAAGGTGATGCCGATTTTAACGGTGACCGGATGGGAGGCGTTGTACACAGGTCGTGTGGAGGGGTCATAGTTCGTCCTGAGTTTCCGGTACAAGCGCTGCTCGTCTGTCAAAGGCACGTCGCTGGTGTTCTCACATTTGACATCTCCTGCACAGAGAGGGCGCTCTTATAGGAAGTTATCTTGACTTCACCACACCTCGCCCTCGCTCATCGTGACCGTCTGTACAGGTCTATGTCATTCATGTATATTCAAGACAGTATGCAAACTGAGCGTCAGCACGAACACATTGTTGACAGGACTGAAGAACAGAGTGGCCATTTATCTATGAGAAAAGAAATGATGAAATTCGACTGACGCCAACTTTAAAAGCAAAGGGAGAATATTGGCGCTCGATGGAAATGGCCATTGTAATTAATTTATGTGTCCTCCTCATAATATTAAAAACATCGACAGTGCCAATGGATAATCACTGTCAAAGAACTGCTTTGTTTGGATTGGTGCATGAAACTATTGTTGTATTTTGATTTCGCAGACTTTAAATCTAGTTATCTGTATACACATTAGGTCTAGTTATCTGCATAATTACGTCTTCGAGGTCGTACAACCAGCTGACACAAAATTTAGTCCTATATTAATGTCTTTCTTTACGTCCTAGAAACTCATCTCGATTCCGGTACAGCTTAGATACGAGGAACAGCCCAGCGTCATCACGACGGAGAGTAGTGTGACCCTGTGGGAAACGCGAAAGTACTTCCGTTGCACCCGGAACTTTTAACATCTGATACCTTCTGCAAAATGCCTTACACGCTGCACCAACCCCTTCAAACAAATGTCCTAGTCTACCTAAAATATATGAGCTTAAACTAGAAGTTTTTAGCAGCATAGGTTAAACTCTGACTATAAGAACGTTCACGATGAAGGAGGAACTGACCAATCGAAACAAATCAGTTTCTTTCTTGACCCAAATACAAATTCGACCCACCCTGTCATTTTGATGACTGATCACTCGCTTGGGGCGTACGAAGACTTTGATGAATCAATTTACTCTCGAGACAGTTGCTGATACTATGAGTCAAGCGAAATGCGAGCAGATAATACGTCAGAAGAGGGCGTCGGCTAGATTTTGCTGTTACCAAAAAAGTGCCTTTTGTTGTAAAAATGTAAGATTCAATAACAGCCAGGATAGAGATGCCCTCGAAAGAAAGAAAGACAGAAAGAAAGAAAGAAAGAAAATCTGGCAGTTGAAAACGGTCTAGACGATGAATCCGCGGGCGAGCTTGCCGATGAGTGTCGTTCTGGTAACTCGTGAATGAAATGAACGAAGGCGGCATCATGCCTCAAAGTTCTGTAGATCGATAATCGACACATAACCTGCCTCGGCCTCGCTTACCCCGCCCTCCGCCCCCCTCTATCGCGCTATCGAGCTCCAGCCACCTTGTCATCAGCTTGGCTTTTCTCATCCCTCCCCACTTCTACACTGGTCCCTATCCGCCTGTCCCTCGGGTTTCGCTAGCTGACCCTTCTTGTGTTGCACGCTCTTTAAAGAACGGTAAGACGAATGCGAACTAACCTGGCTAGAATCGACTAATTATCGGAACCATCCTTCTACAGTCAAGAGTCAGACGTTACATGCAGCCTGAAAAGCTTCTCAGCCTCCAGCGAAATTTGACCTACACACTTCTATCCCTTCTCTCGTTCCTCCCACCACACAACCCCACCCCCACTTCCTCTGATTTTTCTCTCATGTTTCTTATCATCGCAGTTTCCTAAACAGTTGAACACTCTGGCGTTGGCCGACGAAATATGTAACTACATTGACAGCGAGCAAGCCGATGTCGGTCGATGGTCTAAATTATGGTCGGCCCGCTTCTTTCTGTAACACTGAGTTTTACATTTCCCAATGCCTGCGACTGTTTCCTCTCGTGCGTTGGCAATTATGTTTTCCTAAAGATTCAGACATGAACCTCAAACATTTCCACAGAACGAACTTAAAAACAACCTTAACGAGTTGTTCTGACATTCGATGCTAAACTGCGGGCCAATTAGCATATTTGCTGCACACCTGGAAAGGTCTTCCTAAAGTTTTTGAGTAGAACCTCGGGCGGACAGGAAGAAGACAGCGTACCGATGTCTTTGTTAAATGCAACGTATTAAGTGCCAGCAGGTCTCGACTTATTCGACAGAATAGCCTCAAAACACTGTGATGTGAGGCTTATGATCTAACGCCGTGAACAACGAACAGTGTGATGTGAGGGCTGTGAACTAACGCTGTGAACAACGACCAGTGTGATGTGAGGGTTGTGATCTAACGCTGTGAACAACGAACAGTATGATGTGAGGGCTGTGAACTAACGCTGTGAACAACGACCAGTGTGATGTGAGGGTTGTGATCTAACGCTGTGAACAACGAAGCGACGACGGCAGCAGAAGTCGCTGAACTCAAAAGCTTTGTGATCAGAAATGATTTCTACGATAGGTTTCAATCTTTTAGAAAGGGTATCCAGTTATAATGATGCTACAAACCTATCGCGTTTCCAGAAGAAGAGAACTCTGCCTTTGCCAAATAGCTCAACAAATCGAAATCAAAATCACTTGCTCAGATCTTTTATTCTGATATATATTATCAATGCGTATGTCTAGGTAGGTGCGTGCCAATGGACATACGCGCTCAAATTCCGGTGAAAATGCCATGGAGTAATAAATATTCGTGTGTTCATTGCAGAGTAACGTAATTAAAAGGATTTTTGTACTTTCTTATAATTACTAATTCTAAACAAAAATTAACTGATGAGAGAATTCTTAGACTAATTTCTATTGCCTTGCTTTGAGAAAACATCCTGCTCTGGCCATCGCGAAAAAAGACTAATGGTAATAACCTCCTGCTTACGTCATGTTTTGTTCAGACCTCGACTGGACAACTGACGCCTCTATATACAACTGTAGCAGTCACTTCAGTTCATATCCAGTAAAATGTAGCAGTCACTTCATTGCATGCTCAGTAATATGCAGCATTCACTTTATGACATATTTACCAGAATCCCACACAGCTGCTTCAACAACTGACGGTCGTCAGCCTTAATTAACGCCCGTGCAGAATGCGCGCCTAATGAACGCCAGCAGCAAGTCACGACGGCTGCCCAGAAGTACCGATCTGCGAAGTGAATCATGAGCTGATGCTAGGGTAAGGTCAGAGGGCAAAGAGCAAGCGAGGAGGAGACGTGGTTCTGGAAAAGGGGTCAAAGGGCAAAGCAGAGAAGAGAAGAAGATTGTGAGAAGTGGGTACCAGTGGAGGCGTGCGTGAAGAACTACAGTAAACACGAGATTGATTGAGGTCGGAGACGATCTGTCAGACGTGCCACGCACAAGCAGTGTACCATCACGCGAGTTTCCTTCGAGAAAACGGAGATGGTAAGTGGGGGTTGGGGGGATTGGTTTCTTATTTCATGTTATGTCGATACTAACATGTAAACGCATGTACTGTAAGAGAAAACATATAGGGAGCGAGGCGGACAGACAGATATTGGATGACGGCCATTTTACTGCCTTGCCCATGCACCTAACAGCTGGTCTTAATCGGGCGGTATTTTCAAGGACAAACGGGATACTAGCTCCGCGTTCCACAGCCTCTAGTTTCCTGAATGTGGCTCAAGAAACGCGACGCTAAACTTGGAAATCTTGGCATAGACTGCAACCCTTTCATCTTGTATAAATGCGTAAAATGCGGAGATTCCCCTCTTAAAAAAAGACGCGTGTTTTGTCCCAGTTTGTCCATCGTGTTCAGAGCTTCCCTGCGTGTCCTTGACCTTCACTCTCAACCTGTTCCAGAGAACTAAGGAAGAAAAAAATGACCGAAAATGATCAGAGAGAGCTCGGCCGCTTGAGAGTCAACGCCGGCGTGTGGTTAGGGGTCGTTAAAAACGTCGTTTTCAAGAGATTGTGTGCAAAACTGAATTCACCTTCCACACAGCGGCCATGAAATAAAAACGTATGGCCAACGCCGCGCATCTTTGGAGAGTTTAGTTCAGTGAGTTTTAGAGTCGGGCACAGCTTTGCAGTGCGAGGAATTTAGCTGTGTGCGTCCTGGTGTGTTTGCCACCTTGGCGGCTTCGAGGCACTCAGAGCGAACAAGATGGCTATGGCCTGACGCGTGTAACACGTTGCTTTATTGTTTATGAGACCGCAGTACGAACATGGTTGTGGATTGTCGTCGTTCTGTGACAAACGAGCTGTTCGCAGTATGGCGAACTTTGTATCGCTTGACCCCAGTATTTCCCGTCTTCCAATATTTAAACAAAAAGTGGTTTTAGAAAAAACAATACCTAACAGTCTTTCTTAACTATAACCTTTCCTATTACGACAGGCTGTCGGTATTGTCTGCTTCAAGAAAGCAATTATTTTCCGCTTGTTACTTAGCAACCAAACCCTTACTCTCATCGCCCTTATGCTGCTCACAGATCCGCGCAATCATCATCATCATCATCATCATCATCATCATCATCATCATCATCATCATCATCATCATCATCATCATCATCATCATCATCTCTACCAGTCTCTCTCTCTCTCTCTCATGCACGTGCACGTACGCACATCTTACGTGCATGCACAGAAACGCATAAATTACTTGCGGTAAGTTCCTCATGATCTTTTCAGACAACACTTAGATTTATAAAATGTTCACCTTTCAGTCAGTCAGTCAGTCAGTCAGTCAGTCAGTCAGTCAGTCAGTCAGTCAGTCAGTCAGTCAGTCAGTCAGTTGGCTTTGAGCTTACCTGCTTCCATGGTTAAATTGAGTGGAAACCTACTTGCTTGCTAGCTTGGCTGTTTACCTGGCTATCTCGCAGACTTATTTCTTTGAATAGTGTGCCTTCGAGAGCCCGCACATGTGGTATATCGCATATACTGAGAAGAACCGCTTAACAACTCCCCACCCCCACCCCACCCCACGCTCCCCGCCTCCATACCACCGCACCTACTACTACACATCCATGTATCCAGCCATCCTTCTCTCTGTTTGTGGACTGACCTATCCACCCCCTATCCAAGACACTTATCCACAGATCTTCAGAAACGAAAACTGTGCTTCACGATGATTGAAAAGCCGTTGTCTGGCACCTCCTTTCTGGTTCGTTGCTTTGTTTAAGGCCAACGCTGGGCTCGCTCATTCCCCCTCCTCGCTGACGCCTCCCTTCCAAAGTGTGACTTAGAAAACCGAAAGTGTCGAGTGAATGAATGTTTCAGCTGTACGTTGTTTGAAAAGGGGAGTTGGCGCAAACAAGAAAATGCAAATGCCGAAATCGGTGTATTATCCCTTTTTTCGCGTGAACACCCCTTTTCAGGAAAAAATAATATTAACCACGCTGCATTTTCAGTTGTCCCAGTCTGGGATCTTCGCACTCTTTTTGGATGAGAAAAAAAACCCCAAAGAAGTGGCATACACAGGACACAGTTGTGTTTACGCAGGAAGGAGGGTCGCAGTTTGACGTACCTGATACAAATCTGACGACAAGGAACGTCAGGGGCAGCGCCGAGACGAGCAAGAACGTGGGCGGCGGAGTTCTTCTGTCAGGCATATTCACCTGCCAGGCTTGTGGCTAGCTCCTCTCCGTCGTCCGGGTACCTGTCCGATCACGTAAAATGGCTTTGGAACTTGTAACAGAACATAAGTGACAGAGTCCCTAAATCTATTGTTTTACATGTGTTATGTGTATCTATTGTTTACACCTATTAAGTCACATAAAATCAGTGAAGTCCAAATGGTAGCAGACCACAAGCTGACACACCACTTTATCCATTAACCATTTGCATGGTCGTGACAGAGACACCTTCATTAGCTGTCGCTAATTAGCTCTCACGCATGGGAAATGCACTGCTGATAATCTTCCCATCAGTAAATCTCATTTTCAAATTCAGTCTTCCATAAACAGCGGAGGGTAGCAAATCGTTTTGTTTCTCAGTCTTCCAGCGGTCATTCATTGTGAGTAAGAGAGGCAAGATTGTCGGCTTTGCAAAGACTGGAGGAAATATTTTTATGTCACATTTAGCGCGACTAACGCGATTAGCTCTGCTTGACTGAAATAATAAATAGTGACCTATTCAGCTCGTAAGTTTGATGTGGCTGCTTCATTGTATTGAGAGTGGAGTGAATGGCGGCTTTCCCCACTAGAACTCGAAGCGCTAGGACGGGAATAATCACGATGATGGGCTGTTTCCACAGCGGTAAAGTGAAGTAGTCCCAGCCACTTGGTTCTAACTCGTTTCTGAGAAGATGCACTGGAATAGCGGCTATTCCCAGACTTTCTAAAGATTTTTTTCTGGAATATGTGTAAATGTAATATAATGCGAGAATTGTGCTCTTTGTATCATAATAACAGTTGGCGCGAAGTGTGACATTTCGTTTTGAGAAAGGGAAATGTTAGAAGACCGATGGCTGTTAATAACTAATTTAAACTTTATGTTACAGAAAGTGAAGGACTCTTGTTGCACCTGTAGTAATTATAATAATATAATAATAAATGTGGATTTTTAACGCGCGAGAACACATTTCATGCACACTTCGCGCGGACGAGGCACACAGGCAGACACTCTAGTGAAAACGAGACATACACACACACAGAGGGAGAGATGAACGCAACACTGACCAACAGGTTGGGATACAGATCGTCCTTCAGTCACAGATGGGTGGAAAACTATCATAAGAGAGGATGAACAGAGAAAGTTGTAAGTTAATGCAGACAGGCAGTTGCGACGTCAGTCAAAGTACTTGCGGGAAAGAAAAGTTTTTAAGTTTCGTTTGAAAGTCTGTAGTGATGGGGGTGGCGAATGTTGTGGGGAAGCGAGTTCCATTGGGTGGATGCCGAGAAGGTGAACATGCGCTGTCCGTATGTTTTTGTCCTGATGGGGGGTACTGAGAGAATGCGATCGTCTGAAGAGGAGCAGAGCTGTCTCACTGGAGTGTAGATTGTAAGAAGTTCTGAAAAGTAGATGGGGCATGCACCGGTGAAGAAATTGAAACAGAGAGTAGACAACTTGTAGTCGATGCGAGCCTGAATGGGGAGCCAGTGCAGAGTGCGGAGGAGAGGTGTGGCATGGTCTGTTTTGCGCGCTTTCAGGACAAGACGAGCGGCCGAGTTTTGAAGTTTCTTTAACTTCTGTAGCAGATACAGAGGACAGCCGGATATATAATTTATAATTTATAATTTAGCTGTTATGGCTAAACTTCAATGCTATCTTATACATAGTGAAGAATTTCTGTTGTAGCTGTAGTAATTATAGCTAAACTTCAATGCTATCTTACATATTGTGAAGAAGTTTTGTTGTAGCTGTAGTAGTTACGGATGTTAACAGCTAAATTTGAATTTTGTATTACTCAGACCAAACAGAAACTAGTTATTAATATATCTATAGTAGTTATGGCGTTTAAACCAAACTTTAATGCAATGTTAATCATAATCATGAAGAATTTTTGTTGTTTTGGGTGTAGCAGTTGTTCAGCTTCACCCACCTCGTCTATCTCGGTAGAAGGATTTCGTTCAATCACAGTTTAACTGCTTCGTGATCGGTCTGGTATCTCTTGTGACTGGGGCTGACACATAAGCTTACTTCCTTAATGCAGTTAGTAGCAATGACAATGATTATCTTCACCCTTGGTTAGAAACATCAGCCTGCGTTCTACTGGCCCACGGGGAAAAGGTCTACTTTTAAAATCTTTATTTTTTCTAGTTTGCTTGCTAAAGACTTTTGGGTGTTGTACAACACACCTTTACTGTTCTGTACAAAGTCCACCAACTATAAAGTCTATCACCATCATCTCTGTCGGCGCTGCATGAACGTGCACACTCTGCACTTCCTCTCCTGACGTCATAGACAAAGGCCAAGACAGTTTTAGGTCCGTCCAGTTAGCATCAGAACAAACGACGAGATCAAAAGACCTTGACCACGATGACAGTCAGCAAAGCCGATAACAAGCAGCCAGGCGATGTCCGCGCTAAGGAGTAACGGCTTTCTCTCGCTGGCAGCATGTCAATTTTTCTTCTTCTGCTTGTCTGACACTTTACAGTTTTTGACAGAATTTGTTATTTGAGTTTAGCTTTAAAAGCATCCATTTTATTGCCGTAAAGCTGTACTTCATTCGTTATGCTTTGGAAAGTCTAACCAATATTGCTCAGGTAAGAGTGAGATTACATATACTTATACATGTGTGTGTGTGTGTGTGTACGAAAGAGAGAGAGATAATATAGGTCAAAACAAAATACAGCGTAACTAAAATACTTCAGGGCGTTTCGTTCGCAGATTTACAAAGTTTGGAGCATGGCTCGCGGGCGAATCCCAGTAGCCGGGTATCGACTGTGGCCAGTAATGACCTCTTCCGTGACAATCGATTCGACAATTATCGGACCGGCCTGTCCATCTACCCGAGTCAGAGAGAGGTTGCTATCACCCGTCCAGTTCAAGTGACCTCCCCTCTCACCCCCAAACAGCCTTTACCCCATCACCACGTAGTTTCTACGCTCTCACGCAAATCCTTCCATCGGATGTCCTGGATCGTTAGCTTCTGGCCATAACCCATTTATCTGAGAAGCAATTGTGCACATTTAACTCTTTCTCCAAGTCTTAGTTTGTTTGTGTTTTCTTGTTTGTTTTACAAACGTTCATTTATTTTCTGATAACGTATTGTAACTAGCGCCTGTTACAGATGGTATAATCTACGAACAGTGGAGGACCAAAAGTCATGGGGTTTACCGAACTTAGGAAGACATGTCAGTACTCCCCACTGCTCGAAGTCGGTGTAGCACGCACACATGCACACGAAAACACACACACACGCGCGCGCGCGCACATGCACACGCACGCGCACACACACACACACACAGAAACAGAGAGACAGACAGAGAACACGTAAATGCTAAACGGTACTTCTTGAAATTCTGCGTGTGCGCAAAGCCAATTTGTATTTGTATCTTTCTTGCTTAACCACATCATTTCTGGAAGTGCAGAAAGTAAGGAAAAACAAAAGCGAAAGAGAATCCAAGGAAGGAACGCAAAAATAAACGGAAAAAGTGAAGGAGTGCCCGTGAAAGAGAAAGACCGGGAAAAAACGAACAGCAAAGAAACAGAAGGAGGAAGGGCGCATTTCGCCGAGTTTTGCTCCGGACAGAAACAGAAACTTTGTAAAAAGATTATTTCCTGTTGAACCTGATGTTTTGAAAGAGAAAACAAGACGGCAGAAGGGAATACGCTTCTTAGAAATGAGAACGAAAGATAATAAACCAGGGCTGGTTTGCATGAGAGCTCGTAGTTCCCTTTCCGGTCATAAAAGCGGTCGTAAGGCCCATTCATCTTGTGTATTCTATGCACACCTTTACGTACGGACAGGAGATAAGGATACTCGTGCAAGCCATCGCAGGAATGAAACTAAGCATAAGGGAGGAGACGATGTCAGTCTAAGATGCGTAAAAGAAAATGGACTACCCCCCCCCTCCCACACACACACAGACACACAGACACGCCCAGAGGAGGCCAGGAAAGGGAAGCAAACAGAGGGGGCAGTAGGGGGCCACAGAGAAAGAGGGAGGAGGGAGGGAGGAGGAAGGGAGGAGGTAGAAAAACAGGAAGCGAGAGAAAATGACAAGGGCGGAAACCGAAATAGAATCACGCCTTGGCACAAATTAATTTTTTTTTAAATGTTCAAACTGTCCTGAGGAGGTGTTGGGGGGGGGGGAGAGAACCACAAACCCCGAGGCTCTCTACAGTGATTCAGTGAGCGAATAACCGAGATGAATGAACATTCTGAACGTGTCGGAATCTCAGCCAGTTAATGAACAGGAATTGCAAGAGGCCTCTGGGAATCCCTCAAAGTAGCACGGCCAACAGAAGCCAACCCCGAAGTGACCAGCTAGACACGGTTTCAAAGAAAACAAAAACTGTGGTGAAATGAGATGAGTACTGACCGACAGCTCAAAAACAAACAAGCAAAAAAAAACACACTTTTTGACAGGCTTGATCCAGAAAAGAGAAAGAGAAATGGAGTTGAGGGAGGATAGAGCAGAGATTCCCTGTGTGAAATGCAGTCTGGGTAATTCGGTGCACTTCCTTTCTCATTACAGTCGTGTCAACAGTAGCTAAGGGGCGGGTGTCCACAAGTTATTAGACACTGGCGCCCAAACGGCAACACGCTAATAAAAGCATGGAAAAGGCTAACATTTTGGGGCTTCTCTCTTTATGCCATTAATCTGAAAGTATTACTTGAGAGGGCGTAGGGCCTAAGTATTTAAATCTATGACGTTATAATTCTTTGAGGCTGCCAATCAAAGAGGGTATTGTCTTGTGATACAGACGCATTAGGTCGTCACGCTGTGTGATACTCCTATGACGATTCAAAAGGAGTGGCAGGATGCAGACTTTCACCTTAGGAGATGGTATATGTATCTCCCTGATTTGACTACGAACCAAAATTATTATATGTTTGTTGCCCAAGAGAAGCATGTCTGGAAAAGCATGTTTATGCTGTTGCGGTTACAAGCGACTTTGAAAGTAATAAACCTTTTGTTTAAACACTAAATCCCAGAGGTCAATTTGGAAACGCAGTTCTGCAGAAAGCCAGCAAGGTCTGTGTGTGTGTGTGTGGTGTGTTACATCTCTATTTTAGTCTGAGGAAGACATGAGGAGAGCTGCGGTGAAAGTTTCCACACTTGCGAACAGAATCATGGGATTTATCCTTTATGCACTGTAACTACCATACTGTGTATAGAATTATAGAATATATAGAATATATAGAATATATAGAATATATAGAATATATAGAATATATAGAATATAGTATATATATAGGATTATATAGAATGCGTGCGTCACTTATGTTTGTAGTGAAGGTTCCCCGTGATCTTGGCAAGTTGGGTTTCTTGTTACTGGCAGGAGACATCAATTTAATTGTTCTTGTCTTGGAAACAATGACTTGACGTCCCACACAAATGAACATTTGGCAAATGCCAACTTCTGTTTTTTGAACGCATTTGTGGACAAAAGCAGCTTCAGTATTTTTTAATGGAACGTGGTAATTTTTTAGGTGGCAGAGAGTAACAACTGACGCAAGATATATTTCTACCGAAACCGAACTCATTATACACACGTATGCTTAATTAATATATTTACCGCACCATCAGACACACTGTTGACGGTTTTCTGCAAATAGAACCACTGCAGGTGAGAGAAACGGGGTGGGATGGATAGGTGGATAAAACATGGTTGTGTATTTTGTAAACAATCTTATATGATAACAATTCTGAGAAAGCATTTTTCAACTATTCTGATGTTTGCATAGAGCCTATAATGCGATATTACGTGGAAAGATAGGGGTTTAATAAGACTGCTCAATGGTGATAACAACTTCATTTACCCCCCCCACCCCCTTTTAAAAAAGGATGTTAATTAACATAGCCAAAGGTAATACAATAAAATAGGTGAAGTGTTACTGTTAATTTGCGTGTGCGCGCGTGCGTGCGTGCGTGCTTGCGTGAGACTTGGACAAAGGGCTGCAAAGATACACAGACAGATCGATATTTCCCTACTCATTCACGCATACCTACCAACACAAGCTACTGCATATGCGCCCTTAAGCATGCAGAAGTCCATATGATGAACTTCCACATCAGTTTAGAGCGAAGCGCTAATATATTATGTCGCATGTGATGGTCATTTGAGAAGATCTTTATTTCCAGAGAACTGCACCGGCCAATTCACCCGAGAGACGCGCATTCCTTTTGAAGACCCTACCTGCGACACACCAAGGGTAATGAACCGTGTTAAGTCAGTCTGGCGCTCGCGCTGAGACGGGTTCTGGCGAGCTGTCCGACTGGTCCTTAAATCCCGATTACTTGCCCCGTGTGCCTGGCTTCAATCACTTCTGAGCATTGGAGGATTAAATATTCGGTATTATTTTCCGTCTCCCAAGCACCGTACCTGGATATGAGCGTCAGCTGCAGGTTGCGACGTCAAACGTGTGTCTGCGCACTCTCCACGTGATCAGATTTGAGGGCGTCCATCCCCTTACTGACTCGCTCGTGAGCCGACGCGCTGTTTCAACAGACTGCATGCATTTACTCGTCATTTCGTTATTGAAATTCCTGGCTGAGTGAGTGGGTGAGCAAGCGAGTCATTTCTTTTATTCTCTCTCTCTCTCTCTTTTCTTACCCCACTTTTGTTCTTTGAAGTGTACCTGTTCCTTGTTAGTGTCTGTACAATTTGTGTTGTGCGTTGTGTATCATAAAGAACGGTTCGTCGCAACATGCCGTTTAGTACATAGTACCAAAATGGCGGGGAAAGGACAAAACCGCGGACTACAAAGGGTAATTTCCTCGAACTGTCGATATTTTTTTATTCGTCGCTCGACTCATTATCCTTGTCTTGTTCTTGCAACGTATTTGCCCCCAGGCTTCAGGCACGTACTTGTTTAAAATAATTTTACGGAGTGGGAGGGTTTGATTTTGGAGAAAGGATGGTTGGGTGAATGCACAAGTCATTAACCATTTTTAAAGATCCTTTATACCATCTGCAGATCGCTGCCTTCTTTCATACGCAACGCCTCACGCCTCCCACAAAAAGGTATCCAATAGCTCCCTGCGAACTATACACGGACAGTGCGATTCAAAAACTGTTCCAGAAATCTTGAGAATGCCTGTGCACACAGTAATACGTGGCAATAACGCAAGAGAGAGGGGGGAGAAAGAAAACGAAGAGATGTTGAGACGTCGTTTAAATGAAAATGAAGTGGTCGGTACAGCGGTAGGAACTGAATGAACTCTGAAGACGTCAATGTGCGGGAGTAACTGAACTTGTTGGCGCTGTGTAGTCAGCGGGGGAGCTCATCTCAAGCATTGCTTACGTCTTTAGCAGTTAGAACCCATCGTCCATCGTTCATCGTGCAGACTGCAGCCACAAAACGATGGGACGACGAAAATATCCCAAAGGCAAAGTACAGTCTTCTCTGTAAAAGCTGTCAGTGTTAGGTGAACGACCTGTCTCCGAAAAGTATCTGTGGGGCGGGGGTTCCTTTGACACGATCACCTGTGTGACCAAGGATTTTACATCTATAGTAAGACGGCTGACTACTCCTTTGCTAGAGTTACGTCCCTTGTTCTCGGACAGAAAGCATCGTTATTATGGCAGCGGTAGCTAAATGACGAAAGGGCGGCGGTAACGCTATCATCGCCATCGTGTGTTCTAATTTTAGTGTGAAAGTTGTAAAGGGACATTTTGTTTTTCGTTTTCCAAGCCACAAAGCCACTGTTTGCGTTTTCCCAAAGATATCCAGGACATTGACATAATATGTTGCTCAAGATTTCACTGAAAAAGCTGTAATCATAGTTTTCGTCTGCATGAGGATTCATAAGCCGGCGTTCGCAAGACAGTTTTACACCAGTATTGCTGTACTCCAATCATTCATTCGTATTTGACTCTTGACTGTTAATGACATAATGTTTCTGCTAAATAGGCCCGCTTCGTATCAAGTAACGAATAGAATACCTTTTGCCATGAACTGTTTTGTCAGGAAACATTTAATATTTATGAGTCAAAACTCTATCATGCCTGTATCTGTTAAGTGATTTCATTGTCTCAGGTGGGGAAAATGGGTTCAGGGAACTAGGAAAGACTATCAGAAACAGCGAACAGGTTTTCCTTACTTTAACTTTATGTTCCTTCGTTTATTATACAAGGTGTCTAATGGCAATGACTACTGATCAAGAAATAGGTCTGGAGCTTTTTGTCCCCTCCGTCTTCTGAGGTATTAAGTTAATGAGAGCCGCATTTAGAACGCGAACCTCAAGAAAGGCGAGAAAAGAAAGCAGTAAAAAAGATTTTCTAAGGGACAAAATTGAATACACAAAGCCTTATATTAACCCTGTTAAGACTGCGTACAGCAAGCCCAACGAATAACACGGACTTAGGAAATGTCACAATACCGTGGATTCTAGACGGCAGACCAATCTCACTCGAGGTTTTTTTTAAATGTCATCTTTCGGAGGACAAGCTTTCTGATGACAGACTAGCACTCTGCACTATTATTTTCAGCTGACTTATCTCAGTCCCTTTCTAAACGAGATAAGGTTCAAATATATACACCCCTATACTTGCGTTTCGATTTTGTCCAGGTGGAACGATGATGCGTTAGGGAAATTAATTTATCAATCTTATTAGTGGATGTCAGGACAGTCTGTACTCATCTCAGAAAATTTCGGTTCTTTCTTTCTTGTAAAATTCTCTGTCAGCACAATATGCCGCTTGTAGTGTCCCTGCGTGTGTGTGTGTGTTGGTTTCGAGCGTGCAGGTCGGAGGATTTTTTCAGCTAACGACCACCAAAATCAATAAAACAGTTTACAGCAAGCGGCTAAATGCATTCGAGCATTTTAATACTGTTTTAAAAGTCTTGTTTACAAACGTAAATAGAAGTAACTGCTTGTACGTCTATTTACTCAACTTATGTTTGCCGATCTCTCTGTAATATTTTTGTTGTTGTTGTTTTGTTTTGTTTACTGTTTGCGCACGTAAGTGGTCGCATATAACTCATGCAGGCAAACGCGTACACACACTAACCAGAATCACTGCCAAAACCGCTAAACGATTTCAGCTGCATCATGAAAGGATTCAAGCCACGGCTGACTAGTTGATCTACCTGTGATGATCAGTTGCAGACCTTCCAGAGAGGACAGACACGCCTCGCCGTCCTTAACGCGCTGCCTTCTTTCATCAGCGCTGCATTCTGAGCGGAGGAGCCATAGTCCGCTAGCATGCACTGGGGAAAATGGGTTCAGGGAACTAGGAAAGACTATCAGAAACAGCGAACAGGTTTTCCTTACTTTAACTTTATGTTAACGGCTTTGCGCTGCTCTCTTGAGCCGTGAGAAATAACGAGAAAAGACGGCATCTTGGTGTCGGTCCTGATGGGGTTATTCTCGCCTCGCTTACCCTTCACGGGCCTGGTTATCGGCGCTCCGTGTACGTCAATGTTCGTGTTTGGAATGATTGGACTTTAAGGAAGAGATAGCGTCATAAGGAGGTCGAGCTGGAGAGGATGGCTGGGTAGAGAAGCTGAGGCGAGAAGGTTAGCATTGCCCAGTGCGCATGAGCAGGCTTGGGCGAGATTTATAGCCACGAAGAACGCGAGAGACGCTAGACAGAGACCTAGCATTGCTCGCGTTGCTCGAATCCTTGCGACTCGCCTTTGTTTTCACATCACAAACACGTTGGAACGGGAAGTGTCCCTCCACTTGATTTAAGAGTTCTCCCGCAAAAGGATGAGAGTTCTGTCCCCTTTAGGAACTTGGGACAGACATCACGTCAGGAACGGGCACGCTGTCTGACTATCGAGGCAGGCACGTTACGATGTCCATAACACAGAGTTGATAGAAATCACTCGACTGATGTTTATTTATTATAGGTTATGATTCAACATCCTGATTTAGTGTGGTCGGAAAGAGAACATGCTGCTGGTGGTGGAACAAGGACAATAAAAAGAACAAGATCAAGCAGATATGCTGAAAGCATGAAACCTGAGGTTCACTTCAGAGATATGAGGGTATAAAAGGGCAAAGGTTTTTGATCGCCTTTTATAACGGCAGTCCAGCAGACAGGACGCACAGTTCATCAAACACGACACATCGGTTTCTTGCAATTGTGCGCCTCTTCAGAAGGCAGCGACCGTGTATCCTTCTTTATTTTTGCTTATTTTTGCTTTCAGGGTGTTTTGTGTTTACATTACTTCGAGCCCTCAACTTTTCTCATGTTATTAGTTTTTGATACAATCAAAATGTGAGTTTTATTTTTAAAAATATAATAGTTATAATCAGAACATTTAAAAACATTAAATAAGAGTTCCACGTACAGGTGAGATTTTCTTCTGTTGAAAAAAACTTTTTCTTAACTGTCGAAGAGGTTGCCTTGTACACGAAAGTAATGTGTTTTTTCTGCGTTTATGTTTCATTGATGGTGAACGTGCTTATTAGCAGCCGTGGAATCGCTGGCCTTTGTCTTTACAAAATATCACTTTTTGTTTTAGTTATAATTTTTGATTACCCTTGGGAAATCCTATAATACAAATGCAATTTAAAAGCATTATTTATTAATGGGCATTCACTAGTCCTTAAATTGATCTGATCTCTCGTTGACGTTAACTAACTAAATAAAATAAAGCGATATCCTTGGCGTATGAAGAAATGCCCCCATGTTTTACTACCTCATGCTTATAAAACAAACGAAGGGTCTTAGGCTTCCAACAACAAGTTTGTTAATATAAAAGACTGGTCAAGACGACTCGTTAATGTTGTGTAAAGAACAAACCGTTCGACAGGGAAAAAATGTCATCAGAAGACAGTCTCTCCTGTGTCCCAAACTCAGTAAGTAAACACGATCCCTTTCAAAAGTCTAAGGAACACACTCTTTAAAAAAAAAAGTCTTGCATAGACGGAAAGCTTTCCTTGTGTGGGGAGAAAACTCTCACCCACAGAACGAAATGGCGTCAGCAGGACCACAGGACACACTCTCAGTAACAGGACAACTTACTAACAGGACAAACTCTCACTGTCAGGACAACTTACTAACAGGACAAACTCTCACTGTCAGGACAACTTACTAACAGGACAAACTCTCACAGACAGGACAACTTACTAACAGGACAAACTCTCATAGACAGGACAACTTACTAACAGGACAAACTCTCACAGACAGGACAACTTACTAACAGGACAAACTCTCACTGTCAGGACAACTTACTAACAGGACAAACTCTCACAGACAGGACAACTTACTAACAGGACAAACTCTCACTGTCAGGACAACTTACTAACAGGACAAACTCTCACTGTCAGGACAACTTACCAACAGGACAAACTCTCACAGACAGGACAACTTACGAACAGGACAAACTCTCACAGACAGGACAACTTACTAACAGGACAAACTCTCACAGACAGGACAACTTACTAACAGGACAAACTCTCACTGACAAAACAACTTACTAACAGGACAGCTTACTAACAGGACACACTCTCAGTAACAGGACAGCTTACTAACAGGACAAACGCTCACCAGCAGAACAACGTGTCACCGACAGGACAAACTCTCTCTTCGCCTGCAGAACTGCAGAGCCCACCTGCACCTTCCTGTGTTCACCCGCTTCCCCGCAGGAAGCCAGAACTTGGTGTTGGCAAGAGTCCAATTCTTTCTACCTACGATACTTCATAAACACCTTGCCATTCTTGGAATGGTGTGTGTGTGTGTACACAGTCTCCGACGCAGCTTTAGAAGGGTTAAAACAATCGCGCACTCCTGCATTCAGAAGTCACACATCAGCCAATGGCATAAGCCGTTATATACGAGAGACCCCGCGTGAAAATCCCCTCGAGCAGTGGATGAAAGGAATTTTGTGAATCAATAGCGCCACTGCTCGTGACGGCCAGAAAGGTCCCTCGCATTGCGACTGACATCTTGGCGATGAAATCTCACAGGGCGGAGCGCGCCGAAAGTTCTGCACGTGAGGCGCGATCGACCCCAGGGGCCTGACTTAAGTACCGAAAGAGTTTAGCCGACAAATTCCCAGCAATCCAAGTCTATCATAGTTGCGTGCTGAGGATTCGGGCCTGCTTACCTTTTGGATCGACTCTAACGGTTTCAAATGGACACACCGAAGTAGATCAGCATTGTAAATCTGCGTCTATCTGTATAACGAGTTCGAAAGGACAGGACGAGAGAAAAGAAAGAGAGTAATGTGATGAATGAAAAGGATTTAGGACTGGTCGGATACAAAATCAATGAGGAGTGGAAACAGTAGGAACACCGGCGCACGTGAATCTTCAAATGTTTCAGCTCCCCATTTGAACAAGATTTGATTTCCTTACTTCCATTCCCCTCCCGCCGCAGATGTTCCATGTCTCCACCTCTCTCTCTTCCCCCCACCCCTCTTTTTTTCTCTCTCTCTCTCTCTCTGTACCTTCTGCCTCTCCTCTGTCTGGAAGAATCCGAAATGCATAGGATGTTACTCTAACCTAAATACAAAGATACTGGATATGAGGTAATTTCATTGAAATATCCTAAGCATTCTTTGTTTTACCGTTAATTCTTTTGATTGCACATTGTCACGACGGGCGGGTACCTTATCTTATTGGACTCGACTTATCCAGAATTACTGGACAACTTGTTTATGGCGATCTTGTAAATGTAGATTTAATTTAGCAATCGTCACCAAAACCTTTTCTGCTTTAGGTCAGTGGTTTCTAAACCCAAGGGTGACGATGCTGTGAAATAATGTGAACAACTAGAGCAATCTTCCGAGGGAAAAGATTCTCATACTTCGACATGCTCGCTCAGTCTCTCACAGGCTAAACACTACTAGCTCAAGAGCCCCCACCCTCGTAAAACACTCAACTGCAGCGAACTGTTATTCAACATATATTTCAAAACACTAACTGGCTCGACAACATCAAATATCTACAAGTATTTACAAAGAATCACCGTGCTCGTGTCTAGGGTAAGACGCTGCCTGATGACGTCATACCACGTGCAACAGACAAGGGAAATAATCAAATCAATGCAAGAGGGAAACCAAACTGCCAAACCGGCCTATGATCCCGCTCAATACACATGTACAATGAGTGACCGACAATAGAGCTCCTACTCTTGTCACCACTGCAACCCAACTTCTGTGATACACAAGAACCAAGCTATCAAACTGAATCAATAAGTGACCACCAAAGAGCACCGACTCTTGTCACTGTTGAAACACTACTTTTCCGCAGAACACAGATACGAGAAGCGACCGTTACAGAGCTCCAACTCTGGTCACTACGTACCAACAGCTTACTGCAAAACACCAATGCGACACGTGACTGACAACAGAGCACCAAATCTTGTCGCTACCGACACTACAGCTATTCAGCGACCCACAAAATAAGCTACGCCACTGCTTCAGCCACGCTACACTCAGTCCCGTCTACTGGCACACTTGCCCAATCACTAGCTATGAACTCTCCTGTCTCCGGCAGGATAAAAACACTTATCTTACATCAACGCGAGTCCCCGACTCTAAGATAAGTTTAAGGTAAGAGCAGACCTTACTTATAAGACACGTCCAGTGGTCTCTTTTCGTCTCAGTCCGTCGAGGCGGTCAGCAGATTACCCTCGTAACTGCAAGAGAGCTGGAGTCTTCCTTTTGGCAAGATGGCGACTGAGGTCCGTAGGCTAGCACGTGGTCGCTTCACTGGGTCTCTTCCTAGGTGCACGTCCCTCTCTGTATGTCCTCTCTCCTCCCTTTCTGTGTGTCCTCTTTTGTGTATCCTCCCTCCTCCCTCTCGGTGTATCCTCTTTATCTAGTACGCGTTCTCACGCACCACCCTCAAGTAAACCGGTTCTAGCCAGACTAGCGAGAGCATGGCAACTTCCATAACCAATGGCGTAGCATTATCCCTACCTAAGTGTTCGGAAAGGGCGGAGCGATTAACCTGGTGATGACGTATCTCTCCCCTGCTAGCTTACAAAGGGAGGAGCTAAAAGGCTTACCTAGGAGTGACAGGTAATAGCCTAGGGTGACATGTGACACACATCCCAGACGTAATCCTAACTAGACATTTACTTATTTTACACACACGATACCTGTGATACGAAGTACGACTTCAAAAAACAAGTAGATGAACCACTTACTGCTGGGGCCACAACGTAAGACAATCTTTAATTTCACAACAGCAGTACATTGTAAAATGTTAGAGTTGCTATAGTGTACTTTTAAACTATTTTTTATTTAGTTTTAAATTAAAATTTTTAACAATACAGTTTTCGCTTGTACCAAAGTTGGTTTACACGCGTGTGGTCATGATGATGAGCTGGAGGTCTCAGTAGCACTGTTTTATTCAATTATTCTTCTTTACCCCTCTTTCTCTTCCCTTCCCTCCCCCTTGTCCACACTACAGTAGTTTCTGGAGAACATTGAATACTACATTAAAACCTCTCTCATAAGACTTTCCCATATACGACCTCCTCCAGCATACGACCCCAGAAGTTTCTGATGGGGACCATTTACCATATAAACGACATGTACATCTCCCTCCCAACGACCTACTAAAGTGCCCGGTTTGCACAGTACACGACTTTCCCTGGTTGAGTGGAGAAAGGTTAGCAGACTTCCTTTTCCAAAGACGTTCACTGAGAAACGCTAAATGTCGACCCCAAATCCCATGAGAAGCGCAAAAGAAGTTTTAAACAAAGAAGCAACAAAGAGAAGTCGGCAATAAATATTCCATCCGACATCCAGTTACGACTTTACCCCTAACGGAGTGAAGGAGGTGACGTTTTGTACAATATACAACTTGCGCGTCTTTTCGACATTTCACAGAAGGACAAATAGTTTATATCACAAATTTTGTTGTATTTAATTCCTGAAAGTCTTATTTCATATTCTATATTTAAGCGTTTGTTTCGGCCGATTCAGCAGACAGTCAGTTCCTGAAATGTTTAATCCAATGTAAACTGTGCGAGTTGCGAGGTTTAGGTAGCGGGTAGAGAGCTGCGTCACACTATCGTGTGATTTCAGTAATTGAGATGCGAAAAAACTATTTTAACGTGAAGTTTAGTGACAAATAAAAAAAGCAATTTCAAAATACATGTTGCGGTTGACGCCATGATAAAATAGATGCAGATTTTTTTTTCTCACCCCATCCATCACCTACATGTACTAACTGTTCAGTGCAACTAGTCATCCCTTTTAAGACCCCTCCATTATAAGACCTGATTTTGGCTGGGTTTTTTGTCAAAGTCGTATATTGACGGTTTTTATGTATTAACTTTCATTCGCACGACCTTCAGAAACATGGATCCTCCAGATCCACCCTTGAGTTCACATCAAGCAATGTTTAGTTGTCCTTGGAAGCCTAGCGATAAATCAGGTTGTGTGTCTGACGTCATACGAGCACCCGTGTCTCTGCTGGTCGCCGAGCGTAATGAGAAATTTAAGCCTCGAGACAAACGGTACAGCGCATGCGTTCCAGGGAGGAAGCAGTGTGCATTTGCGGTCTTTAACGGGAACCTTTTCCTTATTACAAACATTCTAATTACGCTCGCTTTGCTGGCCTGGCAAACCAGGGGCAGGGATATCACATTTCGCCAGTTGCTGACACCGAGCATTCGCCGCGTTATTGACAGGACACCAGTCCCAGCACTGCTCGGCCATTTGCATCTCCAGTGTTTTTCAACTGCCATCGAACTTTCACAGCCTCGTTTCCACTTCCACTCTTGCCTCGCTTCCAACTCTTAACGCCACGGTCTGTCATCCGTAATAGCAAGATAGAGCCGAGGCCCAATGTGCCGAAAAAAACGGGGCAAGTGTGCACTAACGGAGACACATTTTTCTCTTCAAGGCATTTGTCGCTGTTACAGCCAGCCCGTCTGCCTGCAAAAGCCCCACCGCCTTAGTTTACTAAAACATTTTTTATCTATACGTGGGAATCGAAAAAGAATCAAAGCCACGTACGTAAAATGCCAAGGCCTTGTTTCATTTTAGACTTGCGCCTGATTGGACTTTCTGGTGGAACTGGGTTTCGGATTGACGCTGTAATAACAAGAACAGCGAGCGGTTGTTTTCTTGCACCCACATACACGGTTGTGTCTAGCATATTCACGACGTTGCCACTGTGACCTTAAATAAACTGCTTTTGTTCCTTTATTCGTGGCTGTAATCCTACACAGTTTTCTCATTGGATTTCAGCAGGATGTCGTTATAAGCTCTCTTTGATGTTAATACTGGTTATGTGTAGGCTGTCCGTAGCAGTTCTTTTACGCAAAATAGTCCTTGTAAATAAATAGACACACTTGTCAACAGAAAGCCTTTTAAAAAAATAGAAGCTCTTATCAACAAAAAGCCATAGTAAATAAATAGAAACGCTTGTCAAGAAAACACGTGTATGTCAATGTGTCTTGGTGTATGTCAGTGTGTCTTGGTGTATGTCAGTGTGTCTTGGTGTATGTTTGTGTGTCTAGGTGTATGTCAGCGTGTCTTGGTGTATGTCAGTGTGTCTTGGTGTATGTCAGTGTGTCTTGGTGTATGTCAGTGTGTCTTGGTGTATGTCAGTGTAAGGCCTCATGTCTATGTCTGAGCTGCCGTGCCCCAGTGTCAAAACAAAATTTCCCGCTTCATTCTTTTTTTGCTGGTGTGTTTACTGCTTGTCTGCTGGTGCGTTATGTGTTATGTGTCTGCCGTTATATGGTGCTATTGTTAATATTGTTGTTGGCTGTGTTATGGTTGTGTGTTGTGTGGTACCGCACAATTCAACGTGCTATAGGAAGTTGTGACAACACTTTCACCTACGCTGTAACTTATAACCTAAGGAATACTTCTTGTCTGTCTTGTCAGACTGTAAGTGTCGGGACTACGGTGCCAAAAGCTAAAGGTCACACGCCTACGACAGACACTGTCAGAACCACAAACTTTCTAAAATATTCTAGGGCAGACATGTAGACGACACACAGATGACACTAGTAAATTATTCATACATATAGAACCTGCTTACGCAAAAATGAGGGGAAAAAAGAAATTTTTGCGTGTTTGAACAGCTCGCGTTTCTGGAGAAACAGTAGTGTATTCAAAGCCCGTATCTGATCTATTTTGTTTTAAACAAGACGTTTTAGTCATTCCGATCTGTACTTTTTTTTCAATGAGCCTTATCGACGTTCTCAACAAACTACAACCTATCTAAAAATAGTCTTCAGTTCCCTCACCGCTTGTGTTGCGATGAACAACGTTACTCGACAATTTTCAAAGTCCTCGCTGTCTGTGGAGGCGACTACAGATTTCAGACAATCTCATTTCACCAGCCTATCTCTGCGGGCCTCGATCTGTCGAGAGTTGACGCGCGATCAAGTAGTCCAGAAATGACGTGCAGGACAAGTAGTTATTTCGAAGGTTCTCGAACCGATCAGAGCAAACTCTGATTTGGAAGCAGGAGCAAATACAGGCGTAACACGATTTTAAAACTCTTGTCATTAAAAATGGCTGCAGAAATCGAATGTTGCAACAGATGCTGTTGTCATAAAATAAAAAGCGTGTCTTGTTCACGCATATCACAATGCTCGTCTAACGCAAGACGAGAAAAAAATGGGGACGTCAGCTACCTATCAGCTTCGTTACAAACTATTTATTGTGACCATTTTGTGCAGTAAATATGACAAACGAACACTGGTTGCAAACACCTAAACAAGTCTGGGGGTCCTCTTTTTTTTCTAAAAGATAGTCCGTTTATTCCCCTCCTATATATGGCAAATAATATCAACCATCTTTATCCATATTTTATCCAGTTTCTGTTGTCTCTCTATTCCACCAAGCTGGCTTAAATGAAGCAACTATTCATCTTGAGCCCGTCTCAGAAGAGCAGTGACAGATAAACTAAACTGTTGGGTTTTCGTAAAATATTAACTTTCCACGCAACAGCCCTAGGCCAAGCGACTGTTCTTTTCCTTGGTTCACTATAAGAAGTTTGTCTTCTTTAAAACTATTGCTTCTAGTTTCCTCAAAGTGGTGGGTAGCTATTCGGTTTACTGACAGACGATCACCTTGTGGTGATTACGTTTTAAAACCAATTGTTACGATCAATGTTTGAAAATCGGTTTTCGCGATCATATCGGTTACAATGGGATTTTTCACGACTAGGACTGGCTTGGTTGAGGGTTATCATCTCCTGTACATAGTTAAAGGTGCCCTTAAAATACACGGAGCGTACGGGCCGTACAACCAACCTTATGTCTGCCAGAGCAGCTACGAACGATGATGCGAGCTATCCCAGATGCCAGAAGGCTTACATGTAGTAGTTAAAAGGAAAACTTAACCTTAGAAGTAACCTGTCTTGAATTGATGAATATTGATGTTGTGAATCTTTTTAACCCTAAATTTCAAGCTACAAAAGAACTGTTTACTTACAACCCCGCTTTTAATGCCGCTCATCGGCCTTACATGGAAGCCGCCATGTTGCCTTGATGAGTGACGTCAGTAACCCGGGCAGGGAGAAAGCTACTGCAGCCCGCAGCCGATAGCGCTCAAAGCAGCATTGTCACAGATATCGGGAACACGCTTTTGTTAGTGACATCGCGAACATTCACAAGATTATTTCCGTTATGGATCTGGGAGTTGTAGCTTACACTTATGACCCAGAACACACGGAGGAAGAACTACAAAACACGGAAAGTACCGATACTGAGCAAGACGGCGAGTGCTGTTGTGACTAGTATATTTACATAGGTGTTCTTTGTTGTGTGTACGGGTGTGTCCATGCACACATGCATGCATATACATGCGTTTGTTTTCAAGTACTTTGTATTGCTATGCAGGCCTTGTAGGCCATACATATGGCATATTTTAAAAAATCAACCATACTGTATGCATTATTTGTATATACCTATTTAAGTATTTTCTATATTTACTTATATAAAATAAATAACACTTCATACAAATGATACCATGATTTAAAAACCGTAATATTTTATATCATTACTATTAGTTGTTTAGCAGTAAAAATGTGATTTTTTTTAATTTTACCCGCGCTGTCTGTCTCAGTTGTAATCGCCTGTTCTCGCTCTCAGGCTCGCAGCTTCCGTCTGGTCTTGCCTTACTGCAATGCTTTTTCACTGGCACACTTTGTATTGATAATTGTCGGAATGGCTCCTTTCTTTAACTTTTTCTTAAAAGTCTTGAAGCCAAGCGAAGCAGCCACATCATTTTCGTAGGTGCCTTCAAAGCTCCCTCGTAAAATGGTCCTCGCACACGAGGTGCGATTTGTGCCATTTATACTCCGCACGACGAGCCAACTTGGCGTTCTTTAAATTTTCAAGCAACTTTTTACATAGTGCATACACATCTTTTATTTTGCTGGATTCATAATCCCAAAAAGCTCTTGTGGCTTCCGTCTACATTAAACGATTTGCACTGTTCATTGAAACAGCCGAACGCTCTGTACTGTGGCATGTTAAATGCTTCTGGGGAACTGACGTCACCAGACCAGACGACAGCAGCGATATTTTGCTTTCATTCGCGAAAGAGTGCCACAACATGGCGACGTCCGTGTACCATTATTTACCGAAATTAAAACGTGGATTGTATGGAAATAGTACCTATACAGCTTGAAATTTGTGGCTGACAAGACACAATATCAATGTCTATGAATTCATCTCAAGTTGAGTCTTGGGTTAAATTTTCCTTTATTTCGTGTCCTCTGCCGGAGGCAGTGCAGATAGGTCAGCCCTTCTGTGTGCACGCGTGCTTTTAAGTTCCTCAACAACTTGTGAAGTTTCAGTGACCGAAGATGTATGTTTAAGTAAAGAGGAAGCATAGATAGATCTTATCAAATGTTCGTTCGACACGTACCTAAGGGGCTGTTCACGCGTGGCAGCGGTCACCGTTTGCACACATCAAGGAAAGGTCTTGTTTAGTAAATATTTCATTGTGCTGTCCTCAGACGTGGAGATAAGCCGCCACAATTGATGGAGTGCTGCTAAAAAAGCGGTGTTGTATTTTTTTTTAAGAGAGAGAGGAAAGACAAAGAAAAAAGTCTTGTCTTTTTTATTACCATATCTCTGAGGTGAACATCAGGTTTCATGCTTTCATTATTTCTTATTGGTCTTGTTCTCGTGCTTTTTTTCTTGCAGTCTGCAGTCGGCTCAGCATAAATTTTGCCCTGACATTTCCAAGAGTGGTTTAACGACGGAGACTGCCATGATCTGCCAACATTCCCAAGGGCGACGAGCAATCAGGGTAGCCGTCTGCGGTCATTTTTGTGGCTGAGCAGGGGTGGGGAAGGAGCGGCCAGGGTGGAGGGCTGGGGTTGTTGGCTTTGAACCTCTCGACGTTTAAAACTCCAGACATTGCGGCAGCCCTTCCAATCACACGAGAGGGCCTCCGAGTCTGAAGCGAGGAGCAAAAGCAAACATGCAAATGCACGGCAGGACAACGTGGTTTGCTGCCTCCTAAGGTGCCATGCCCCCCTCCCCCTAATTCCTCCCCTCTCTTCCCCTTGACGTAAGAATGAAGAGATCGGTCAAAGCCAACATTCGCTTCCTCCCGCATGACGTCTGACTTTGATGAATTTTATAGACGTATAGTTCTGGCGTAAGCTTCAAGGCACCAGCCATTTAATTCAGGACCCTTTTACTATCTTCTCATTTCTTTTACTACGCAAATTCAAGAACAACTTCATGGTGAAGTAGTTTGATCAATAACAAAACATTATCACTACCCGAGGTTTGAACCCAAACTCACTTGGCCACTACTTTTAAATCCCAATAGAATCTCCGCCCCCTGTTCATCGAGTATCGTTTAAAACATGCGACCTGCGATATCTCGGGGTGGCGGAAGGAAGAAAATATTAGCTTTTGCATTAGCACACTCACACACGCGCAAACAAACAAACAAAATAAGAACTTAGCATCAAATTTCGTAGGGTTTTTTTTCTTTCACTTCAAATCAGAACCAAAGATTCTGGAGCTCCAGTATACCCTGCAAGTTCAATACGGATATTCGATTTGACTCTTTCATCATCTCAAAGTGTGAGCCTGCACGCTCTCGACGAAACATCACCGACGTGAGCGGAAATAAAAGAGTGTTCATTAAGTTTCGGGTTCGATACACTCTCTAAAGCAGTGCCCGGGCCAAGGTATGACTAATCAGACCAAAGAATCTGTGACAAAGCAATGTACGGCTTGTCGGCAGAGACCTTTTTTGTTCTCTGATACAAACAACGAATTCACAAGCTTCTAGATGTAATAAAAATTTCAGTAGAGAATTCCGTGTTTTTTTAATTCCGCGCTTGGTATATTGGGGAATATGTGTTCGATTTTAATTAAAAGTACTCCACTGCTAATAATCCATCACAAGTTCATGCACTGCGCAATAATCCATCACAAGTTCATGCACTGCGCAATAATTCAGCACAAGTTAGTGCAGCACTGGAAAAATGCATCACAAGTTCATGCACATTGCGATAATTTGTCACCAGTGCGTTTGACACTATCCTTTGGATTCTCTATTTGGATCCTCTCGCAACCCGGCATTTTTCATTATGTCCTACTGTGTAAACAGCAAAGGAAAAAAGAGTGTTTTACCTGGTATGGAAGAGGAGGATAATTTTGTGTGTGGCGCCAGAAACAGACTTCTGCTACTTCAGCAGCCCATGTTGAAAACGCCGCTTATGAATTATTCATACTGTTGCTGTTTGGAGCATTTTTGACAAAGCACATCATATGTACAGTATTTTTAATATATATATATATATGTATCTTTTCCTTTGCGTGAGCGCGAATGTCAGGCCTAATTCGTGCACGCATTTGCGTGTGCATGCAGTTTATGAGTGCATGCGTTTATTTGTAGGTACCTATAGGAAGGTTTGTCCTATCAAGACAGCCATGACTTTTTGTCTCTGAACGTGTGTGATGTTCTCTGTTTGTGTGTCTGACGGCCTGCCTGCGTGTAATTTATACACAAAGATGAACCTCAAAGGACACCATCGTTTACACCTTCCGCGGTCTGACCATTCATTAGATTGACTCTTCTGCCTTGTTCAAGTCATTTATTATAACGTTGTGGCGGATTTTTGTTTGTTTGGGTTTTTCCCCTTGGTCAAGAAAGGAAAGGAGGGTGATAAAGTAACTGCATGATTATTTTGTTCAGCACCCAGCAAGGGAGGGTGCCCTAGTTTCACTGATCAAAACTACCCCATTGGTTAGTAAAATGGCCATTTGTCACATATTGACGACCAGTGACTTGCCCAGGAAAGGGGAAGATTTCTGACTTAGTTTGTTGTAACTAGAGTAAGTTGAGGCAGAAAAACAATGGGAAAAGAGAACAATTATGCCGAGTAGAAAGATAAACATATTTAAACGCATTTAAAGAGCAGAAGTTGAAAACTAATCTTAGCTTAGAATTACAGGGTCAGTTAGGAGAGTCCGTCCCGTATTTGAACAGTGATGTAAATATCTAAAATAAAGTGTTAGAGAAGGAAAGCGACTTTTCCACGGAGCTGCAAAATTAGCTCGATAGTCAGTCGCTTGGGCTCACATTCACGTCCAAAAAGCCTCAAAACAGGAATTCATAGATCTGACAGGTTACGAAAAGGTTCAGAAATGAAAGTATTTATACAAGTTGTGCGCATGGCTGTAATCGGTGGACTGTTTGTAAGAAAGATTCAAAGTTGTGAGTCACAGCAGGAAGTTTCAATTGCGTGAATCTGTGTTGAATGTTTAAAGAGAGTTCTTGTGTGGTAAATGCTGCTTCCATATGACAAATATTTGCGGCAAACTCCATACCCAGCATCATTTCGACTTGAAATAATCCATAATATTATTAAGCTCTGTCTTCTTTTACGCACAAAACTGGCAAAGCTGGCTTACAGGAAACTACTGAATTTGTAGGCTGAGCGAGGAATAGAAAATGGGAGCACTGCTCTTGTTCCAGAGCCTGACGGTCCAGTCAGTCTCACGTCTGCTCTGAGATTTCTGGTGAAACGTCCATCGACATATGTACAGCTACATGTAGCAGTCTTCGGCGCTTGTACAAAAGACAGTCACAACTCCATCGTGCCCGAGGCGTTCTCAAGTGCGTTAGTCATTTAAAGGCCATTCTAACACAGAGTCCTACACTGAGCGGCTTTAATTCCGCACAGTACCGGAGCAGTGAAGAGGTCTGTCAAGTTGCCACGGGGGTCAGCGGTGGGTTACGCCAAAGCGGCCAGTTATGAAGAGGAGCAAATCGAATGTTCCGGATGTCTGCGCGCGCACCCAGTCATTTCACGTTCATAGAATGGAAAGGAACAATCGATGGAATTCCAGAGCAGACCAGAAAATCTTTGCTAATTGACTCCCCAGTACTCATCCTATCTTTCGTTATTTCCCAATTCAAAAAATGGGGTTAAAGCCACGAATAATTATAAAAAGCATCCTCGTTAAGTTCTTTACGTTACTTCAGTCCTCCTTCGTCAAGTTGTTGGTAGAGAATAATCAGCACATAAATTATTAAATTATATTTTGTCCTTGAGGGATATACGTCATATTGAGCTCCTGACAGCTTGCCTTGGCAATGTGATACTAAACACAGTAATTTGTTAAACACTAGGACAGCTTGACACTTCTTTTTAAACTAGCACATATCAGTTTGCAAGAATGCTTTCCTCTTGTAATGCCAGCTTTCAACAAATTTCACAAATTCTTGTATGCAAATAGATGTAAATTATTGTTAAGCGCAAATGACCCGATCTAACTCAAACCATCTGTTTTATTTTTCGTTCATTTTATCTTGTGAGATTTAGGATCGAAGTCGTAAAAAGCAGACGCTGTTTTTGAGATTTGGAACTGACAACTAGCCCACGCGTTTTTAAACGAACGCTTGTCAGCACATCGTTATGTGGCGCTGATGTTTCATCCCGTCTAAACGACTTGGACTTCGTGGTCAAAACGTCACTTCTGCTAGCATTAAGCGAACTGGACTCCCTTCACGTTTTGGCACCACTGATGGGTCTAATTTTTTTTTAAATCTCACCTAGCCACCGCCGAATTCATCTATCTTCGTCTTCCACGGAACCCAATGAGGTCTTTGTAGCGCGCACGCATAAAAGGAATGATTCAACCATTTCGCGTTTCTGTGCGATTGACAGCAGTCATGACACGGACCAGATGAAGACTGATGGACGTGTGTCGGGCTTGCTAAGGCATTCGGGAAGGGTGGGAGGTGCTGTAGGGGTGGGGTGGGTGGCATGACGAGAAACGATTGAGGAGCCAGTAGCATCTGTGTAAAGGAGAGAAAGAGTGGCGCTGGATGGAGATGAGCGATGTGTAATTCCTGTAATCCTGAAGGCCTGTAATGTTGTCTCTAGCAAACACATGGCTTCAGAAGCCAGTCCCAGGTCCCCTTCCTGTTTGACCGACGTTGTTTTCTGAGGTTTTTTTCCCCCGGTGCTTTGAGACATCCACTTCGACCCAAAGTCGAACTGTTGGAGGTCTCGATTTGGATTCTTAGTTAGCCATTTCTCTCTTGATCGCTCGTGTTCTATTGTTTTCTCCCTTCCCCTCTGTTTCTCTGGTTCTCTTCCGTTCTATCTTGACAGTTCACTGAGTTGCACTCACCCCCCACATTACATTCAGAGAGAGAGAGCTTCCTTTTCACTGAGTATGTGCCTCGTCCGCGCGAAGTGTGCATGAAATGTGTTCTCGCGCGTTACAAATCCACATTTATTTATTTATTATTTATTTCTTCTTCGTTCTTTGTTTCTGTCTTGCTCTCTCTAGTTCTCTCTTTCTTGTTATCTCCCATTCTCTGTTTTTCCCCTGTTCTCTTTCAGCCCGTGTTGCGACAGCAGTTCCAGTGTGGCAGCAGATTAACTTGTCTCAGCTACACTGTCCTGATATGCAATTAGTTTGCGGCGTGGACGTTAAGGCAACAACCAGCTTGTTCTCTCCCGTTTTCTCTCTCTCTCCTGAGGTTTCGCTTTCGCTCTCTCTCCTTATCTCTTTCTGTGTTTGTCTGTCAGTCTGTTTCGCTGGCAACTCCTCCCCCAAATGTGTGTGTGCGTGCGTGCGTGCGTGCGTTTTCCCAGATGGTTGGGAGCCTCCCTGCGCTCGGGAATGTGTATCACTTCCTTTCTGCCTCCTCACTCTACATCTGTCTATCTGTCTATCTGTCTGCCTGATTGTGTGCCCATGTGTCCCCCACCTGCACCCTCCGTCATCTATCCCTCAGTCCATCCATCCATTCATCCACCGCATTCACTGCATTCATCCAATCCAAATGGTTCTTGGGTAAATGATGATGAAATGCTGTCGTTGTTCTTGGTGGTGGTGACTGTTGTGATTTTTCCGGCGTCTAGTTACCTACCCAATCAGGAGGTAGAGCAAATTGTTATGGCCGACCCAATTGGCTCGCCAAAACAGCCAGGAGAGACCGCGCGGTGGAGCGGGGAAGGTAGCCGGCTGAGAGCGAGGGGAACCCGCACCCGTCCCTCGGTTGACCCGTCACCCTGAGAGGGGGTCGGCTGCGAGGTGGGGGTGAATAACACTCCGGGCTACAGCTTACCACCTAGAACGGGTAGAAAGCCCATTCGCGTTTTTCTGGCAAGTCCGCGCTCAGGGCTATATAGGCGCCCGACCGCAAATGTTAAGGGCCGAAATGTGAAATGCCGATTGCCGATTGCCGTATGCCGATTGCCGTATGCTGAAGGACGAAGGTATTACAGACGAGTACAGGCATTATCCTCGACGTGGTCTGAGAACCAGCAGTGCTTCTGCAACAGGGGTGACTCTTGCCAGTCAGGAAAGGAACTCGGGCATTTTGGACCGGTGTTGTGATTGTGGAGCTGAGAGACGTGGCGTCTGCGGTATTCCTATCCAGCATCGTGAAAGTGAGTTTACGTACAGTGTAGGACACGACCGTAGCTCAAAGCTAGAGGAACAAACTTAGACGATAGTAAATCAAACTTGTTGATTTGTCGGTTTGTAGAAACGGTTATTTCTTGTGTTTACCGAAGTGAAGTATCGGTACGGTAAAATTCATAACCCGGTCAATAACGTGTGCGTGTGGATACGTATAGCGTAGCTGGGATGAATGTATGAGAGTGCGAGTGATTGTTCTACATGTCAGTAGATGTATATTGGAGCATCAATCCTTGTGTAGTGAAATATTCTGTTGTAACTGTAAATAAATAGTGTAGTGTATTATCGCTGCCCTCTTTTATTAAGTTGTGCGCGTGACAAGCAAGGGGGTGGGGGCTTGAGCCGATTGGGAATTGATTAAATTAGGCAACGATTGCTGTGTTAGTTTCCCCCTTCTTGACACATTTTTATGTTGTGATAACTCTAGTCAACGAGCAGACGAGTAAAACACATAAGCGCCATACCCCTAGACACGACAGAGACAATACCGCGACAGTGACGGTAGTGAAAGGGGAGGGTGGTACGGGTAAACGCTCAGACAGACTGAAGGCAGATCAAGACGCAAATCTCTGAAGTTGTCTCTGAAAACAACACAATCCTGCCTGACAGATACCCACGTCAGCAGTGTTTACCTGACCTCTTATCGTCACGGAGTCATGTCACTCCATTGTCCCGGCAACCCTACCTCCTTCAACACTAGACAATCTATGATCGGCATTATTTTTGCTCCCCCCGCCACGACTGCCTCCTCCCCACTGTACGATTCAAGGTACATGATGCAAGATTGGTCATCCGTCTGCAGCTGTTTGACACATCCGGACCAAATATACCATTTATAAAAACCAAGTTTACCATTTTTTTAAAACCGAGGTTACTATTCTAAAAATCCAATTTAGCATCGTAGCTATACGATATTCAGCAACAAACCTTTAAGAAATGTCCGCCACCCGCCATTGTTTATCACCAAGAAGGCAAAATGTTTCCAAACGAAGCGGCGCAGACCAAATGATGGTCAGTAACCGGCGCAGTCAAGGCTTAACTGTCAATGGGTTAAATATCAAATGGACTTTAGAATACGACTCAAGAACTGTGAGGAACTGCTAGGGTAAAAAAAAAGTACCAAACATTCCTCGTGTATTAAAAAAATGCTTCATTATCAAATAATTGCACAGTTATCAGTAGAAGTATTATCGAGAAGCCTTCAGGATTTCCACGCATCATGCAATTCACGTGCGGGTCGTGAAATGGAATTGAGGCCTCGGGCAACAAACAATGTGAAAGGAAAACGGCAATGCCTGGAGATTGCAAATGTTTGCCTGGCTGAGCGTTCGCTGTGCTTTATGGATGTGTCACAAGCATGTCTCAGAGTCTGGCTTAGGCCTAGCTCACATTGTTTGACAAACCTGAACGCCGACAGTACTAAAGAATCACGCCAAACTTCTTGAACGAAAATGCGTCAGAACTATATTATAATTGTAATTACTCGCATAATTATATTTTGGGCATCATACTAAGTATTTTTGTGGATTACTTTACAAATACTTTCAAGCTTTTTACAGTTGTAAACACTGATCTAATGTGGCATTGTAAATATGTTGTGTTACTACGCAGAAGTACAAAAGAAAAACAAGTGACTGCCGCTTGGAGGAAAGTCCAAATTAAATTTAAAACAAGGGAACTGGACCAAGCTAGAACAGGACAAAGATGAAGACAATCTACATGTTTCGGGGCACTACCCCTTCATCAGGACGACACAAAAACGACGGAAAAACGAAAAAGAAAAAGAAAAAGACTTAGCTGCAGTAGATGTGGCGCGTGGGCTGGATAGCAGGAGAATTCTCCTGCCATGCAGCCCACATAAAAGTACGCCGATGTGTTTGAACCAACAATCTCACTGTTCGTTACGGGAGATTAAATTTCAGGTTAAGGTAGCATTTTGGTGAAACTGACTTCATGCCTGTTCTTCAGAGATACAGACAGCGGACCCCCCCCCCCCCATCTACATTCTCTGTAACACTTACACCATTTCATGTCAAACTTATGAAAGTTACTCGTGTAATTTGTCTGATGACACAGCGTAGTCCGCCTGCCATTCGCTTTATGAATGAACTGGGTTATGATTGCGTGCGGGCGTGTGGGTAGGCCTGTGTGGATGTAAATATTCTGTGTATCATGGAGCTGCAGCAACTGCCCTTAAAGGATTAATAAATTGTATTGTATTGTATTGTATTGTATTGTATTGTATTGTATTGTATTGTATTGTATTGTATTGTATTGTATTGTCAAACTTGAGTGAGTCTAGTTGTCACTCGGTTACGACATTCGTGTTCACTTATGGTAGTAAACACATTTCAATGATTATGAGGATACGTATTTTTGCTTGTTTCAAACCGTTTAGTTCAGAGATGCGAATATCTCGAGCACTTGTGAATATTAAACATATTTCAATGATAATGGCGAAACGCGTGCTTATTTCAGAGCGTATATATATATATACCAGAGAAACATAAGTGTGCACTCACGGCAGCAGACAAGCCTCAGTGACACTAAGGGATATGTTCACTTGCTTCAAAACGGATATTTCAGCGATAGTGAGTTCTTGTACACTAATGGCAATAAACATGTTTTAGCGACACATACGGCGTTTGTGGACACTTACTTCAGATATTCTGACAACAATTCTGTACTCGTATCCAGTTATATCCTCTCAGACCTTGTTGATAGTGGCAATACAGCTGTAAACATATTAATGAATATTAGACCCCATCAAAATTGTCTACGACTGTTCTGGGCGTTTTCATGAACGCATCTACCGCTTATGTGCCTATGCAGCGAGTATGTTGTAAAAATATTTTACAGGAACTAACGATATTTTAATTTCGTGTATTTCGGTAATTTTGAAGACGTCTGGGGGAAGCTGTTATTTCAGTTGAAATACTTGATTGCTTTGAGAGAAACTGCAGCAGAGGGTAGCCCAATGGGCGTAACGGCAAGTCAGTCGTTACAGTTGTTCCCACCCCTCCACCACCACCCGCTAAAAAGCCGTTTGAAACAAAGAAACGAAAGGTGGCACCAGGTTAAAACCCGAGAAAAGGGTAGTCTTCAGACTGACCAGAACATGCACTAACATGAACTCAGTCTAGTGTTGCTGTCGAGCGTGGAATTCCGAGCTACTCGGCAGTGTTAGAATAATTCTAAAGGCGAAAAACGATAGGTTCACACAAGAATGGTGACAAAGACATGGCATGCGATACAAAAAAGCAGTGTGGCTGTGGTTGAGAAAGGGATTGACTTTGGGAAAGCAGTATAAGTCTCGTACACAGGTGTTAATTTGAAGTGTAGATAGGTACAGGGCGCTGGGGTTTGTGTGTGTGTGTGTGTATACCACCGGTGATGAAAAACTAAGATGTAGTGAGACTGTGTTACCAAACACCTTTAACAGTGGTGGACATTCGTTCTGGCCTTCCGCTGACAGCTTTGGAAAAAAAAACGGAAACTTTAGTACTTACTTCCCACTTGCCGGTAAGTTTCTGATGGCTGTTAATTCATACTTTGTCTTGCTCCGGACACAGGCACACTCTGCACGCACTTGCCGTAGCCTCCAGCTCCTTCTGCACGCGCCCTCGCATCCTCGCATGCGCGCGCACACGCACGGGCCGAGACGATCGCTGGTGCGAAAGGTTAGCAGTCACCACAAACGCTCTTCAAGTCTCGGTCGGCTCAAACTCTACACCGATTGCGAGACCTGGAGGGAGCACCGCAAGAAAGAAGTGGGGGGTAGTTTCGATTACCTCCTTGCCAGACTTCTTCACGGCAAGTTTCCTGATAATACGATAGATAAGACGATCGGGTGGACCAGTCAGGTCCCCTTTCGCTGTCGCTGATACTTAATACAGAACCAACGAGCAGGGTATTTATTAGCCCTACCCTAACATGTTTGGCCCGCGAGTTAACGCGACAGGTTATCCATGAGTGGTTTCAATAATTCGCTGTCCGTGCAATCGATTACCCGTGCACGTGCATATCTGTGCGTGGCTTGCTGTCTGTGGCATCGATTACGCGTGCGCGCGTGCGTGTGTGTGTTCACGTGCTGATAACAGAGTTTTGTCTGCCTTCGTGATTGCATGCGAGTGCGTGGCTGAATGCCGAAAATAACATCCTTCGAGAAACCGAGTGTTACGCTGTGCAAAGCTCTGCGACAGACCGAGGCATCTCAGTTCTGGTGCTGAAAGTTCCTGGTGAGAATTAAATGGGCAGGGAACAGTGTGATCTTACATTCGTTTAGTTCAAATGCATTTTAAAAACTACTTCCTGCGGAAATCCAATCTGACGGTTAGGTTTTCATTTATTTTTCCTTTTTTTGTTTTTGTTTTTGTGGGGGTTTTTTTGGGGGGGGAGGGTACACTTCTTACCCATTCGTTCTACATCTCCTTGTGCATCTCTCTCTTTCTCTCTCAGAGAAATTTCGGATTCAGATTCAGTTTCATCTTTGAGAGGCCTTAGCCTATTACAATGAGGCGATAAAACAACAACAAAAAAAACGAGTGAATGCCAAATTTAAGGATGAAAAAAAGTGTTGCAAATGAAGCATATTACTTCTCAGTGTGAACGCATGATGTAGAAATCAGAGAGAGAGAGAATTAGTAGAATGATGTAGAAATCTCTATGAGAGCGAGAGAGAATTAGTAATATGCTTTGTACTCGATCTCGCCGTGTTGTGGGTCTGACCATGGAAAAGTCATTATTTTAAGATTATGTCACCACTCAAAGGTCATTTCTTTGTCACCACTTATAAAATGTATGCAGATGGTGGTGACGGGCTGGATAGACTTAATAGCTCCGTCACCCACATGTTAATAACTTTCAAATTTGAAAGACCAATCTTTATCACCATAAAACTTTCCCCCCGCGCACTGCCACGCCATCACACGCTACGCCACACTACACCACATACCACACCACATACCACACCACACCACACACCCATATAACTCACAAACATTCACACAATATACCATGCTCTGCCACGCTGAACCACACCACAGTCACACACACACATCGCAGACATTCACACATACGCCTTTTCTCTGTCCCTCACTTCGTCCTTTTTCTGTTCCTTTATTCCTTTCGTCTAATGGTCCTTACTTTTTTCCTTATCTCCCTCTCGTCTTTCTTCCATTTTCCGTTCCTTCTTTCTTCCGTCCTTTACTTTTTTTTCATGCTCTTCCAAACGATGTTAGCTCTTTGTTAGATGCTTTCACTGCTCGCGTTAGACCTATCAAGCCGACTTGTGCTCGCCGTAAATAGCAGAGCGAGAGAGCAGTGGAGTGGATTGGGTTATTAAAGCAAACTCGCTGAATTTCCATCTTCACACGCAAGAGAGTTCGGCTTCCACATTTTGCGTGGATTTCTGCTTGGTTTCCAAAGTGGGTTACGGGCCCTTTTAACAGCTATCAATCCCTTGCATGCGGCATCAACAAGAAAAATATTCAGAAGCCCGTGTTTTGTTTTGTTTTTAAGGTGGGGGGGGGGCTCGGAGGGGGGACATTCTGGACCAACCAGAAACGATGACCAGGACCTTTAGGTGGAAAAGGAATGGATGACAATTTTATATTATACCATGTGTGTGTGTGTGTGAGAGAGTGCGTGCGTGCGTGCGTGCGTGCGTGCGTGCGTGTGAGAGAGAGAGGGGGAGGGTGTTATGTGCTGTGTATCTGTTTTGTGTGTTCGTGCTGTGTGTGTATCTGATGTGTAGACGGTCAATACTATCTTTCAAAGAACCCAAAATAAATTTCAAAACGTAAACCCACTCTTCAAAAAAAAAACCCTCCGAAAGCTGTGAAAATCCGAATGCCCGATTAATCTGTCGTTAGGCTCAGTTGTAAGTAATTTGAAAGAGGTCATGACTCTGTACGTCACACAGTTTTAGGACCTCAATTATTTCAGTGATCAGTGATTGAACGAAAATTAACTTTTCAGCGAAAACCACTAGGGCGGATTTCTGCGTCCGTATTTTCGGGCAGCTGCGTTATTTGCATTAACCTAAAAACATTCGCCGGAATTTGTGTAATTCGTGCCGAATTATTTGGAACTGAAACCCCCTCTTGCCTTCGTCCTGCATTTCCCCTTGGCCTTCTATGCCCCACCCCACCCCCACCCCCCGTTTTTCGCGTCACCCCGAGAAGCCAGTGCGCCATCAATACGCTCTGGAGTTTGACAAATGGTCACCACCTCACTCAAGACCGCACTAGATCATCAAATAAACTTCAGTCTCGTCCTCACTGCCAGCATTTGTGAACTCAAACGATCTGACGACCTGTAGGCAACAGCTATCACACTTCCAGCACATGCACAGTCCTCTTCCACCTCCCTCCCACCCTGCCCCGTCGTGGTTTATTGTCATCGTCGGCATTATTTCCCCTGTCATCGTTACCCCTATTGTCGTCGTCATCAACAAGAACAACAACAAGAACAACAGCAGCAACAACACACTGATTAGCTGTCAACAGCTCCGATCCACTGGTGGAAGGTAAAACTGGCGGAACTTAGACCCACGCAATGATTCGTTTGTTAACTGTTGCCGTATCTCCCGTATCTGTGACTGAAGGATGATCTATATCCCAAAATGTGTTTCGTGTGTGTTTGTTGCGTTCATCTCTCCCTCTGTGTGTGTGTGTTTCGTTATTTTCACTGAGTATGTGCCTCGTCCGCGCGAAGTGTGCATGAAATGTGTTCTCGCGCGTTACAAATCCACATTTTATTATTGTTGTTGTTGTTGTTTTTTTTTATTATTATTATTGTTGTTGTTATTATTATTATTATTATTATTATTATTATTATTAAGGACAGGCAGTGTATCGATAGACACCGGATTGTTTTTCAAGTTAGAGTGCGGTCGTTACTAGTGATCAGTAGAATTACACGAGGCCTGTGCCTCTGCCGTGATGAAACGTCAAGCATCGACTAACGCCCAGTCTTAAATCTAAAAAAAACAAAAAACAAAAACCCGAAGTTCTTAATTCGTACTGAGTATTCCGACATGCTTATTTGCAAACAACGAGGGCAAAACGGGCTGTCTCTGCGCTTGATTGCAGAAGAACTACGTACTTAATTTTAGATTACAATGTCTCAACAACAATGGCTAATAATAGCATTGTTATAGTAACATAATGACAGTTTTCAAGAAGCTTAAATAATTGTTTCAGTTAACTTTGATCTTTATCTCGTACAGCGTATGTAAAACATGCACATATCTATGGTTGCCGAAAGCTTGCATTTGCACGATGAAAATAAAAAATACCCGCTTATCGTTATGTAGTTGCTGAAAAACTGTTGAATTTATGGGTGACAGATAGGTTTTTTTCCTCTGCGTGAAGGCACGTTTTAGGTTGCTATACATCGCGCCGTCACGTCGTTGAGGCAAAGATGAACTGTCTGGACGCATCCTGATCGGCCGGATGTAGAAATGAGAGCTCCTACTGTAGACAATTTTGAGCTCCAGACGCGAAGAAAGTGAGCGAAAGGGTTCGCTCTGCGAGACTCCCACCCTACCGTCTCTGCTGCCACAAACGAGGGGCGTGGGGGCCCCGGAACTGCCTGGTGTCAGGGTTTCCGCGGAACGTGGCTTTGCAGTGTCCGAGGAGATGACCTTTCAGCCATGACCTTTCGCGCGGCTGAACCTCACCGTTTGCGGGCCGATCTGGAAGACGGCAAACAAACCCCACTATCTCCAGTACGGTCTTGCGGGCATCAGAAATCTCCGAGACAGCCATGTGTCTGAGATCTCGGCCTGATGCCCGCGACTGATGTCATGCTCGCGTAGGCGTGCGTAAGAGCGTGCGTGCTTGCGCGTGTATAACTTTGTATGAAATTGCGTGTGTGTGAGTGGGGTGAGAGGGGAGAGACATCGACCTACATCGATTTCGACACTTTGTTGAGAAATCCCACTGGTTTTGTTTCAGTGGAGAATATAGACCAATTTATCAACTGCAATAAATAGATTATATATACAGAAAGAGAGAGAGAGAGAGAAGGGGTTGCCGGCGTATGTGTGGGTGGCGCGATGTCCTGTTAACTCTGCCATACACCTGATTATTTACTTTGAAAGATCCCTCGAGAGGACCTCTGACCTTAGTTACTGTTGACATCACACTTGAAGTTGTTTTTTTCTGAACAAAGTCGCCCACGAAAACCGTTCGTATTCTCTCACTGCAGACTCACATTCAAATGCAACCACCGATGATTGGAGTGTTTTCATTTGTCATATCTTTATTGCAAAAGTTTACCCCCAGTTACACCATCTTCCCTCGGTGGCATAAAAGTGAGAAGATTGAGGAACGTGATGAGACAGGACAGCTAGCGAGGGCAGACAAAGCGTTGATCACTCACCATATTCGACAAACGTTTGAAACGATTGCCCACGCGTGCCGACTGGAAACCCTAGGCCCTGAAGCCCCGGTCTTGGGTCGACGCACTCTCCGGTATATCTTCACGTCCTACCGCCACAAAGGAGGAGGGCCTAGTTATGGATCACTGGCTCCTGATGGCAGACCAGCTTTCGTCAATAAACAGGAGAGAGAGAGAGAGAGAGAGAGAGAGAGAGAGAGAGAGAGAGAGAGAGAGCAGCACCAGCATAGCGTTGTTTGTCGGATGACAGCTGTGAATTATGTACCAGAGGACGTTGGTGACGTGAGGCGCGAGTATGAAGCTATAGGAACTATCTTGTCAGCTTTCGCGGCCCTTTTATAAGCGATCAGGGTCATAGCTGTGAAAGACATTTCTCTTGAAACTTTTCGCTGGGAGAATAACTGAAGTAGCAAACGTTGTTGAATCGTTATCACATTTTAGCACATATTAAACTTCTTCAAGGCTCGCAAAAGGAGCTAGGCATGTAAGAAAGCTATTAGCCGAACATCTTCCCTCTTCTGGCTGCCGTAAAAGCCGTTTGAAGAAAGCTGTTTGCTAGCCTTTCTTTTTCGTCCACCCCACCCCCAACCCCACCCTCTAAGTTTTTTATGTGTGCTCACTCTAGAAGTCAGTGGAACAGATTAATAAGCAGATAAATGTATTATGATTCTATTCTGTCTGAGTAAATAGAAGTCCTATGAAAAATGAACTTGCATGTCAATTTTTGTTCTCCCGTTCTCTGTTACTGAATGAACGTTTTGCCAGAAAAATGAACAATGGCACAAAGCCAAGTCAGTCGTGAGAGTGCAACCGTTCAGGTATTTTTAACGTACAGTGGATGTGGCTGTTTTTTTGTTAAAGGTGACAAGTATTTGATTGTATTTACTGATTATTTCCGTGGTTTTTTTATACTCGTCTTTGGTCTTGGTGCGTCATGGTTAACTGACTTTTAACTTCTGAAAATGTTAAGGATGTGATGTAGCCCACACTAATATTTAAAACAGAAAGATTTGTACCCACCCATACTGCACTGAATTTGATGAAGGACTTCAGCTATAATACTCTGCATTTTTTCTGCATACAAACCGAACACAATTATGCCAGAAATAACACACATTTGACAAATATTTCTTTTAACTACGTATACACTAATTTCAGTAAGACCACAGCCAATGGAAGAGCAGGGACACATTTGTCTGGTTCTACTACCATGACGTCACAATTTCAACCTCTTGCCCAGTTGAGAATGTCTTGTATCAGGCGAATTTTTGTCAGAGGCAGGGTGGGGGTAGTCTCTTTGATGTGTGCGAGATTCCAATCTCCTCGTGAATTAAGCCCCTTGTAGCCAAGCAGAGAAACATGCTGGCTAGTAGACCTGCATTAACGTACCATCCAATTGCTGCATCTTTAGCAAATCCTCTTCAGGCCACCGAGTGCGCCTGTCGTTATTGCTCACGCTGTGTAGGCTGACTGGCGGAATCAAAGTGGCCGAGTGATAAGCCGCAAGAAAAGGAGTGAGCAAAAATCACTCGCTTTTTCGTGGGCAAACAGCGAGGGAGACTAATTACAAAGACTGGCCAGCAGGGCTGAGGGCCCTGCCCTTCAGCCGGCTCCGCGGGACATATTTTCTTTCTCTTTCTCCAGGAAAAGCTGTGAGGTTACGGACTTCACCGCGTGCGCGGGAACCGAATGAAAAGATTATTTGCTCTCAAAGCAGCAACTCTTTTCGGCATCAAATTGGAGGTCTGAGAGGTCGTGACTCCTGGCCATGAGTCGCAGCGTCTAGCGCTCCTCACTGCCTCCTCCGTGCGTCTGCGCACTCCCAGACTTCCTGGCAGTCGAGGACGCAGTGCCGACATCATTGGCAGTGCCAGGCGAAAGATGGTAAATGCCGAGAGAGGAAAGGGAGGTGCGACAGGGAAATTGCAGCCTGAGTTTTCGGAATCCGACGTAAGTTTTCTGTTTAAACAGCGCGCACTGAACACAAATCACGTCTCCCACCATGCTCGTCTGAGGCTGAAGTGTTTCAAATCGCCAACCCGCTGAAACTCCACACGAAGTGTGACTTCTTGTAGGACTTCTCGTATATTCATAATTAAATGATTACAAACATCGTTGCAAAATGATTTAAGTCCTTTTTAGAACTGTTTGGCATGTCTTTCGGCAACTTACCTTGTGCCAGCGAAACTGCACAAAAGTATGCGCATGCGCAAGCGAGTGTGCCTGGGCAAATAAGCCTGTACATGCGGAATTTGCACATTTGCATTTTTTAGCCATGCGTCAAATGTTCATCCAAAGAAATAGTTTTCCTATTACAGTAACAGACTTCTAGATAGTTCATGATCTAAATTTAGCAGATAACAGTCGATGCATTTGTTTTTCCTCAGATGCTATATATAGATCGCAAACAGCCAATAAAAACCCACAGTTTATGCCAGAAAGTCAGCACTCTGCATGCCATTTGCATGTTTGTTGCTCCTGCAGGACTAATAACACGTGAGTTACGTGGATGTGGAAGTGCGTGCCCTCAAGACACTCTAAAGCGACCTTCTGGGGGCGAGGGAGGCAGTGGTCACTTCCCGTTCCGACCATATTTTCTCTCTAGATTCCTTCTTTTGTTTTTCTCTTTCAAATGAATGACCTAGATGGTTTATTTTAAGAGTGCTTGGCATGTAAATTTCTTTGGTGTCTGTTAGACACAGCGGACCCTGACATTCCCTCCCGATACATTAAATGCGCTAGCGTGCTAGCGAGCACGTTCCGTTTCACAATCACCATGCGGAATTCGAAAGGGAAGAGTGAGGGACACCGTACAACCAATAAGTGGTCACGTTTGCCCACAGGTAACTCGACGATGTCTGTCCAACGTGTGGTTGAAACTGCTGGTGTGTCATAGCCCTTAGATCATCTCTCATCCATAGTTACCGCCGCTCGAAATACAGCGACTGGGTTTGTCTTCATTGCAAAGGACAAACAGCTGGAGCCGGGGGCATGGAGGAGCTGTGGACCCTTTAGGTCGTCCTAGTTCTAGGCTTAAATTAGGAAGATGGTTGCATTAAAGTCCGACAGCATTGGGTGTCACGAATCTCTGGCCAGAAGAAAGGTCAAACTGTCAGCGCCCTGCACCTACGAGGGACGAGCGACGTGCGTCAGCTGCTGGGAGTCCTCGCCATCGATTGGCGTGTCCTGTGCGTCTCTGCTGCGCAGCTCAAGGCACAGCTTGCGAGGTCGTTACAGAAGCGGTCATCGCCACTGGGAAGTTTACTGCTCTAACCATAAAGTAACTTTCCCGTGGGGGCCAGCAGCTTGCTCACCCAGCTGCCACCTCCCATTTCGGCTAGTTTCTTCTGTCCGTCTTGCGTGTTTCCCTGCCATCCTGCGGATGTCCTGCGCGTGCGCGGTTAAAAGTGTATCCCCCACTCCTTTCTCCCCCTCTGCCCGCCTAAAGAAATTCGATGCAGCTTCATAAGGTTAGCAAGCATCTGAAACAATGAAATTAAGTCTGCACGCTTTCCTTTTTAAATGTTGAAGATCTTTTAGTTTCTCTGCAGTATATGTTACCCGAAAAATGTGCGCTTGCGAAATTCCCTATTTGCGCGAGATGTAAACGCGTGTGTCCTGTGTGGGTGGACGCACATTTTCAGCCAGGGGAGTAAGGGAGACAATAAATACCAGGAAGAAAACAGTGCAGAGGAAGATTTCACTGCCCTTGTATCTTCCCACTATGTCTCGGGCATTTTCTTTCTTTTTTTAAATGTATTCTCATTTTTTAAGCAGGTGATAGCTTCAGACTGGACAGATCCAGACGTTACGTTGTGCACACGACAGAGACGGCCATACAATCTCCGTATTCTAGATTAACCGCAGTGTGTTCTTAAGGAAACGAGTCCCTCGAGCCTTGTGCGATATAAAGTCTATCTTCTGTCGCGACGTAGAGTTCTCCAGCACGCAATCCCGAGATCTTCTCCACCTTCCTGAGGCTGGGGCGTATTAGTTCTGTTCATGCAAATGTCTTTTTTCTGAGCGAGGTCACCTGGGACACAAACGTTTGCCTTACTGCAAAAATAACCATCTGCTAAAGGAAACAGTTTGTCTTAGAGGGTTAATGTTTATGCCGTCAAAATTGTTGTCTTAGTCTACTTAAAGACGAAAGTTTTCCGCCTTCAGCGTGCAAATTTGACTTGTTGCTGTAACGTCCGCTACAATACTCCTCACAGTTTATCTGCTTTTATGAAACAATGCATCAGAGCACTTTGACAACTTTTCATGTCTTTATAGTAATATAACCGAGGCGTTCTTGGAAACAGCTACGCATATCCCCCGACCCCCACCCAACTAGGGCAAAACGTTACGGCGGATCCGTTGTAACTCCAATTGGTCGTAAGTCGAAATTTCAGGCGGTACACACTACAATACACTACTTTCAGATGTCTGACAAGCAGTACACTCTCATGGCTGTAAGTTGGATATATTCAGCACCGTTGTTCAAACCATTGTAGCGCAATCCGTTTCTCGAATTGTTTTGCCGGGCTTGTCGCTTGCGACTCACACCTTTCTCAGATACTCCAAAGTACTGGTGAAAAGTTGGATGCTGTATGGGGCCACCTTCGTAAGAAAGAGTCCTCCTAAGTCGGGGACTTTTTGTATCTGTGCACTTGAGGCTGGAAAGGGGAGTCGGGTGTTAACTTTCGTTCCAACGACCTTATTCTTCCCAAAGGCTAGATACGCTCGCAGGCTCCCACACACACACACACACACACACACTCACACACACACACACACAGACCTACGCACGCACGCACGCACGCACACACGCACGCACGCACACACGCACGCACACATGCAGCCATACACAAATGCAAACACATAATCGTACGTCAACACCACGTTTAGAGTAACTGATTACATTTGGTTCCCTCGGCAATTTCAAGGGCATGACCATGTATACAGGGAGACAAAGACCGCTGCACGAAATTCGCGGAACACATTGCGTCCTTAAATTCCGAAAGGGCTTGCGACTTTTTCCCCGATCGGTCGAAAGCTCAGTTTCATGCAGGCTGCACACATTCCCTCACTCTGGTAAGCGGACAACATAAAAACAAATAAGTACTAATACCACTGAAAGTTTTATTCTGTTTTCTGGTGATTCTCAGGGTTCGTAATAAATTTGATTCATTAATTTCTTAATATATTCGTTTCATTTTAGAATTAATGTTTAAAAACGTGAAAGCTCTTCAGGTTATCGACAGTTATATATACAACGAGTACTCAATGCCTGTAGACTGGACGGAATGATATTTTTTCGAGTAAGTCTCTGAAAGAGAAACGAAACACAGGCCATGCAAGGAAAATAAACAACTTATTAGAAAAGCAGTCGCTTTAAAGCTATTGTTAACATTCAAATGTTCTAGAATACAATGATAATGCATACAAACAATGAGACGAGTGATAGAAAAAATATCAGATGCCATTACAATAAATATTATTTATATTTACAATAAATCCAAACCTCTTAACAAAACATGCAGAGGAGAAAGCGTCCATTGGTATGTCGTGATTTGCGCTTCAAAGACTAGCAGACAGTTTCTCTTTGAGGTGATTCCAGATAAATATATTTAAGAACCTCGGTTGCATCCAGTTACAAGCGTCATTCTGTAATTGCTACCAACAACAGTGCAGGCGACAGCTATATTTTTGCCCACCTGTAGATTTTATTGTTTACGTCGAAGTACAAGATTTTAACAGCCTGCGGCATGCGTCAATTGGCTCAAGGGAGACAAACAGAATAAAGGCCAGAGAAGGATCTGAGTAACACATGTACTCCCCTTGACCAGCATTGCTTCTGTATTCTTGGAATTCAATAGACCTGGACCGAACACTCGATTTGAATTTTTATTTGGCAGAATAATAATGCCAAATGCAAATACTTTCATTTGAAATACTTTTATTTGAAAAAATTCATTAGTTAAATTTCAAATATTTAGCTGTGGTGTTAAGGTCATTATTTAAAAGCCCGACTCAACCAAAAGTTGAAATATTTGTAATATAATTATTCATAGTGTTACAATAGTAGCTAAGCATTCATAAACACGACACATTAAAAATACAGGCAGCACTGCAAGAGCTCCCGTTTCGATGAATGTACTAGCCGTTTTAACAAAATAAAAATATATCCCAGCATTTTTTCTTCTCTCTCTCTCTCTCTCTCTGTTTCCAGTCCTCCCCATCCCCGCTCCTTCTCTCTCTCTCTCTTATATATATACAAGTAAAAGAAAATTTGGAGGCAATTCGCGATGCCGTGCATGATTAGCAATGATGCTTTTCGTTATTAAAAGCCCTGCGTGCACACTGTGAATGTTGTGAGGTTGGTTGCTTGGTTGCTTGGTTGGTTTGATGTTTGCACGTGATGCTGTTTCTCATGCCAGGCGTGATGGAGTGACTGCAGCGGACGCGCTGCAGAAGGCACGGGGGCGGAGGGGGGGAGGTTTCAATTATCACTCAGCCTTTCTTTTTTGGGCTTTTCCTTTCGTTTTCTTCTCGCTTCTGTCTCTCCAGTTCTTCTTGCTGCAGTCTTTCTGCCTCCTGCTGCTTGTCGCGGTCGATCTTGTCACAGATCTGCGTGGTCTGAGACAAAGCCCACAGCCAGCGGTCAAACATGGTTTGGTGAAAAAGCTAGCTGAACACCTGTGCGCGCACATGTTCACACGCATAAACATACATAATTACGAATTACGCGCACGTAAAAGCGCACTCACGCACGCACGCACGCACACACGTTAATTTGCTTATATGCGCACAACTTGCACTGGAACATACCGATACACGCATCAACGCAAGCCAGATGCGCGCGCAAACCTCGAAAACGCGCGCTATCATGCATGCAGCGCCACTGACCCAGACATAGAAGGTGGCAGCGCCGTTGCTGGCCTGGCGCACGGTGTCGATGTGGTGCTGCTGGAGGATGTCTCGCACCCGCCTGGCCGTCTGGTCGTCCACGTTGTTGGAGTCGAAGTCGCGCACCTGGTGGATGAGACTGTCCCGTCCCACGCGACACGTCAGCGACTGGATGTCCGACCACTCCTGGGACACGGACACACGAGCATTTTCTTTCCATCGTTTCTCTCCTTCCCCCTTTCTTCTTCTTCTTCTTCATTTTTCTTCTTTCTTTCTCCTCTTTCTACCTCTGTCCTTTACATCTCTTTTCTTTATGTATCCCTTTTTTATTCCTCTCTCTCTGTTTTCTCCCCCGTTTTACTTATCCTTCTTTCTTTTTCTGTCCCCGCTCTACCCTCACCCCGTTCTTCTCTCTTTATCCCTCCTCTCTCACTGTCTTATCCCCCCCCACCCCAACTCTCTGTTTCGTCGCCTTTCTTTCTTCTCTCTCTTTCCCTACCTTGCATCCGGCTTTTTTTTTCTTCTCTCTGTATCCCTCTGATCCTCTCTCATCCTTCTCTCTCTTCTTTCTTTCTTGTCCTCTCTCCCCCACCCATCACATCCTTTTATTCTTTCTCCTCTCTCTCTCTCTCTCTCTGCCATTATTTCTCTCCCTTCTCGCTATTTTCTCCGTGTTTTCATCTCACGTCTGTCGCGACTCAGCTTTTCCTATCGATTTTTTCTCTCTCTCTCTTTTCCCGCTTCGCCGTGTTTTCCTTTTGTTCACTTAACTCCCCCTCCCCCTCATTTCTTCTCCTTTCATTGTTTCCTGTCTTTCATCCATATCTTCCTTCCTCTTTTTTCCTTCACACCTCCTAATGTGCATCAGCGCTTTCACTTTTGTGTGTGTTGGTGTGTGTACGTTTGTGTGTGTACGTTTGTGTGTGTGTTGGTGTGTGTACGTTTGTGTGTGTGTTGGTGTGTGTACGTTTGTGTATGTGCGCGCACGCGCGAGCTGTAGGGTGCACATGCGTGCAGGTACCGTCAGTTTGGGCTCTGGGTGTCCTAGCAACATGTACGTGGCCGCCATGACATCGTGCACACAGGAGGGGGGCCGCTGATAGCTGTGGATCTCGGAAATAGTCGTCTGCTCCATGTGCAGGATGTCGTGTTTGTATTTGTTCAACTCCTGCGACAAGACCACCCACAGATGTCAAGACAGTTGACGGGGTTCAAATCTGTACTACGCTTTACAGCTTCCCTGTGCGCTGTCCTTTCAGTACGGAAACTAGCAAGGTACCGAAAGGCGTTTATGTGCACGCACGCTCGCTCACGCATGCACCCACGAGCACTACGCAAACTATCCCCCTATCACGAACTTCTTTCCCTGTAACCCCCTGCTGTGGAACTTGCACAGCCCACTGAGGTACGTATGCAACGAAAAGGAAACGCGCGTACAGCCATTTAACAGGGTCATATTCCTTGAATAAATGGTCTTCTGTGCCTGGAGACTCGTTCAGTCTATCCCTCTGCTCGGGCCGATCGCCATAGAACACGCTGCTCAATACACGAGTGGAAGTACTTGTAAGAAAAAGAAAGATCATTACGACTTAGTTAGGAGTAGGACTTCGTTAGGACTTTCAGCCTTCTCCGTCACGCTTCTGTCTTCCATGATCGGCCCAGCAAGGGACCTAACCGCGGTGTAAGCTGTTAGTAAGGGAGAACAACCCGCCTGAAAAGGCTCACAAGGCAATAGAATGTAAACATTTGCGCCGTATATTTCAAACTTTCCTTTCAGCACAGACCCGAATTTGTATGGTTAGCCAACACGTAGTCACAAATGGCAAATTCAACCCGGGAAAAAATAATTTTACCTACGTGGAATAGCGGCCAATTACTGATAGCGATTCTGACCACGTGACCTGTTTGACACAGGCGCAATAAACTTTCATAGAGGTGTAAATATTTATACCTAGGCGTAACTCGTGGCCAGTCCGACAATGCCTTTCATTGCACAGTGGCATTTCGTCGGCAACAACCGCGACCTGCTGTTGGCTGCAAAGCCACCTGGGTCAAATAAATATTTTCTTCTTGGCGAAGTTAATTTCTCCAAGGTGGCATTCGCCTTATGCGACCCTTTTGGCTAACAGTATATTTGCGGGTCGTGTGCAGACCTACCTTCAAGTGCGCAAGCTTCCCCTCTGCCGCTTCTATCTGCTTTTGAAGTCTACCTGCAAACTGTGAACTGCGCGCATCGGCTATCGTCTTCTCGAGAACTCCCACGTGACTTCTCCTGATGGCGTCACGCAGATCTGACGTCAGAAAGCACACGCCACCTACCGTTAAATTTTAATCAAAGCTCCTGTCGGCTGGCGGCTACACTCTGGGACCCTGCATGAAAACCCTGCATACTTCACGCAGACAGGAAACTACAAAACAAGATTAATTACTAATTACCACAGGTAAATAAATTTGTTTTCAAATCCTACCGACTACAGCGCAAAGCAACTGTCAAAAACGTTAATCATTACGAGTACAATACCGTCTAAAATCAATCAGGTCATTAAAATTAATGTATCTTAATGGGATTGTCTCCCCATCGTTGGAAAGAAGGACAAAGATGTTTAAAAGATGAAAGTCGTTTTGACTTCTGTTACAGGAAGGCTAACCTCTTCTCAGTGTCAGGAATTGTAGTCTTTCCTTTGCGCGGGTGTAGTCTCCCCTGTCTTCCAGATGTTGACGCTCAAACCGGTCCATGGCTATCTCAAGCTCTTCGATGCTGTCATTTTCTGTTGCAAATCTCAGCTTCTCTCGCAGTTTACGCTAACATACAATCAACAAAATAAGAACAAAAATGAGACCTCAGTCTTTCGATTTTCTCTCTCTCTCTCTCTAACCTCTGTTTCGCCGCAGTTTACGCTAACATACAATCAACAAACTAAGAACAAAAATGAGGCCTCAGTCTTTCGATTTTCTCTCTCTAACCTCTGTTTCGCCGCAGTTTTAAGAACGAAAGGCAAGCTTACCCATTTAATTCAAAGAATAAAAATGGTAGCTTTACAAAGTTCATTCCCAAACAGAAACAAGAAGTCACTGAGTAGTTAGAAATTGCGAAATTCTGTGTTGACAGTTCCGAAACCACGAAACACGCCTGCAACTGTGTATAGCATGAATAAATTCCGTGGATCCCACATCACAAATTTCATTGTCGTTCATTTTTACCGGTACTGCTCTCCGCTACGTCACTAAGCCACAGCCATTCACCTGTGAAAAATTTCAGAGGGAGATTTAAAGAAATGAAATGCAAGCAACTGAAGATGGCGCCAGCAAGACCGGGTGGCACCCACAATGGATTAGTCGCGCTCTACAGTGGCACTAAAGCCAGTCTGAGGGGAAGAGTGTGGGGCCTTTTCTTTTGATTTGTCGGCTGCTAATAAAATCGGCTTTTTATCTAGGGTTCTTGACGGGGAGAAACGAGTGTTCAGTATTGAGTGTGCAATAGTCTTTCATCGCCGCACAGACTGACAACTATTCTTCCAGCTTTTCGCTGTCTGATCATAGTCGGTTGACCAATCAGCACGCAGTTGGTTCTTTTCTCGGAGAGTTATTTTTAGTGTCGTGTCACGTGCTCACTCTCACACCATCGAAGTTAGTTCGTAGCCAGAATTTTAAAAAAAACTGTATCAATTACGATCTATCAATGCATTCATGAGACCCGAGCTCCCATCCACCTACAATCTCCCAAAGGATCACATAAGTCAGTAATACAGTGAAAGGTTACGGTGACTTAAATACGAATGACAGATTGTTCGTCTATGTCGGCGTCTTATTTACACGTCAGTCAAAGCTAGGTCAACACATCAACTATCACACACAATGTTTTTCCGTCGCCCTCCGTCTACGTAAAACACAAATAGCAAAGTAATAACAATAAGTCTCACCCAGCTTCCCCAAGAACCACTGTGTACAGTGGTCTCTTAAAGAAAAGGCACAATTTTCGTCAGTCAGAAGTCATCAACGAAACCACCAAGAGACGATATTGTGACGCAACTCCCTTCCCAGTGTAAACCCTTGCAGCTTCCATAAATAGCCACTGGCCGTCTCATAAAAACTTCTTCTATCACAGAGCAGTTGAATCAAATCAACACCTTTTCTCACCCTAACTCTACATTAGCCGTACGCATTGGCACCTGCAATCTGTAGTCACCCACGTCTCAGCTGGACACCTGCTAATGGCTGCACCCGAGGAGTGGCTACAATGTCAGCTTGACCTTGCCGTTATAATCCTCCCAGACACAGGCTTAACATAGACTTTTAATAACGAATATGAAGTAAGATTATCAGAAAAGAATTATAAGTAGGTTTATGATATAAATTATTCTCCCCACCGGACATGAACGGGACATTTGCGCCTATGCTTACAAACAAAATGTGGGAGTGTTACAGTTGCGACAGCCACTGTATTCTTGTCGCAAATATTTTGTCACCAGTAGCTCTTTAATTAACATCTTTCGCGTCAAATCTATATGGCTACCCGACAATCAGTCTGATCAGTCATGGCTACCCGAGACCTGGGCAGCATGCTGCAGTCTGCAACCCCACGTAAAATGCTGCCGTTCCAGACTGTCCGGCGACATCGCTTTGGAGGCTGGGGGCATTTTGTTTCGGGTCGAGATGGAGGCTGTGGTGATGTCGGATGTTCTAGCACAGTCTTACATCCGCACGTGCAGATGAGGTTACATTTCACAGTTCCAGAGAGTGCTTTGGCGTGAGTCCTTCGATCTGTTTGGCTGCGCGTGTCCCGCACGTTGCCTAGCGATAGCAGACGCCACACTGCAAGCCCCTGGTCTTCAAATTTAACTTAGAGGGAAGAAAGTAAAGAAATAACACAAAAGGAGCGGAAACCGCACTGGGATTGAGAGTTTGTAATGTTTCTGTGCGGCTCAGGTTTAGATTGAGCCTCTTTGTACATCCTGAAAAACCAGTTCTTTCCTCTTTTTTTCTCTGTCTTCCTGTCGTGGTCTCTTTATTTCTCTCTTGCCATCCCCACCATCTCAGAGCCAGCCGAAGTGTTTAAATTGGTAAGTGGTTCAGAAACTTCTGACAGAGGTTTGTCGGATCGGTTGAACACAAAAGTATGTGGAGATTCAGACTGCCGATAACAAAAAAAGCGTACCACGAAGCAATTCAAAATAGCATTTTTTTCCCAATAACATACAAAGAAAACTTGACCCTTAGACCATTCAACCACGGTACTATAGAAAAAAAAGGAAAGAAAGAAAAATAGCACGTTTTCAAGAAATCATTATGCCCTACATAGTCTTTTTCAAAAGATAGTCTTTCGCCATCTACGGTTAATTCTCTATCATCTGCATAGTGTACCATCAGGGTTTGTTTCCAGATAAATAATACTAATAAAACCTCAAAGTGTTTCATAAGAGAAAGTACATTACTAAGAATGTAGGTAAAGAGACTCAGATTCCTGCATACATCAATAATGCCTTATATATATATATGCATGTGCGTGCGTGCGTGCGTGTGAACGCGCGCTAGAGAGAAAAAAACAAGGAACGAACACATTCTGTTGATGAGAGCATGGGTCCATGTCACAAGTGGAGGCTATAAACAATAATAATTTATCGATTACGTTGTATACGAATGTGTTTTCCCCAACACAGCCATTCACTGCGCGCGTGCACACACTAATGCACACACACACACCTATTTTGCAAGGCCATAGATATTTTATCAATGATGTAACATCTAGAATTTTCTGGTTCAAGTACGAAGAGGTCACATAGAAATCCCAACCACTCGTGAACGCATAAGTACGAGTACCACAGAATTCTCGATGCGCTAGAGCGTCGGTGGATTCTTCTGTGTTCCCCGAGATTACTGGTCACAAAAATCCTCTTATCCGCACAGAGGAATTCACTGTCAGAAGTCTTCGAACTTCAGGGTAATTTGGACAGATATTTTTACAAGGATTTAATCCTGTCAGATGTTGGCAGTTTTACCTGGCCAGTGGTCTTACAGTTACCAACTTCAGTGGTCCATCGGCACCCTTCTGCCTTCTCGACCATTGCATGCTGGGGCAGTTCGCGCTGCGTGACGGGAAGGGCAGCTGTTCTAAGACTACGGACCACCTTGATAGTTCTACGTTATGATGCCTTTTGATATATATATATATAATACAGATACAGGGAGGCTAAATGTATTGGTGTTATTTTTTAATATAAAAACCATATCCCTATGTACATATCTAGTAACATCCCAAAAATTTGTAATCATTAATCCTTATCGCAGTGCTGTGTGTTGCACACACACACACACTCTCTCTCTCTCGCTTTCACACTAACACAAACACACTAACACACGCTCACACACATTCTCTCTCTCACACACACACTAACACACACACACTAACACACACACTCACACACACACTCTCTCTCTCTCACACACACACACACTAACACACACACTAATACACATTCACGCACACTATCACACACACCAACACACATACACTAACACACCTACACACACTAACACACTCACACACATACTAACACACACACACACACACACAGAGCAGATGGACAAACGGAACGAAGTAAACAAAGAATGGAAAGTAACAGCCTCCAGGCTGGTATTCTATGAGCGTCTGGTCAGTTACAAAGCGGTCCGGCTGTCAGCCTTTCTTTTTTTCATTCGTCAAGAAAGCTGTCTAACTGACGTACAAACCGGATCTAGATAACGTTTGTTTAATAACAGGATGATGAACGAGAAATTCTTTGCCCCAACAAAAATTCACCGTTTTTGTCACCGTTGCTGTTGGAGAATCTTTTTTGGTGGTGCCAACTTGAAGTTGTTGAATAGTTATCCTGTAATTAACCTTGCCAGAGTGCCTTGTTGAATAGTTAATTTGTCATGCTAATTATCCACGCTAAGAAGACCCGGCGACGATATGGCAGATGCGTGCATATAAGGCCTGCAGCCAGTGAGAGAAAGAGAAAGGGAGAGATGAGACAGAGAGAATAACATTTAATATTGCATCTCTCTACTGTGCCATGGAGCAGTAAAGGTGAGAAAGATTCGATGCAGAGGTTGGGGGTGTATGCTAAGGTGCTTTTTCCCCACCCGAGCACCCCCCCCCCCGTCCGCACAGGTAGGACAGACACTAGAAAAACAGTGGCAAACCCACGATCTCTCGCTTCTGTGTACGTGCACACACCTACAAAGGGGCGAGAACGCTTCTTCTGGACACAGTATCAAGAAGCGCGTTCGTAAACAACGGTGAATGGAGTGCCAGCCAAGCACCGAGACCCACCTTGAATCCTTTGTCCGTTATTTCCGAGCCCTCTGACTCACTCTTGACGCCTCCATTAGTCGACCCGTTGACAACATACTTTCCATGAGGCTGCAAGTAAACATGGCCGCGTCACAAAGGTCAGAGTTCGTCTGGGGACAGAAGAAAGCTTCGCAAAACCTTAGTGCGTATTTTCCTTTCTATACTCATTTTCGGACTTCAGGATGAACTCATACATTTGTGTCTGTATATGTATATAACCTCTACCACCTCCTCATGCGTGCGCACTGTCAGTCAGTCAGTCAGTCAGTCAGTCAGTCAGTCAGTCAGTCAGTCAGTCAGTCTTGTTGAATAGGTCAGGTCAATCAATCAGTCGATCGATCGATGACAATAGAGACCTATAAAAAAAAGCTTGATTGCATTTCCGGAATTAAAAAATACTTGATTTTAATTATGTCTTTCTTCTTCCGCGTCTTTTTCCTGTCAACCTCAAGTAAATCAACGTTCATAAAGCTCTCGCAACAGCGCGTCTGCGAATCGGGATGAAAGAAGTTAAAGAAAACTTGCTAGCGGTGCATTCAGGTGTGATACGTACGCTGTCCTGCTGTTTACCTCCCTTGCCAACGCTCTTGGCCGGGGACTGGGAGTTCTCATTATGCTTACTCTCTCTGCCAACACTCTTGGTTGGTGAATGGGAGTTGCCGTTATGTTTGGGAGAAGGCTGGACCACGTCAGTCTGTTTGGAGCCTCCGCATCCCATCCTCTTCTGCCCTGCACAGGGCAGATTTACTTCTCACGTGACCAGACGGCCAGCGTCATTGGCCGTCTGCTATTAACACGCCTGTAGACAAATAATTCAGGTAGTCATTTAAATGATTACTCAGAGAAAAAAACTGATAAAATTACAATAAAAATTTAATATGAAAATTGATTTTTAAAACTGCAACTTGCATAGGAAAGGATCGCACATAAAGCTTTACTTTTTTGATAGCCAGCAGATTCCGTGCGCTCAACCTTTTTTTTTTTTTACAGAAAATCAAATGCATGTGATTACACAGAGTACGCCAACACGCAAGCACATGCATGCGTACACAAATGCACGTGCTATAGCAGGGAAATGGATGTATGCGTGCACAAACTCTGGCACATACACGCGCGCTTAATTACTCCCTTCAACGAAATACGGTGAACCGAACTCCAGGCAATAGTGAACACTGTCACTAAAGACAGTCTCCAGCTGTCCCGTTCAGAACAGTCGAAACGAACACAAGAACTAAGACAAAAACATCCCCGCTCCCCCCTCCCCCCAAAAAAACTTTTTAATCAAAATGCAAAAGCAAACACGAAAAACTTCATATTAAACAACCAAGAACAAACGAAAACCCCTTATAGAAGTGAGGCTGGATTTGTCAAAACCTCTAGACGAAAAAAAAGTGATAGACAAATGCAAAACTTTATATTTTGATGGTTTTCTGTTACTCACAAATTACAAACACTTTACATATTTCTCTGCTGATGAAAGTGCTGGATACAGATGCTGTTGAGAATCTCCCTTGACTAAGATACTGACATAACGACGTTGCTAACTTGCAGTGTCGCTAGTCTTGTTTCGTTTTGTGGGTTTGTGCATAGGGTTACAAACCCCCCCCCCCACCTCCTCCCTTCATGTATTTTGACGATCACACCTTCAGGTTTCGCTTAGTAACCTCCCTCATGAAAGCGTTCTAATTTTCCCTCAGGCTGCCCCTAGTGCTCTTCTCTTCAATTATTCACGCAGGCCACACTTTATTAGGATGGGCTCGACTATTAGGACGGAAAAGTAATTAGGAACTTGCCGTGCGCCGCGCTGCCACTGCTGCTGCATAAAATGGTGAGGGTATGGTGTAACTTAGCGAGTTCCTGCCTTACTGTTAGAAACCATTTGGTTCTATAATGACTTAAAACAAGTCTTAGCATACGTGTGGTGCAGTCAGGATGTTCACTGAGTTGTTATTCTGGAGATAAAATTGTCCTTATTTCTTCCTACCTGGTTGGGTGTGGTAATTGACTCGACGTCGACAAAGACTTGCGTACGAAATGTGCTTACACATCGCCCATAATGGTCTTTAACTATAACTAATATGTAGGCTCAGAGAGAAGATTGGCTGGCCATTGTTAAACGTCATCAGTCACAAAGGTTATCTCATGACGTGGGTAGGACGGAGAGGTGGGGAAATTTGCTGATGGAAGATTGAGAAGGAGCATAGCTGGGTATCCGTACAAAACCTCCCACAGCCAGTTCTGTAAACAGCTGCCACGTGCACAGAAAGTATTTGACCTTGGCATGGGATCCGAACGGCTAGCTTGTGCTACCTGAATAGTATATATGGACCGCCCGTAGGTATGCGATTTTTATTACACTGGAGCGGAAGAAAACGCATATTCCCACTGTCTTACCTGCATCTGTCACTGTGCTTGCCACTTTAGCTGACTATGCACTTCATCACTAGACTGCGTGTCGAACACCCTACATGGAGGCTCGTTTTTTTCAATCGCCACGGCAGAAATCAATGAGTTTCGACAAGAAAGATGCCGCCTTCCTTGCGTGGCTAAAGAGAGAGAGACTTGTTATAGACTAGAGGCCAATCGGTGACATAAGCCATTGAAGTGTTTCGCCAGACGATTGATGCTGAAAGGGCAAGAAAGCGCAGACGGTCAATAGCCGGCCATCAGACCTGACTTTGGCTACACTCACGGGCTCTGAAGACGCGTGGCCGCGTGGCGGGAGACCCCTCGTTGCGTTTCCAGGGACCCCAAAGCCAGCGAGATAGTAGGGTCCTTAAAAGGGAGTTTATTAAAGTCGGTTCGCGAGGGTCTGCACGGCTGTTTGCGATACGCGATACGAGACAAACAAAAGAAAAAATGGTGAACTGTTTGCGAGTGTCGTTTACTCCATAAGCTGTCACTTCCATAATGAACCAGTGCGTTCGCGAGAAGAGGAAGTACACTGTACTGAGTATAAGGCAAATTAAGATACAGATCTTTTCTCTTTCGGTAAAAGTAAACGCATTTTAGGACTTTTTTTAAAAGTAATATTTATGTTAAAAGAGTTCAACATTTGAAAAAAGAAAGGAATATCTGAGAACGTTTTCTGTATGCACCGATGTATAAATTTATTTCGTACAGGTTAACAAAAAGAATAACTGATTGTGAAGGGGAGCTAACTTGGTCATTAAGGGAAGCGCCTGCAAATAAGTGGCGTTGGCAGCGCAGGAACGCGGAGAGCATGTCGACATGCAAATTGTTAGACAGCAGGGATCGTCTGTAATAGATCGATAGCCGACAGGTATCGATATCGCTTGTGAAGGCGAGTGTATCGATTTTTGATCATTTCTGGCCTCATCCTAGGGACACCTTTCTAATTAGAGCAGTTCTCAGCGAGTCCCAAGCACTCAAATTATCTGCCTGTCCTGCGTGCAGCCCCTTGCAGCGACAGGCACGGCGTACGGACATCAGGCATGAAATGGCTTTGCCGGCAAGTGCAAATGCACATTTGAATCGCAGCAAATAACTGCGGTGCATGAATGCATCCTTTGTTCGCTGACTGCCTATTAGGTCTCCGTGAGTGAGTGACTATGGCAGTTGCACGAGTTAGCGCGAGCTCCATTCCTTCTAAAAATAATAAAATAAATAAACCCATTAAGAAGGCACAAGGCTAGAAGAGTGAAAGTCTGTGTGTTAGTGGGGATGGGGGCGAGGGTTGGGGTTGTGGAGGGGAGTAAGGAGAGAGAAAAGTGCTGAAGATGGAATAAGGTCGGGTAAATGCGTCTGTATTTCTCAACGGTTTCTGTGGGTAGGGGAGGGCGGGGAATTTGTGTGTGTGTGTGGAATCAGGTGCGAAAGTTACTACAAGTTCTTTTGCTATACTGCAGAGAAAAGAACACTAAAATTATCAGACCAGTTTATGATTTCGAAAAAAATCCAAAATCGAACACCTCCTTTCTGACAGTCTGTCATTATACGCTGATAAGTGTCACGCATTACAAAGCTCTAGGCTTTTTGCAATGCAGACAGGATGCTAAATCAGAAACTTGCATTTTTGGAACACTGATACATATTTCGACTGATAGGTTCGAAAAGTTCGCTGTTTACAGATGATGTACAATGATTCTATACACATGACGCGCTTTACAAACTGTGTGAAACTGTGCGTGTGCAACCAGAGGAAATGCAACAGACCTGTCGCGCATTGCAAACTGTGTGAAATTGTGCGTGTGCAACCAGAGGGAAAAACAACAAACAGATATGCACAAACGAAGATGATATGTGCAATAGAACAGCGTTAGTCTGTATGCGCCTAGACGACAAGTGAACTTTTGTGTGCTTCCTGGAGGACAAAATAGTGCCATGTTCGTGTCGGAGCCGCAAAATAAATCAGGATCAAGAGAAAGTCACTGTTTCTCTAGCGACAGACAGACGTGTACTGTTTGCTTAGCGACGGGCAGACAATGCACAATGATGTACTATGTTTTTCTAGCGACGGACAGACATGTGTACTGTTTTTCTAGCGACAGACAGACAATGCACAATGATGTACTATGTTTTTCTAGCGACGGACAGACATGTGTACTGTTTTTCTAGCGACAGACAGACAATGCACAATGATGTACTATGTTTTTCTAGCGACGGACAGACATGTGTACTGTTTCTCTAGCGACGGACAAACAATGCACAAAAATGTACTATGTTTATTTAACGCTGTTAGTAAGCCTCTGATGGCGATTTCAGTGATGTACAATGTTCCTCTAGCGCTGTCAGTAAAACGTACAGAAGGGTTAAGGGTGGGGGTTACAGAAGGGTAGAGGTGGGCGGGATAAGAAAAACCCGGGCAGCGCCGGGTCCCCTGGCTAGCATAAACATATAAATCTATGTTGTAGAGTTCTACCTGTGCCTTTTCAAGTTTCTTGCTCGAGTAGTCTGTCCGTGCTAAGCAGACAAATAATGTTTGTTATTTGTTTGTTGAGCTGTGGGCCCACTGTCCCTGTACGTCACTGACGGTTCCTTGGGTCGAGTGCTAGCACCAGTCTTCTGTTTCCGAATTCGTTCTCTGACCTCCGTGAGGTCTCTGGTTTGTCTCAGACTAAGCCATTGTTGACACTGTCTTTCAGCTCAGGCGGAGAGAGAAATGTGTACAAACTCTGACACAAAGAATCATGGCAAAGGTTTCACTTGTTCTGTCGAGTGGTGCAAAGATCGACGGTAGCTGAAGTAGGCCCCTACAGACGACAGACGTTTTTGTATGAACCGTAACCTAATGGGGAGGAGGGGTAATGGGGAGGCGTGGGTGAGGGAGGAGAGAGACATACACAGAGATCTAATCAAGCACAACCACAAAATGTGGGAGAGCGACATTAATGCAAATGTTTATTCTCTGTTTTCCCTTCATGACATATTCCTGTTAGCGACATTGTCTTTCTGGATTTTACCATGTTTTGAAAGGTTTGCCTATACATTCTGCGCTGTTTGTCTTGCTGTGTGATGCACGTCAATTGAAATTTTAATCTAATCGGAAAACACGGAAAACCCCCACGATTACAACATACACTAGTAGCATTCGTTCAGACTAAGTTCTTCAGATGAAAGGTCTGTCCACGTTAGGAGGGAGGAGAGAAAAAGAGGAGCGCGTGCCTGTTTGAAGCTGAAGGAAAGTGAATAAACTAAATCTCACTGCAGCAGGTAAAGGCTTATGGTGGTCTAGAGGAAAGCTAGAGTCGATTGTCTTTTTAACACTTCTACCTTTATCTGAACACAGTAGGCTTACCCAGCCAGAGAGCAACTTTTGGAATGACTATATACACTTTCGTGGCCAGATTATCAAATATTCTTTGTTTTCTCTTCACAGTGTCTGTGATTCTATCTCCTGCTATGTTTACCACATGTCTAGGTGTTCTCGCTCCTGAGATCTTGTACGACATTTCTAGATGTTAGGGTTCCTGCAGGGCACCTGGCAATTGCTGGATGGTCACCGCACGAGCGGCAATGTTCGGATCACAACAGAAATCCCGCAGTTTGGTAAGCCTTGGGGCACGCCGGCAAGAACATTTGCACGCGAGAACGGCTTTGATCAAAGGTTATATACGACTGTGCGCTGTCAGTCTGTGGTCTGGGTGTGTCTTCTGTACGACTCTACACCCGATAACAACGTGTAACTCCTGTCACGGGAAAGACGGATGAGATCTCTGTTTACGTCTGTTTACTCGTGTTTTTTGTCACCCAAATTACACTCAATATTTTAACCTCCTCCCTTACAGTCGTCTAATCAGACGATGTGCGTGTGTGCGTGCGTGCGTGCGTACTTACGTGTGTGCGTAATAAAACAGAAAGATGAATATAATAACCTCCTTCCTTCTCAGCAGTTATGCTTCACTATATATGTCCGTGTGCACAAGGTCGTGGTCGTATCATTAAACATGGCTAATGTACATTTTTGACTCCTGCCTCCTGTCATGCACTTTCTGCTTTGTTTTCTTCCAGAGGTTGTATAGTAAGCCTGAGTTTTACAGCAACTGTGGTTTTTACTTTTGCCTTGATATATCTTATCAAAACCAAACGTCAGGGCTTTTTAATGAGCATTGAATGACAGGATCACTATGTCAGCCTCATGCAGCTCAACAAATTAGAATGCAAACAGGTTTTCAAAAAAAATTGCATTAAGTCTTCGAAGGGAAAGAGTTTCCCTAAGTTTCATTCTATTCTAGTTGAAAAGTTTATAGGGGGAGGGGAGAGGGGGGCAGAAGGGAGAATATCGTAATCACGGCTTTCCTCTTTTGGATTGTATTGGATTGCAGTTCTCACGGCTGTTTTCGCTCGACCCGGTCCCACAGGGAATTCCGATGTCAGATCCGTGCTTTGCTCTCACAAAATTTCGACCAAAAATACCGTATCGAGTCAACATAATCTGGCCGATGTCCCTGCCAAGTCCCACAGTCTTAGTCCCGCCCTGACCGAGGTCGACAGATCGGCTTGCTACCAGCCGACTGGCGGAGATTGGAGGAAAACCAGATGGAGATATAATTAGAAGGAAAACATCGGTATAATATGTTACTTGATGAAGTGAGGGCGAACACATGATGAAAATAACGAGTAGATCGGTAACACGCCAAGTCGACGATGTCTCAGGACAGAAAAACACCAGAAATAAATAAATAAATAAATAAATAAATAATAATAATAATAATAGGGCCCGGCTAGATGAAATTAAGCGGGTGGAGGGAAAGATGAAATGAACTGATGAAGCAGCGCCACTAGACCACAGGGACTTTAGATACACTTTCCGATGTTGGGGGGTAGGGGTGCGCACATCTCTCTCTCTCTCTCTCTCTCTTTCAAAGCCAGTGCGCCATAGTTCCATGTCAAGAGCCCTTGTCCCTATGGTAATGACCCTTTCAGCTGCAATGACGTATTTCTGCATCGTTGTGACCTGCCAGTTGTCTCGTCCTGTGGGTTTTGTTTTGATTTGGTTTTTTTTCGCCAGGCGAGAGTGAGAGTAGCGATGGTGGAGACAAAGATGATAAAATAATGGTGATGCAAAGAAGGAAGCGGAGGCGGCGGCGGCGGCGGCGGCGGCGGCGGCGGCGGCGGTGGTGGTGGTGGTGGTGGTGGTGGTGGTGGTGGTGGTGGTTGGCTGTTGCTAGGTAACTTTAATAGCCCGGTTGCCTAAAATGCATGCCACTGTTAGCCATACTGTAGTTTCTTTCCTTTGGGAAATGAAAAACCTCTCCATGTACTATTGGTTTCCAGTTTTAATACCCTCGTTACAGCACAAATCCATCAAGTGAAGGGCCTTCTGGCATTATTAAAAACAACTTTTTTAAAAAAAAACTGCTCTGTCCGTCTTGTGCCAGAGCTCTGTGTACATGGCCCAGCGACTGAGTGGCACGAATACCGGTTTATGATAAGTCCGCATAGTTCAAATAACCCCAGTGATTTGAACAACAGCATTTACACGCTCCTACAGTTTGTCTACAAAAATCACAACATATACACTCACACGGAAACACTGCGTGCGGTACCTTAGTAGGCATATGGTTGTTGAGCTACACCACCACCAGCAACAACAACAATATGAACATCAACCTCATCATAATCATCGTCAACAACAAGGGGGTGAGGGGAGTGCCAAATATCAATAACTTCCCTTCAGGTGGGTGGGTGGGAGGGTGGGTGGGTTTTAGTATAATGTGACTGGGTGAGAGCGAAGCCTGTGTTGCGACAGCAGTCCCACGTGTGGCAGCACGTAAACTTGTCTAAGCAACACTGTCCCGATATGCACACAGTTTGTGGCGGGAACGCAAGCAATAAAAACCAACCACGTTTTAACGTCTTAAAATGTATCCTAAATGTTAGCACCCAGCCCTGAGGAAAAACGTTCTATAATGCACTTCAATCCTTCTGTCCAATAATGAGCCCTGTGTTACATACCAAAATAGCAACAAATGGTTCACTGTGTAACCCGTTTCGTGTGTACCCCCAGTCTTGTCTGCATAATCATAGAATTAACTAGTAGTGGGGGGTTTAATTGGTTGTGGTTGTTGTTATTGTTGTTTTTTGTTGTTGTTGTTAATGTTAAAGACTCCTTTTTGCAAACTGTCCTTACATACGCCGGACGGAAATCGTAAAGTTAACCTATTCTTAGAAAGCGTAGAGTTAACCTATTTTTAGAACGCGCCAGATGACCACCAGGTGACCACTTGCTTCGATGTGAATTTGAAAAAAGAAATCCTAACTCACTATTGACAGATAGTTACTCCGATAAGATGCAGACAGACCCAGACTTACTCTCGCTGACTCATGCATACTTGAACACAATCCTAAGCAAATCGCAAATCACCACTTGTAAATGTAAACAGTAACCGGGGCTACAGGACATTAAAGTGGACAGACACCACACAGACACTGTACTAATGTGTACGGCCCCTGTCTCTTCCCTCCCTTCGCCCTTCCAACTTCGAGTACAACTGACTGGCTGGCTGACTGGCTGGCTGACTGGCTGACTGACTGACTGACTGGCTGGCTGGCTGGCTGGCTGGCTGGCTGGCTGGCTGGCTGGCTGGCTGGCTGACTGACTGACTGACTGACTGAGATTCCAGCTGAGAATTAATTTTTCTTCCCGTGTTTTGTGAATCATGAAGCATTGTGCTTGAATATGAGAATTATGACCGGTGGAAAATGCCGTGCATGTCTGACAATGCGGACTGAAGTAAGCCTTTCTTAACCAGACGGACGAATGTGCAACTTTTTGCCAAGCTAGTTCTCGAATCATGGCAGGGTTCGGCGAACTAGGGTGCGTATTTTTCCGGTTAAGGAAGGTCTTGAGAAAACTCATTAAGGATAAATCACCAACAAAAATATGCAATACATAACCAACAAAAATATGCAATACATAACCAACAAAAAGTATTGCCAATAAAAGTCGATAACAAATAGTTTTAAAATCAAAAAGAGAACTAAATAATGATAACAGTAATAATGTAGTATATAAGACATTATGAAGCAACGTTGATCTCACTCACCTTTGCTGCAGCACTGATAAGTTCCGATACGCCAGGTATCACAGAACAAGTGTCGGTTTTTTTCTGCCAACATGCAAATCTCCCAATTTTGTTTTTGAGTTTCTAATGAAACTTGCATGTACTGCTTCTCTCACGAGATCGAGACGGAAGGATCCACTTTTGTTGGTAGTTAGAGACTGGGATGTTACCAAATACAGCTGTCACAAATCACAGCCTACCGACACTGTTTATCCTGACCCGCTGTTCAAAAGCCAGCCTTGTGTACTGTTTGATTCTCCCACACAACGGCCTGGTTCCTACGACTTAACGGCGCGATAGAACGGCAGCGTAGAACTGCAGACGGCAGGTCTGCCTACACACGTCTCGCTTCTAACGTCCCCCGACAACAGCTGCAACTGTCAGCGTAGGGCGGAGGCACACACAGATCGACAATGGAAGCACTCTGCATACACGAACAACATTCTGGGATCTTCCCCAGTATGTCTCATTACGTTCACTAAAAGATCGCTATACTTCGTACCACTGCCTGGCTGTTGATCGTCTATTGTTATACTTCAGTCACGAAACCGCGTGACTTGGGGAAGGAGGGGAGAGAGAGTGGCGAAAGTGTTGGGAGGGGGGGAGAAGACAGAGGAAACAGCTGCCACACGCAGGGAAAGTAGGTGTGTCAGACACGGGATCCAACCCCACAACCCTCTGTACAGGAACCCAGTACATACATTACCCATACGTTACGGACAACCCCAACTGCTCGGAAATGTGCGTTTATGCACGAAGGAAACACAAATTAACCAGGCAGATACCAAAACCTATGAAAGTTCCGTCCACGCAACTTGGGCGTACGAAGCACATGTTAGACGTTCTGACGTGCTCAACTGACGCGTCTTTTCTCTGTAACCTTCTACAACAAAAACACGTTTCGCTTTCTTTCTGTCTGCTTCGTTCAAACAATCCTATTAAACAGTTGTGCAAATTCTCTCTCTTTTTTTCTTTCTGTCTCTTTCTCTCCTCTTCCCCCTCTCTCTCTCTCTCTCACGCACAAACATGCACATGCACGCACACGCACGCACAGAGAGAGAGAGGGGGGCGGGGTAATCTACAGGATGTAAAAAAGAAAAAAGGAAAGCTGGCTGCCTTTTATTTGGATAAGTCAGCCCCAGTAAAGATCTTTAGATTAGCCAGTAAAAATGCATTTTTCTGTGCATTATTTACAAGCAGAAGTTTTCAGTATCTGTTTAGCATCGGTGGTTTGGTTTTACTTGTTTCCGTACGGTTCGGGTCGGTTTAGTTCCGTTGGGTTTTGCTTTCATTGTCCAGGAAAAAAACGACTGCATGTTCAGCTGTCGAGAAAAGAGTGGGGGGGGGTAGACGCCAACAGTAAGGCGGTCTTTGGGGTTCCCTTGAAGTTCCGCTCATGTCGTCCTTCTACACGGCTGCAGCGATCCGCTACCTGTACACAGACTTGATACCCCAGGGTAGAAATGAGTACTAGTTGACAACTCAGGCTGCTGGGCTCCGTTCCCACCGACAGTTGCTGAGCCCGACCCGGCAAATACTTCTTTTCTGCACGCGCTGCCACAGGGCGTAATTCATAAGGATAAAGAACAGGGCACTCTTCTACATTGTAAACGTAAGCATCTGTGATTTAATGCCATCTTGTTATAGCGATATAAAACCTATTGCTCGAGCCTCGACGACCGAGGGGTTCAGTGCAGTTCTTACTGCAAAGCTTCGATTTGCATGCCCCTCGACCCACTTCCACAGTGCAGACCTTTCGCTGTCTGCGCTACAACCTTTCTTTCTAATCTCTTCAGCTGTCACTGACTGGTGTTTGCGATGAAATGGAAATAAACGAACTAACCTCAAAGCTGGGGCTTAAAAGTTTGGAGAGGTGTTCACACAGCTTTCCATCTTCTACCACTTTAAATACAAATTTAGTGAGAGTTCAGAGTAATCCATAAGATTAGATAATGAGGCTGTAATTGATGGTACTGATCTGTGAATTCATGTTATACGCGGTTTTTATTTATCTATTGATATTTTATATAATGATTCGTAACTATGTTGACAATTTAATAAACTTAAAAACTTGTAAACCCGAAAAGTGCTAAACCAAGATGGGGGAAAACAACTGACGATCGCTGCCCAATTCTCGCGTTAATTGCCAAAGTTCTCCGACTCAAGCCTCACCTTCTAGCCTCTCTCGTCACATCCAGGCAAATAAAAGAAGGCGTCGATAAAGATGTTACACTATTTAATCTACTGTTACGAAGATAAAGCTCAACGACACAACTACTAAACATAAATCACAAAGGACGCATTCCCACACTCATGGACTCAGCCCAGAGATATGCCACCTTTAGGCTCGCATGCACTATTTGCATATGAAAAAGATAAACTACAGTACCAACGGTCCACAAGTAGACCATGTCGCTCTGCCCTCATCCGCGCTATCAGGAAAAAAAATCCGACCTGCTTCACCCGACTTAACGAGTGAAACACGGACAGGAAGTTGTCAAGACCAACTGAAAACTGAGCTTACACATAGGTCTCCACTATTGCAATCGGCTTTCCGATGGTCTGTTACAACCCCCCTCTCTCTCACACCGCAGTCCGTCTGATCAGTAAAAGAGGGGTTGTAGAGGCGTGTCCTTTCTACCAACACTCGTGCAAAACACAAGACCGGCAGTGAAAATCAACGAGGCCCCAGCCAGGTATAATTTCTTAAACTCCCCGGGTTTACCGAAATTCTCTAAATTAATAGAATTCACTCACTTTAATCACTATAGGTACAAGCAGAACAAATGTCAAGAACCCTATCCAAAACTCAGATCGGCCAACACTTTGCAATTTCACTAAACATGTAAATTTTACCAGAATTCTTAAATTTCCCAGGCTACTCTAGCAGAAATTGCATCTACACTCATTCCTCTAGCAATCACACCCACCATTCGCACAACAGCAAATAGAGCGTAACTCCCTTTCAGCCCTTTCACCAGTTCCACCGTTACTAATAACTTCAAGAAATTACACCCCAGACCATACCAAAGATTATCGCACCTTTCACTTCTTTCAATCTCCAGGTTTCGTTACTAATAAAGTCCTAAATGTTTATATTTATATATATTTCTCTCAATTCCACAGTCACTGATAACTTCGTGTCATAACAGTCTGACTTCCTTCAATCTCCAAGTTTCGTTACTAATAAAGTCCTAAATGTTTATATATCACTCAATTCCACAGTCACTGATAACTTCGTGTCATAACAGTCTGTACCCTGCTTTCACGAAGGTTGGGGTTAACGCATAAGACCGAAAGATGTGTACGTTACCGCTCTCCGAATGATTTTCTACAAAATAGCTGCCCAGGCTGCTGACGCATAGCGCCACAGAGACTCGTGGTCGAACCAAGATGGAGCCGGTAGACGAAGATGCCGACTGCTCGACGTGTAAACTCCAAAGCGCTCCTTCAGCGTGAAAACTCACGAAGATATCAACAATACTCCAAGTTAGGGTGGTACTCCAAAACACTTTCTCTTCACTATATCCTCAGGAAAATACTCCAACACTTGTCTTCACTATATCCACAGGAACAAACTCCAACACTTGAACGGAGATATATATCCTCCCACCAGCTCAATCTCTCACAGAATTCCCCCACACCACTGGAGAGTCGTACAGATCAGAAAAGTCCCCAACAATTTAGGAGACACTCAAGCACTGCAGAGAACACCCTGGTGTTCTCTATGGAACACACCTCACTCTCTTCCACACAGAACCACTCTACACCTCTCCCGCCTTCGCTTCCGCCTCTATGAGCGAGATTTTCTTCTCCCCTAACACTACTCAGTTGGTGACTGAAGTAACTGACCAGTATTCATCACTCTTTCTCTGTACTCACCAATACTGGCAATAGTCAATACACAATGATGATAAGTTATATCATTTTAACACAATTCTTGTATATGGATAATCAATTCAGAAAGTAACTTACGAGCAAACAAACAAAAAATCCAAACTGTCACAGTCAACCAACAACAATCATCTGGACCTCCATCAAAGCCTACGCCCATGGCGAATACATTGATGCGCACCCCCATGATACCTGCACTCAAAAGTTACGCGCATACGCGTCCGTGACATGGTCCCAATAATTAATTATTTCGACTGGTCCAGACAGTGACTAATAGAGCAAACCTTCCCTAAGACAAAGACTGGCAGCTACATGTGCACTTACAACAATACCGGCAACAATACCGGCGCGGTTTCTGCTTCTCCACGGAACCTGTTCTACAATAGTCTGCCCACAGATATTTTCCAACGCGAGAGTCACGAGCCTCTTTTAATCCGTGGGTTAATCGCGCTATTCTACGCGACACGTGCACTCACCTTTCTTATTCAAGATGCTGAACAGGACTGCCGCAGATGCCACATCTCACAGCTCCACGTCCCAATCGTCTAATGACGTCCAAGCACCTACACTCCTTGACTGGGAAGAGTCTGAACCTCCGAGTTGCTCCGTCGTTCGCCCGTTGTCCACGTCGACGACAGGAACTGTCCCTCTGAGTCCACGTCCTATATGGCATCATATACGTTCAGTAGCCTGCAGCTACACTGTCGATGAATGGATTTGTTATTTTGATTGCAGGGGATAGCGCGAACGCAGTCCCCCTTACGAATAAATTACGCACTCGAGTCACCCACATTTGGGGTGATCGCAGGGGTCAACCCGCCCGAAGTGCAATGGACAGGCCTCACCCTGGGAGGACCTCCTTGCTGATCAAGGTGCCTCCCGTGCCAGGTAAGTATGCCTGTTGACGTTTGTTTAGGGGAAAGTGCTTCCACCTCTCGGTGATTTTGCACTATAGGGGTGAGGGGAAGGTGGTGTTTGGGGTTGGGGCGTGATTTGACTTCGGCGGCCGAGCTGGTGGTGGTGGAGGCTGTTGCTTTGGTGTCCTGGCTTCTGTGGTTGGCTGTTGTCGCTGTCCCTGTTGGCTGTTTCCTACTGACCTATCCCTAAGTGCTAGACGTTGTATCTTCCTTGTATTCTAGTTTTGGTTAGGGTTATATTTCCCTCACTTTTTAAATGACGCTTTGAGTTTTAATTTTTTTTAAAAATTATTTTTAGATGTGTCTTGTATCAGGATGGCTATTTACTACCTGGACTGTAAGCTCAAGTATGTGCTGCCATAAATTTTTGGGTGGGTTAAGAGCTGATTTCAAATTTAGTGTTAGTTTATGTTTGTTTAGTTCTTCTTTAAGGTTTACCCTTTCTCTGCTATTTAGGTTGCACTCTAACAGTACGTGGGATGTGTTAAACCTATCACTACAGCTACAGCTTAGTGGATTTTTGTACATCATGTGGTATTCGCCATTTAATCTCATTCTTCTTATTCTTGCCTGGTTTGTTCTAGTAGATTTCAATAATATTAGACTGTTACTCGGTAGTTCTTCTATTTCCTTCCTTGTTCCTTTAGCTGCTTTTTTGTAGGTCTCTTCCCATCTTAGTTTGATTGCTGGTTTAATAGCTATTTTCCTTTCTTCTGCTGAAATAGGCGTGTTTATTTGGATAAGCCTTATGTTGGGGTTTGGCTTTTCGCTTGTCTAGCTAGTCTATCTGCTTCTTCGTTACCTTTTAAGCCAATGTGCGAAGGGGCCCAGAGGAATTTTATCCTTATGCCTTTTTTGTATAGTGTATTTACTTGATATAATATTTTGTACACTAAATCTAATCTTTCTGATGACTGGTTTTGAATCGCCTGCAGCGCCGACAGCGAGTCAGAGACAACCACAAATAGCTTTTCTCTGTTTGAGTGTGTTTATACCTATCATATGAAGAGCAGCAAGTATTGCTGTGAGTTCTGCTGTAAATATTGATGCGTGATTTGGAAGTTCACCTGAGATGGCTGCATCTTTGGACGCATAAACTCCTATGCCTGTAGTATGAATGGTTGGGTCGTGGGAGCCATCAGTATAGATTTGGGAGTGATCTTTGTATGTGGTTTTCAGCTTCTGTTTGAAATCTGCTATAATTTTGTCAAAGTGTATCTCTTTCTTATATTTAGTAAGTTCTGCGTCTACAATTGGTTGCTGTATAGTCCAGGGTGGAGCATGAGGGTGCACATGTGGGTAGGGGGCTTCAATGTCAACATCAGCCCCATTTGTTTGTTCCAAGCCCTGGGTGCATTTCTGAATGTTAGGTTGCGGAAAAGGTTTGCCTGTCCGATGTTTGTGTGCTGTGGTATGTATCTGTCTGACTGGATGATCTGCCGGAAGGCACTGAATCTTATAATAATAACTTGCTGCTCTTTCCTTAATTATTAAGTCTATTGGTTTTTGTCCTGTCTCTGCCAACACCGCTAGGTTAGGGGTGCACACAGGGACACCTAAGACTACTTTAAGGGCTCTAGCCTGTACCGACTGGAGTTTATTTATTTGTTGGGCATTTAAATGGATTAGTAGAGGGGCTGCATACATCAATCTCGACATTACATAGGCTTGGTACAGGTTTAATAAAGACTTTGGATTTATGCCCCAGCTATTACCTGTCACTGCTCTCATTAGGTTTATTGCCTGCTTAGCTGCCTTTGTTATTTTCTCCACATACGGATTCCAACTTGCATTATCAGTAAAGATGACCCCTAGAAATTGAATCTGGTTACTGGAATTAATAACCGTTTGATTTAATTTTAGCTGAGGGTAATCTACCTTCTGGTTTCGCTTTTTGAAGATTATCACCTGAGTTTTTGTAACAGACAGTTTAAATCCATGGTATTTTAACCATTTGGATACCTGGTTAAGGTCTTCCTGGACTTTATCTAGTCCTAAAAATCTAGGTTTTGAGGGATCTTTAGTTTTGCGTTTTTCTATTTTACCAAGTAGGACTGTGTCATCTGCAAATTGTTTGACTTTTACATATTTAACACTCTTTGGGAGGTCTGCAATCATTATGTTAAACAGAAGGGGGCTTAACACACTCCCCTGGGGTACTCCATTATCCAAAGTTACTTCCCTGGATGTTTTGTCTTCTACCCTAACTTTGATTCTTCTGTTTAGCATAAATGATTCTACTAGTTTAATTAGTCTTTGGGGGATGCCCGTTTGGTATAATTTCTGAATCAAGCCATTGTGCCAAAGCATGTCATATGCTTTTTCTATATCCAAGAAAACTCCACATAGATTGACATTTTTTTCAGTTTTTGTATTTATGATTTCCTGTTGAAGAGCTGTTATATGGTCTATTGTGCTACGTTTTTTCCTAAATCCACTCTATTCTGGGGGTAGGATGTTTTTGGTTTCACAGAAGAAGTTTAGTCTATGTTTGAGGATTGTTTCTAAGGTTTTTCCTAGCTGAGATGTGAGTGCTATTGGTCTGTAGCTAGAGGGGGCTGTCTTATTTTTGCCAGGTTTGGGGATTGGTATAACAACTGCTACTTTCCAGCTATTTGGAAATATACCTTTCTCAAGGATGTCATTAAAAAGATGTAAGACTAATGTCTTGATACTGGTATGACTTTTGTTTAACATCTCATAAGTTATGAGGTCAGGGCCTGGAGCTGAATCTGATTTTTTAGATTTTAGTGCTAGTACGAGCTCTTCCATGGATATTTTCTCAGTTAGCTTAAGTGAGTCTTCTAGATTTTTTGGTGGGCTAAAATTTCTTTCTGATATTTCTTTGTGTGTTTTAAAGTCAGAGTCTAGATTTAAGTTTGAGCTGGCTTCTTGAAACATCTCTACCAGGAGGTTAGCTTTATCTTCATTTGTTTCATACTTTTGTTTGTCTTTTAGTAGGGTGGGCATGGTGGTCCTGGGACCATTGTTAAGTCTTTTAATTTTTTTCCAGCTGTCATTTAGGTTCGAATCTAGGTCTAAGGTTTCTGTGAACTTATGCCATTCTTCTCTTTTGGCTTGTAGTATAATGGATTTGGCTAAGGATTTTGCTTTTAAGTATTCTATCCTATTCTCTACATTTTTATGTTTCTTCCATAATTTTAGTTTGTGTTTTCTGTTTTTCACAGCTAGCTCACATTCTTTAGTCCACCAAACTTGACCCGCAAATTTCTTAGTTTTGTTAGTGCCTACTGGTGTAGCCATTTTGACTGAGTCTATTATGGCTTCTGTCAGCTTTTTAGTTTTTGTTTCTATGTCGTCTTCGTTTCGCCATATGTCTCTTATTTCAGTTTCTGCGTACTGATCCCAGTTGGTACGTTTGGTGTGTAGTCTGGTTGGTTCATCTTGGGGTTTGACTGGTTCTGCTTCTAGCATGGAAATTATAATTGGAAAGTGGTCGCTACCTAGTGTCTCATCACCGTTTACTTCCCAGTCTAAACTGCCAGCTAGTGTTGGGGTACATAGTGTTAAGTCTATTGTTGACATTTGGTCTGAATTTCCCTGACAAAAGATGTGGGTGGGTTCCCCATTATTTAGCAGCACTAAGTTTGTGTTGTCTATAGCCTCTTCTATCATTTTCCCTCCCTTGTCAGATTTGGGATTGTTATGGTCCCAGAGAAGATTTTTAGCATTAAAGTCTCCCATTATCAAATCTCCTGAGCTAAATACTTTTGTCAAATCCTCTACTGCTAATGTGCTATATTTGTTAGTTTGCGAGATGTACGCATTTACTATCTTGAGCTTTCTACCAGACGCAAATGTAGTCTCAGCTATGACCATCTCTATTTCAGGGTTAATGTTGTGGTTTATTTCCGTTGCTGTGATGTCATTTCTAACATATATTGCTACCCCTCCTCCTCTTTTAGGTGTAGGTCTAGATTTGAATATTGGGGGATATTTATATCCAGAGAGTGGGATAGGGTCCTTGGTGAAGTTTGTTTCTTGAAGGGCAATAACTTCAGGCATGTTATTTTTTATGAAGTTTAGAAATTCTATTTTATTGCTACTTAGTGCCCTGCAGTTCCACTGCATAAACCTCACCATTCGAACATCCATTTCAGATCAAAAAGTTCATTAATCCTGACAGTGTTTTTAGCATGCTAGTTAACAATGACATTTTGGGTTTCAGGTTAAAGTTATCGTCCTGGGTGATCTTGCTTAGGTATTTGTTTATTTTATCCATTAGTGTCAAGACTTCTTCTGTCAACGTCTCTATTTCGTCTGGGTTGTCAGATTTCTTGGTCTGTGGTCGGTTCTCAGTCTGCGTCACCACCACTGGCACCACGTTACTGTCAGGAGTCGTCGTGGCCTGGGTGCTGTCGTTAGTTACAGTTTTCTGGGGCTGTCCGGATTCTGTTGCTGGAGGTGGGCACTGGCTGGGAGGCGTTGCAGGATTTTCCACTAGCTGGGTAGGTTCTGTTGTTTCTGCATTTTTTTTCGGCCTTCTTCTCCCAGTAGGAGTTCTTGGATGCCTTCAGTGCATCACTGTACGACATTTTTCCGGTCGCACTGATCTTGCTGGCCTGCCGATGCACCTTTCGACACGGGCAACCTCCGTATCTGGCACTGTGGCCTGCGCCTCCACAGTTCACACATGTAAATTCCTCCTTCTCCTGCACTGTGCACTGTCTGGTGTCGTGACAGTCTCCACATCGTCCACATATTGCTTTCAATCTGCAATGTTCGGCTATGTGGCCAAAACCATTGCAGTTGAAGCACTGTCTTTCGGTCTGGTGAAACTGGTCTACTTGATACATTGTATATCCTATTTTGACAGTCTGGGGGGTCTCACTGTCAAGGAACTCTATCAGTACTGTCTTACTGGGGATGATTCCTCTTTCGTTTTGATACTGAATCTTTTTAAAGCCCTGACTTTTAGTTCTTTGTTAGTTTGTAAAAGAGAGTTTAGGGATTCTAGAGACTCCTCTAGGGGAACGTTTCTAATTACGCCTAGGCCTTTTTTCAGAGTTTTCTTTGGTTTGTCACTCTGACCTGGACTGTAGCATGTGACTGCCACTCCCAAGAACATTTTTACTTCCATTCCTATGTTTTGTTGGGCTGCGTCTCTGCACCCTATGACTATTTTGTTTGTCCTAGACTGCCTAACTTCTTCCACCTCTCCGAAAATGGCTTTAATTTCTTTAGTTAGCCTACCAGGCCCTGCAGTTTTTAACGTTTGGTTGTCTTTTACTTTTGGTTCAATCACGACTGGGTGCCTAAACTGGTTTTCTTTTTCGTGTTGTTTTTTTTTTTATCAGTTCTGGGTTTGAACTTTCTTTCCCTTGTTTTCCTAGTTACAACTTGGAAACCATCATCTGAGTCGGAGTCGGAGGTCAGGTCGTTGTCTCTTACCGTCATCATGGTGTCAGCTCTGCTGCTGACGCTAGAAGTCTCGTACGGGTCATTTTCTGTGTCGCTGTACATCGTGTTTTGCTGTCTGCCTGTTTGCCTGTTTACGCCCCGATCACCACCACACTCAAACTACCTCTTCACATCCCGCAGGTGTGCTCCTGCTGTCAACACACCTACCAACTTCAATCAGTCAAATCCTTTCTTATTCAAAAGTGCCAAATTTTACCATTCATCTGCAATATTGCAGCATATCGTTCATCGTCAAAACCAAGGTTCAAAATAATTGTAGTGCGTTCTCTTCCATCATTTCAATTCATTTCTTGCAAACGGCAAACAGTAAGGTTAACAACTCACGACGTGTCAGTCAAATTACTTCCCTTGCTTTCCACACTACCACTACCACTAAGCTAAGCGGTGCATGCTCTTATAACGCTGGTCTCACGTACGCGCTACGTGTTTATGAGGTTAAAAACAAATAGGGTACACTGGCGACACACTGCTTATGGATTGACCACGTCGAAAGACGGGTACTTTTTTTAGGCAGAATACTGATTTTGACTTTTCTCGAATTTTGATGATCAACCATGATGTAACATAGAGGAAAGGTATAAAAGAAAAACAAGTGACCGGCGCTTGGAGGATAAGCCCAAATTAAATGCAAAACAAGGGAACTGTACTAAGCTAGAAAAGGACAAAGACGAAGACAATCTACATGTTTCGGGGCACTACCGCTTCATCAGGACGACACAAAAACGACCAAAAAACGAAAAAAAGAAAAAGACTTAGCTTCAGTAGATGTGGCGCATGGGGTGGACAGCAGGAAAGGTATAGTTTACTTGATGGTAAATATATGAACAATAAATCAGGTAAATTTTAAGCACGTGCATCAATCAGCAGAACGAAAGATTTTACGGCTGCAACTTGTAGCTGGTGCGAGGGGGTGGATAAGCAGCAACTGCAAAAACAGGAAAACTTCCCAAATACTTTCAACTGAATGCAGCCACACTGTCGATCACTAGATTTGTTATTTTGATTGCAGGGGATAGCGCGAACGCAGTCCCCCTTACGAATAAATTACGCACTCGAGTCACCCACATTTGGGGTGATCGCAGGGGTCAACCCTCCCGAAGTGCAATGGACAGGCCTCATCCTGGGAGGACCTCCTTGCTGATCAAGGTGCCTCCCGTGCCAGGTAAGTATGCCTGTTGTTGTTGTTGTTGTTGTTGTTGGTGGTGGTGGTGGTGGTGGTGGTGGTGGTGGTGGTGGTGGTGGTGGTGGTGGTGGTGGTGGTGGTGGTGGTGGTGGTGGTGGTGGACTGGTGGTGGTGGTTTGGGAGGGAAAGTGCTTCCACCTCGCGGTGATTTCGCACTGAAGGGGAGGGGAAAGGGGAGGGGTCTGCAGTTTGGTGTCCTGCACTGGTGGTGGCTGTAAATGAAAGAGGGATTAATTTTGCGCTGTTCTCTCTCATCTTCGCAATAAGAAATTACCAACATAAAAATGCTACTGAGATGCGAGTCTTCGATGTACAACATACATCTCTTCGTTTGAGGCGCCTCTCAGGGTGTTGCTCACCAAGGAAGTGCTCAGAGTAGACAACTACTGGAATGCAGAAAAGACAGGTTTGCTTTGAAGGCTGTGTGCAAGTGGTGATGGACTGCTGTGGCGGCGAACTGTTTGAACAGATCAACTCGTCTGCCCGTCTACCTCATAGAAAACCTTGCAACAAAGCAAGAAATTTGCGGCTTCATTCGGTGTACTTTTGGAGCCTGCGCGCACAATAATATCACAAAAATATCAAACGGTGACGCCGATCCAATACTCCGTTTTGCGACATCCAGATAACTGTCACATTGAAGTAATCTTATCTGTGTCGTCAGACCGACAAAAAGTCCGTCTTTCAGACGATAGTAAATGACTGGTGCCGCCCCACTAAAAAAAATCGCTTGAAATCAAAGACGGCAATTGTAAGGGTTATCCTCCGCGTAAAGACCTGTCTGGGGCCCTGTTATCAGGCACCGAGGGTTCCTGCATTTTACTCATCCAGCAGAACGCGCCCCCCCCCCCCACTACAAAAGCTCCAATAAACTTAAGCAACGCCATACAGGACACATTGTCAAAGAAGATGTGAACAGCTTTTCTCCAAGGGGAAATTCACTTTCTAAAGATTACCAGAAGACACCGGGGAATTTTCTTTTTGGTGTTTTAACGAGCAGGGGGTGTTTGCGGCATAAAATACTGTCAACAAGGGTTCTGTTATTGATTCGTGGATAAATATTGGTGTGCCACCATTGTACTATAACTGTTGTTTTTACGGCCATAATAGTATTATGTTTTCACAGTAAGAAGTGCACTACCCATTCATCTTTACTAGTCTTTACTGGTCTAGTGGTTAAGGCGTCCGCTTCCGAGTCAGAAGGCCGGTGGTTGCGACAGCAGTCCAACGTGTGGCAGCGCGTTAACTTCTCTAAGCAGCACCGTCCTGATATGCACCTAGTTTGCAGCCGGACGCAACAACCAGCCAACCAGTTAACCAACCACTGGTCTATACAGGTTCTAGCTTCGAAATACATGCGGAACAAGGTAAAGAGAGAGGAAACTTCGACCGAGGTTAAGTTGGGAGGGGGGGGGAGGTCAACTGACAATCGTGGCGGTTGTTGCTTCAGAGGTCAGCAAGTACATGGCGCATGTCAGTGAACTCACAGAGGAGTAAACATCCATAGGCGGCGCGTGTTGAACATGTCTCTCTGATGTTCGTTAATCGATCTTGCATGCTCTTATATGTGACATATAAAGTTCAGACCAAAACTTGCACAGGAGAGCACCTGCTAGCTGTTCCTATGAAGAAAGAAGTCACGCTGCGTTAAAGGGACAGAATTATAAGCAGCCCCATAACCAGATCACGCACATATCCATTTTAACAGTAAGACTGAGGTAGTATCTGTATCCATATCCTTGCAGCCCGCTTGTGACTGGCAAGCTGCAGTCCAGACAAAAATAAAGTGGAATAATCACAGACTTCGTTCAGTGTGACAAGTTGACATTAAGCTGTCACGAGGGTGGAATGGGTAGTCATCTTCTGTTGCAGCACTTACAAGTGACTGCTTCCACTCATATTTGCGACCAAATTGAAGCGTATTTTAGTAGAAACATTGCTGCAGAGGAAACTTATTTATGTACTTGTCCACTCGCGCGCATGCACAACACGTGCATGTAAGCATGTATCCACACCCCAGTGTTTTTCAGTCGGCATGAGGGTATCTCTGCTCACGCGACTATGCTACCAGGAATTTTTTAAGTAATCCTTTACGGGCTCTAATTTAGAGCTTAATTTTTTTAAAAGTAACAGTAATAATACAAGGGATTTTTTGTTTCACTTTCTTCGGCAAGTGTAGTTTGTCGTTACTGCTGCAACATGTTAGCTTTTTCTTTCCTTCTTTCTTTCATTCCTTCTTTCTTTGTCTGTTCTGTCTTTTTAATTCTTTTGTTCCTTCTGTCTGTCTGTCTTTTTTTCTTTTTAACCGGCATCTGTGCAGTCATGTATTATGCGGTCTCAGAGAAGAAACTAAATAGAAAAAAAATGATTACGCTATGAGAAAACACCAGGGACATCCCTTGCCGGCAAACCCTCTTTTACAAAAATGTTCAGTCATTGTAAAACTCTCTCCAAAGCGATGTCAGTGTAGCAAATTTGTATTGACGTACCATTTCCAAAGCGATGTCAGCGTAGTGTCACGGAAACGTGCCATGCGAGCGATGACGCGTGATGAGTAAGGTAGTCACTTAGAGTGAGCGGTGACTAAGCGCTATTTTTAGAACACTGAGAGGCGATCAACGCGCGAGAATAGGAAGAAGCGCGCAGTTTTATTTGAAGAAGAGAGGACAACTGACGTGTGTGAGAGAGAAAGCCGACGACTGGAAGGGACCGTAAGAGACGGAAGTTTCTGCAAGTGCCCAGACACCTGAGCAGAGCCCCTTCATCGGCACTGGAAACGCTGAGAGAGCGTAGGCGATTTTTGTGACCAAACCCTCTGCCTAGATAGGAGGTATAGGCCAAACACTCCATGGGAGTTTTTCCTCTATTTTTGTGATCGTATGTATTTTTGGAAATAGGAAACTATAGTAATGCGTTTTCGTAGGGTTTTTGTTTTCTGTTTGATTTTCATGACCGAGGCTTCGTCAGCGCCTCCTGAGACGAAGATTGATGAACTGCTGTGAAAAGACACTCGTTATCTGTAAGTTATGATAAAAAACTCGATCTCCGAGAAGATTGATGAATAGCCGTGAAAAGACATTCGATATCTGTACAAGTTATGATAAGTAACTCGATCTCCGAGAAGATTGATGAACTGCTGTGAAAAGACACTCGTTATCTGTATAAGATGATAAGTAACTCGATCTCCGAGAAGGATGATGGACTACTGTGAAAAGACATTCGATATCTGTACAAGTTATGATAAGTAGCTCGATCTCCGAGAAGATTGATGAACTGCTGTGAAAAGACACTCGTTATCTGTATAAGATGATAAGTAACTCGATCTCCGAGAAGGATGATGGACTACTGTAAAAGACACTCGATATCTGTATAAGTTATGATAAGTAACTCGATCTCCGAGAAGGTTGATGAACATTGTGATAAGAAACTTGTGACCTTGTAGGTTGTGATAAGAGACTCGACCTCTTTGAAAGAACCCCGTTTTTTTTTTTTTTTGGAAGGTTTGGATGACCATTAAGTTGAGCGATAAGTATTAGATATTCTGGTGTAAAAGTATATTGTTAGGACGGTGCGTGAGAGGAGATGTTAGTGGAAAGATGCGAACTTGTATAAAGAAAGAAGCGTGGTTAGTTGTGTGATTTGGTTAGTGTAGTGAATAGTTGAGTGCAGGTAGAGGGAAGTCGATGCGTGTATCAGGGTGTTAAGTGCGTGAGTATCAGAGAGCGAGTGCGAGAGTGTAGTTAATAAATAAGGCCGGGTCCTTTTTTAGAAAAACTACATTGTCTCGTTGTGTTGTATTGTGCGGAGTTGTGTGTAAAAGAACACGCCCCCACACCCTTGGTCGCTTGGAGAGAGTAGGATAGGTGGCCGAGAGAGTGTGTGTGACACGTAGCAAATTTCTATTGGCGTACCGTTTCCAAAGCGATGTCAGCGTAGCAAATTTCTATGGACGTACTGTTTCCAAAGTGATGTCAGCATAGCAAATTTGTATTGGCATACCATTTCCAAAGCGATGTCAGTGTAGCAAATTTCTATTGGCGTACCGTTTTCAAAGCGATGTCAGCGTAGCAAATTTCTATGGACGTAATGTTTCCAAAGTGATGTCAGCGTAGCAAATTTGTATTGGCATACCATTTCCAAAGCGATGTCAGCGTAGCAAATTTCTATTGGGGTACCGTTTCCAAAGCGATGTCAGCGTAGCAAATTTGTATTGGCATACCATTTCCAAAGCGATGTCAGCGTAGCAAATTTCTATTGGCGTACCGTTTCCAAAGCGATGTCAGCGTAGCAAATTTCTATTGGCGTACCGTTTCCAAAGCAATGTCAGTGTAGCAAATTTGTATTGACGTACCATTTCCAAAGTGATGTCAGCATAGCAAATTTCTATTGGCGTACCGTTTCCAAAGCGATGGGAATAGGTTTTCATTTGAGCCGCAGCGATCCTAGCTTGAGCCGTCCCGGTAGACTGGGCATTTTTAGCCTGTTCCAAAATTCATAAAAAAAATCCCCCAAAACAATAAAAACATTATTTAACTCTTTGTCTACGGCGTAGATAGTATACTATCTACATCGTAGGCAAAGAGTTAAACTTGGTTCCAAACATCAATAAACAAAGAAAATTCATTTCTTACTGTGTTTCTTGGACCTTGTTCTGTAATTTGTAAAATCCTTTGATGGAAACACAACTGAAGTTGAAGTAATCCCAAAGTCCTCACGATTCCTTATACACAGTCTGTTCGATACTGTTTACAACACGTGCTCACACGTTTTTCTCTTCGTAATCACTCTCTTGGGCCTTTCAGGCACAAATACTCTTGTCTTCATCCACTTTATCACAGTAAATTTGCAAAACAATGTCATTTTCCTCTTTAGCGTGTGGAAACTCGCTTCAAATTGTGGCCGGAAACCGGTCTGATTGTCAGTTTAAACACAGTAAAAGGGAAGCAACTCGTGAAGAAAGGATTCAGCTTTCGATTGTAAGAGTTCTTTCCCTTAAACGATTAGCGGATAAAGATTTAAAATTCATAAGGCAGTCAGCCAGTGGCGGGGCAGGTTTAAGTTACATACGGTTCAAATGAGTTCTTGGTGCGTCTCCTGACTTCCAGCTGAAATTAGTGTTTGGGACCGGAATAAGTTTGGTCTCCGCCCTCTGATGACAGGGGGCGCCACTGAGACACTGTATGCCCATCACCGCGACAAGGTTTCCGGTCATCGATGGGGTCTATACCTGGTGCCAAAGATGTCCCATCATGCAGTTCGGTTTTCCTTCTTGAGAAGACATGGATTAACACCTGTGCAATGCCTTGTGACCTGCAAGGCACGCCCAGCTCCTGTGGCACCGAATGACAGTTTAACCGCTTCGGACGAGCACACCGACCCGTATTCATGACCGTTGGTCACGCCTAAACCGATCGCGTTCACGTGACAAACCATCGGTTAGTGACCTTTGTTGGCCAACGTGATCGCGATCGGTTTAAGCTTAACCAAAGACCATGGATTCAGGTCAGCCTAAGCCGATTGTGATCACATGACAAAATATCAGTGAGAAACTTTTTTTTCTATTGCAAACACAGCTCGTGATGACGGTATCTCCACATCAGTCCTTATCTTACAGCCCGCTCTGGCATTCTCGTGACACCAGAGAGTCACGCTAAGACATGGCTCACCAAGAATTCCAACGCCCAACCCCCCCGACCAGTTACTGCATGGCGGGACAGCAACTGGACGTCTTTTCGCTAAATATATAGGATGGCCGTGACGAACACGTGCAGGCGATGACGTGTCCACACGTCGCGTCTTGAGTGACGTCACATCTCGGCGGACGTGTCCACACGTCATGTCTTGGGTCACGTGTCCAATAATCCTCGACAAGATATGCGTGCGCACATTGACGTACGGAAACACAGCGTAACAAATGCATGAAGTCCAACTTTCGTAAAAACAGAAACGGGCGGAGGATTGTTTCGTGTTTACTGCGTGTTTACGCAACTGTTTACATGTTTATGCACAATCGCCCTAAACCTTTTTTTTTAATTTACTAAAATACTGATCACGTTTCCTGCTCATCCTGCCACCAAATCGACAGTACATTGAAAGTGATAGCTCCGATGACGCTAAGTGGTGTACTGTTTCTCTGTTTTCAGGTGTGGCCCATCGTGATTTGTGTCCAGCCAACGTCCTGGTCTGTGCCGACAACACCTTGAAGCTGGCGGACTTCGGTCATTCTGTCTACTTCCGGACTGGGGATCCGCTGTGCGTGGATTTTAGTTGTGGCACCCCGGGCTATCAGGTAGCCAACTCATACTGCCATACTTGTCACGGCTTTCAAAGCCTATTACTTATGTACCCTATATATAAACTGTACCCTATGTACATTTATATGTAAATTTATACCCGAAGAACAAGAGTAAACACTGTCCTCCTCCCCCGCACATAAAAAGAAAAATCCCCGAGTTAATGGAATTTTTTATATCTTGGCTAGAAGACATGTCGGGACATCCCCGTCCCTTCGTTTTCACGGTCTGAATAAAATTACCTGTTCAACCTCCCTGCCCTCATTCAAGCACTGCCACCAGTAGCTAGCCCTATTACCACTTTCAAATAACTGCTAATGAAACGCCATCAAAATCATTATCGATGTCGGCCTTCAAAAATATTTACGAGCAAAAATAGGCTTTGAAAGCTGTGACAAGTATGGCAATGTACCTTTAACTCGGGGATTTTTCTTTTTATGTGTGGGGGAGGAGGACAGTGTTTGCTCTTGTTCTTCGGGTATAAATTTACATATAAATGTACATAGGGTACAGTTTATATATAGGGTACAGAAGGTACATGTATACGGCGCCTGGTGATCTGCATCGCAATGCAAAACACCTGCCACGCTTTATGGAACGATGGGCAGATAGTGCCCAGGTTTGGCCCTGATACGATGGCTCCATTTAGAACAGTCTCACATACACCCAAGATATGTGTGCCCCACACCATCGATCGGCTCGCAAATGTTTGTGTGCCTATGTGATAAATATGCACACGTGTGTGTATGTGTGCGTGCGTGCGCGCGCGCACGTGTTTGCCTTTGTTCCAGCCGCCAGAGCTCGGCCTGAAAGCGCCGTACGATCCTTGTGTGGGAGATATGTGGTCACTGGGGGCGGTCCTTTTCTTCATGACGGTGGGGCGTCTGCCCTACGGCAAGATTAAAGACGAGGCCCGCTTACTTCGGCCACTGCAGTTCCCGGAACCGCAAGTGCTCCCCCTGACGGAGGAAGTCCAGGACTTGCTGCGAGGACTGCTTGCCTACGACCCATCAGCCAGGTGCTGCCTTGAACAGTTTAATCCGGTCCCAGCCTTTCATGCACACTGTCCCCCACCCCCTTCACATCTTTCTCCCTCTTCCTTGTTCCCTGCAGTATGTCTGTCTGCCTGCCTGTTTGTCTGTCTGTCTGCCTGCCTGTATGTCTGTCTGCCTGCCTGTATGTCTGTCTGCCTGCCTGTTTGTCTGTCTTTCTGCCTGCCTGTATGTCTGTCTGTCTGCCTGCCTGTATGTCTGTCTGCTTGTAGTTTAAGTCTCCATGCATGGCAACCCATAACTCCATCATGTAATCTGCAGAGTTCCTGCCAACAGGTAAACGTAATATCTCTGTCCGCTCGTCCGCTCGTCCGTCCGTCCGTCCGTCCGTTTGTATGTGTAACACTTCCAGACTCCGTCTCTTCCCTTACATACACCCTAGCTCATCCAAATCGTGAAGACGCCAAACTAAGAGTGCACGTCCCAAACTTTATTTGTTTATCGTTTCAGTGTGTGGCCGGCTAAACCCTCCAACCTGTTTCTTCGTCTAGTGGCTATTATTGGACCTCTTCTCCCTCTCTACTACATTTTATAGACAAGTATTTCCAATGGTTACTGTGTTCTAGTAACGTTCCGAAAAATGTGAAATGACGTGGATGGTAGTCTGTGACCCCATAGTTCTTTTCTGTCTGAACCGGATAGTTTTTTGTGACGTCACAGTGGTCTTCCGTCACAGGTACACCCTGGACAGTTTGGAACACAGCCCGTGGATGGAGACTGTCCAGAACGAAAGTAACCGGGTGCATCCGCAGCAGGTCTACGACGGGGACGGTGAGCAGCAGCTGGAACCGGAAGACGGATTTTGACCACCGTCTCACACAGATCTAACCCTTGGTGCAACCAGCGGGAGAAGTCACCTGACGCAATCAACGCTAGGATTGAAAATCGGAATGTAAAGTGTTAGATCTGTTTTTCTCCATATCACCCTTTGAGATCAGATGACCAACGAAACTGAAGAAAGTTATATCGTTGGAATTACACACATTTCCCCACAAACGCTATCACATTTTTTTTAAAAAGAAAATTAGGTCTTGCGTGTAGTATTCATTCCAAACAAATTGTTTTGTCAACCTCTCCAAACAGAGTAATAGCGCCTACGGTCTCCATTAATAGTAAACTTAAGTATTTTCATGTAGGCACGTGCGACAGGCAAATAATTGATTTTAATAAGTGACTTTTCACTGTCAAGACAAACCCATCACCATCTTTACACATTTATCATCACCCACGGATGCGATAAACATAAAAATGTTTCATGAGGAGTGTCAGCAGGATAAACAGGTTTTCCCAAGAACTGCGAACACAACATGAAAATGAGAAACTGTGAGTAGAATACACTTTTTTTTAACAAGAACTGCGATAAGGACAGACGTTCTGCTACCCGCAATAAGTGAACGAACAACAGTCAACACTTTTCCTTATTTGCTCGACACTGGCCTCGGGTTGCTTGAAGTCCGTTTCCATCTACCTTGCGCAGCGCTTCAGAGATCGTATCACAGACGATGTCGGTTCCTTGAAACAAAGAAACAGCAGCTTGAGTCATACAATGCTATCAGGAGAAATGATTTCAAAAAACATCCACTGATAGTTACGTCACTCCTCTAGGTCGCTGAAAAGTAATCCGGCTGGTGATGCCTTCTGTAGTCTGATGAACTTTGATAATGCATATTTTTTGGGTCCGCATTTTGGGGGGTTTTGTGCTTTTCTCTAGTGTATTTCCATTGTCAAAAATAGGGATTGCAGCTTTACAAATATATTGCGGAAAGGATGACAATGTGTAGGGGAGAAAGAGGTGGTAATCACAACACTATTGCTGGAATCTCTTTTGAATAAAATTTTTTTACACATGTTGATCACGCTTTAATTTTATCGTTTTATTTACTTGATCAGTCTTGCGTCATAGCTGACAAATCAGAATGCACGAACGACGAAATTATTGACTTGATGTATTCACACACGTACCAGTTTCAGCGATAACTTTGCAACATACACCTCTTCCCAAACACCCCTCCCTCCCAAGCCGCCGACAAACACAACGTACACACGAACTCTTGACCATGCACACGTGCAGACGCATACATGCATTTTGTCTCATACCACACATCACAACGCAACCAGGAACACTCGCGTTTTGTCTGTCTGCCAGTACCTCTGTTGGAGTTATCTTTAGATAATTTAAGCGCTCGGTCCTCATTTGTTCTTTATCAGATCCTTCTTTAAAGGAATGATCTTCAATCGCAACGGAAGTATAAAATGCTTGAAGATCTTGCAATTTTAGTTATTTTCAGGTTTACTTCAAACATTTGGGAATTTGCGAGGGTAAAGCAGGTTTGGCGACATTGAAGATTGTGTTCTTCAATCAACACAATTGTTGAAAGGCGGCTTTCGGGGGCTTATGCAACTGACGTCACTTTCTCCTCTTTCTCTTTATGAAGCCTTTTTCCAGCTGGGGCAAAGCTTTCTCTAAAGCGTTGCTGGCCTGAAAGTTAAAAATATGAACATTGTAGAGCATTTAATGTCATTCATAGAAGGAAAAATCAGTTGAGAAAAAAATGTAGGCCTCGCATACTCATTCATGTACGCACACGCACACCCACATGCACGCATACACACTATATATATATATACACACACGCACTATCGTATACAGGCATGCACGCAAAGTTAAAAAATGAACATGTCATTTATAGACGGAAAACTCAGTCCAGAAACAGGTGACTATAGAGAGTTGAATCATTTGAAGGTAAAGTTGGTTATATAAATAAGCTATACTGACCCAAATGGCATCAGTGTGAAACCATGCGTATGGCAACTGAAGATTCATAACCAAGACTTAGCTCACCTACAGCAACTTTCTGAATGCTTGGCCGAGTGCCCGAGTTACTTGAAAAGTGCAGGCCTCACATACTGATTCACGCACGCACACGCACACGCACATGCACTCATACACACAAAATATATATATATATACAAGCACTATCATATGCACGCATGCATATGCATGCACGTGTCTCACGCATATGCGCGCACGTGCACACTAACAACGGACCCAGACGTAGAAGCGTGCAGCGTCGTTGCTAGCCACCAACACCTGCTCGTAGTTGACTGCCCTGAGCATGGCGTCCACTTCTTGCAGGGTCATCAAGGTCGGGGTGCTGGGGTCAAAGGTCTGGATTCGCTGCAGAAGGCCGTCGGTGTAAGTCTGAGCCATCAACGTTTTTATTCGAGGCCATGTCTGGAACATGCAGGGAAAAGAGCAAGAGGCCAGTTTCTGCGGCGCCTAGATTGAACTGGTCAAATTCTTCCTGTTAAATGCCAGAGAAGCAAACCGGAGGCAAGCAAGGCAAGCAAGGCAAGCACGGACTGAGGAAGCGTAGGCTGGCAGAGAGGCCCAGTGGAGGAAATCAAGATGGTGGGTAGAAAGTCAGGGTCACGCGGGTCGTATCCATTGAATACGACATATTGCATTCATTTCTGCCTCTTCCACAGGGCCTCTAGCATGCTGCCATACAGTGTGCAATGCTATATTATACCTATTGAATAAGGATCAGTCTCGGTACATATAATGCGCCAGCGACAACAATACGTAATTCATTCTAACAGGAAGAGACGAGAAGCAGGAAGTGATGGAGAGGGGATGTTCACACAGACCGAAAGCCAGGAAGTGATCAGGAAGGAACCAAGGAATTCGACTGACCCAGGGCGGCCCGCTGACGGACAGACAGGGTGACGGGAGAAGGTAGTGTAGCAAAGCAAGCGCAGGGAAGGCGAAGGGAAACCAGAAGCAGGTGCGAGGCACGTGGCACCAAGGCTGCAAGCAGCTGCAGTTGGGGAAGGAATTATGTAGGAAGTACAGCAAGGAAATATAGACCTGACCAATCGAACCAACCAACCAACCAACCAACCAACCAACCAACCAACCAACCAACCAACCAACCAACCAACCAACCAACAGAAAACTTTATTGTCTCTGGCCACATGACCTTTACAATGGGAGATGAGCATGACACACAGTATTGACCAATAATTGCATACATAGAGGCAAATGATATGATGACTGTTACAAACATTTTCATCCAGGAAAGTTCTAATTAGTGACTGGAAAAAACAGACCAAAAAAGATAATGCCTAAAACGGTAGTCAGGAAGGAAACCCAACTCAGGGAAAATCAGTTCAAATTCCCGGTGATCGTCCAACCAAATACTGAAACAAGAATCCTAACTACAGCAGGCCCAGGTAGGCTAACCAGAGAAATTAAAGATACGTTTGGAGAAATACAAGAGGTTAGGCAATCTAACCGTTCAAACTTACTCATCATAGGTTCCAAAAATGTAGCCCAACAGACTAAAGCTTTAGGAATAACCACGTTCCTTGGAGTAGCGGTCTCCTGCTATAAACCCAGATGAGATGAAGGAAAAGACAAAGGCAAACAGGAAAGAGGATTGGGTGTTATTAGAAATGTCCCACTAGAAGAAAGTCTAGACTCCCTAAACTCTCTATTGAAAGAAAATCAGGAAACCAAAATAAGGGCTCTCAAACGATTTAATATTAAAACCAAAGACGGCATAGCACCTAGTCGGACAGTACTGCTAGAGTTTGCCGACATAGAGACGCCACAGACAGTCAGGTTAGGCTACACACTGTACACGGTTGACCAGTTTAACCAAACGGAACAGCAGTGTTTCAGCTGCAATGGCTTTGGTCACATTGCAGAACATTGCAAACTAAGAGCCATATGTGGCCGGTGTGGCGGGTCTCACGACACCAGGTCATGCTCCCTGGAAAAACATACAGATTTCAAATGCATTAACTGCGGAGTAGCAGGCCACAGTGCACGGTACGGGGGCTGCCCCTGCCGTGTAGTCCACAGGCACGCCAGCCAGATTAGCGCAACAGGCAAATTGTCATACAGTGAAGCGCTAACAGCATCCAAAACTTCCTACTGGGAGAAGAAAAGCGCAGCAAAACAAGCCACCCCAACACATGTAGCAGTTCAACCTACACATGCACCAGCACAGACAACAGCCCAGACAACACAATCGCCACCACAAACAACAGCAAGACTGGACACGATCACAAGCAGCCAGCAACCCAAACCAGCAGAAGGAACACTGCCCGAGACAACGACAATCGACGGAAAGGACTGTACCACCAACTGTACTACCACGATGGACACAAACACAAATCTCCCAGGACAGACTGAACAAAATGACATGACAGAACGAAGAGTGAAAAGTCTAAAAGAGGAAGTAATGAACCTAATGCAAAAAATAAATTGCTATATTAGTAAACTAAAACCAAACAAAAACCAAACTGATCTCCTAGTGTTAACAACGATGCTAAGAACTCTGTCAGGGCTGATGACCATGCTTCTAACTTAAAATGGATCTAAAACAGGTGAAGTTTATGCAGTGGAACTGCAGGGCATTAAATAGCAATAAAATAGAACTTCTAAACTTCATAAAAAAAAACAACATGCCTGAAATCATTGCCCTTCAAGAAATAAGCTTCACCAGAGATCCAATCCCACTACCAGGTTATAAATTCCCCCCAATCTTTAAAAGTAGACCTAAACCTAACAAAGGAGGAGGAGTAGCTATATACGTCAGAAATGATATTACAGTGACAGAAACAATAACTAACTTTAATCCAGAAATAGAATGTGTTTTAGCCGAAATAACTCTTCATTCAGGCAAAAAAACTCAAAATAGCAAACGTGTACATCGCCCACCTGAACAAATATAGCAAAATAACTGTGGATGACCTCACCAAAATTTTCATGTCAGGCGATCTGATCCTAGGAGACTTTAATGCGAAAAACCCCCTTTGGGCCAAAATAGGCCTAGACCAGATAAGGGAGGTAACACAATAGAAGAGGCGATCAACAACGCAAACATGTTCATACTAAACAAAGGCAAACCAACCCACATTTATTGCCAGGGCAATACAGACTCTATCTACCTCAGCTATCGACCTGTCTATATGCAGTCCAGTCCTTGCGTGCAACTTAGATTGGGAAGTGTATGCGGCAGATACCCTAGGCAGTGACCACTTCCCGATCATGATCACCATGCGGGATGCTGGGCCGAATAAACCACAGGCAGAGCCGACCAAAATAAATACTAAACGAACAAACTGGGAACAGTACGCCCTAATAGAAATAAAGGATATATGGGTAAATGAAGATAGTGTAGACACAAAAACAGAAAAACTGTCTGAAAACATCATCACAGCTATAAAGTCAACAACTGCAGGTGAAAGAAATAAAAAAAATATGAATATGCAGGACAGGTTTGGTGGTCCAAACAATGTGAAACAGCAGTCACAAATAGAAAACGAAAACTGTTCTTTGGTCTCTTTTAGGCTCTTTTCCTTTGTCTCCTTCTTACTCTTAGGAGGGGGCGATCCCCCATCTCGGATTGTTGTACGACCTACATGAGTATATTTATATTTTGATCTACTTGTTAGCACAAATAATAGTGAAACGAGTAATAAGAGTTTCTACCGGTTTCTAATTTCAAACTAGATTATTTAAATCTCGCTTTTGGTGGGTTAAATAAGGGCTAGGTAGGGTAACTTACTCGCTTCCTCCACCTCTCGACTGCGCCTCGAAGCCGTCGACTTATGGCGAATGAAAGCTTGCTGAGCGCTGACCGGATTGTCAACTGGTCTCCTCAATGACTGTGCATCAAATGGTTGAGCCAATAACGGGCGTGCATGTGCCTGTATGCCTGTGTACGCCCTGATTACCAACACACTCAAACTACCTCTTCACATCCCGCGCTACGTGTTTATCAGGTTAAAAAAAAAAAAGGTACACTGGTGACAAACTGCTTATAGGCTGACCACGTCGAAAGATTGCGAAAAAAATTCCCCATTATACAGTA
>SMGT01005973.1:201224-255132 GCA_004794575.1 Lanistes nyassanus
AGGTAAATTTTCAGCGCGTGCATCAATCAGCAGAACGTTGAATGGCGTGGAACGATGACTGGATTTGTTATTTTGATTGCAGGGGATAGCGCGAACGCAGTCCCCCTTACGAATAAATTACGCACTCGAGTCACCCACATTTGGGGTGATCGCAGGGGTCAACCCGCCCGAAGTGCAATGGACAGGCCTCACCCTGGGAGGACCTCCTTGCTGATCAAGGTGCCTCCCGTGCCAGGTAAGTATGCCTGCGCACGCCCCGATTACCACCACACTCAAACTACCTCTTCACATCCCGCAGGTGTGCTCCTGCTGTCAACACACCTACCAACTTCAATCAGTCAAATCCTTCCTTATTCAAAAGTGCCAAATTTTACCATTCATCTGCAATATTGCAGCATATCGTTCGTCGTCAAAACCAAGGTTCAAAATAATTGTAGTGCCTTCTCTTCCATCTTTTCAACTCATTTCTTGCAAACAGCAAAGGGTAAGGTTAACAACTCACGACGTGTCAGTCAAATTACTTCCCTTGCTTTCCACACTACCACTAAGCTAAGCGGTGCATGCTCTTATAACGTTGGTCTCACGTACGCGCTACGTGTTTATCAGGTAAAAAAAAAAAAAAAGGTACACTGCTGACACACTGCTTATAGGTTGAGCACGTCGAAAGATTGGTAAAAAATGCCCCATTATACAGTAATTTGTTGGGGCAGAAAAGTGCTTTTGACTTTTGCCAAATGAATTTTGATGATCGACCATGACATAATATAGAGGAAAGGTATGGTTTACTTGCTGGTAAATATATGAACAATAAATCAGGTAAATTTTCAGCGCGTGCATCAATCAGCAGAACGTTGAATGGCATGGAACGATGACTGGATTTGTTATTTTGATTGCAGGGGATAGCGCGAACGCAGTCCCCCTTACGAATAAATTACGCACTCGAGTCACCCACATTTGGGGTGATCGCAGGGGTCACCCCGCCCGAAGTGCAATGGACAGGCCTCACCCTGGGAGGACCTCCTTGCTGATCAAGGTGCCTCCCGTGCCAGATAAGTATGCCTGCGTTGTTGTTGTTGTTGTGAAAAAATGACTGGATTTGTTATTTTGATTTTGAAGTAGGAATAAGCTGTTTGCTCCTGGGACGACCGAATACTTAATTATTACTAAATAATGAGTGGAACTTAAGCTATTCGGTTTTCATGCATGGGAATAAGCAAGTTATTCGAGTTTCTTGCATATGGTTCCTGATGTTCCCACGTACCTACGATAATGTAAGGATAACCTTAGGCTACAGTTTTACATAACTCGCACAGTTTTGACGTCAGAACGAAGACAAAATTCTAACTCGACCTTGATTCAGCCTAAATAGACGGCGGTTCTCTGAGGACGGTATGTGACACTGCTTGCAAGCGTGACGTATGGTCTGCGATTAGGATCTTAGTGGATAAAATCACAAGTCTGTCATATACCGATGGAGGAGACTTTTATGGTTATAGCGTCCGTCCGCTCCAGTCTTCCTCTCTCACCCGATTATGCTACTTCAGCAGCATAGAATGACCTTGAAGGCGCTGCCCCTTCATTTTCAAAGAAATGGCGTGCTAATTTTTCCTGTTGTGAATTATGTATATATATATATAATGTGCCGACCTGTTTAATATGATATAACCGCTGACGTCTGTTACTGGTGGCGTCCCCTTCTCCAGTACAGTTACCGCGTTTAGGATGTCTGTGGACAAAATCACTGGTCTGTCATTTACAGTCTTCCTACACAGTTACTCCACCTGTCCAATTCTAGACATTGCTACACCCTCGGATTTCCACTTTGCACAAGCGTGGAATAGTTCGGGCAACTGTTTTATGTTATGTGGGGTTTATATGGTTCTGCTGAGTCGGATGATAGCATTCATGAGAAACTAGCCCACCCGGTTGCAAAAAAAGCATATAACCATAGTTTGGACTTAGTTCAGATTATGCTGTGCTCTAAATGTCTTTGCTACCTTTGTCCCGCCTACCATCCAAATCGCTTTCCATCTGTCCACCCTCTCGCAGTGTCTGTTCTTCTTCCAACTACCTCTGTTGTCGTCTTTCTCAAACTCAGCATCTTTGGTGCTCATCTTCTTCAGCCTTCAGTCACTGACCTGGAACAACCTACTTGCCTCCATGAGGGGACGGCGGAATAAACTTGCCGCTAAACCGCTTGTTAGGGCTGAATGTTTTTTCGCTGCGCTTGATAAAGAGCACAAGGGCCAGAAAAACATGTCATCAAGTATCCCCTCTCACAGAAAGTCGGACCGATTGCGAACTCTGATAAGGCCGTAGGAATGACACCCATCCCCCCCCCCCATCCCTAGCTTCTGTAAAGCTAGATGTATATAAACACAACCTTAGGTTGTCGATCTTCGCACACATCAGGTCTAGCCTGAAACGCGACAGCAATATTGCGTATAGTGAGATTAATCCCGAAGTCTACAATCTTCAGAAATGCATTACAACTCCCTATCAATCTGTACATTACACGCCCGAAGAAACTTTTCTCCCCCTCTGAATGAAACTACAAATGTATGGAAAGATAGGTTTTAAAACAGTTATCTCCATTTCAAATTTAAAGAATGAGAAATTGACGCACTTTAGCCGAGGAAGTGCTTTTTAACGTTGTTAATCAATGACGTTTGTATATTATTCGAAAGTGGGGGGATAATGAGGGGCCATTAAATAGCCGGTGATCCAATACTCCGTAGTAGTATGAAAATATCATGAGTGGGGGGGGGGGGGGTTACAGACTAAGGAGAGTCTATTAGAAGTAACAAAGACAAGTCCTTCATTAGGCCCCGCTTGAGACATATAAGCCTTCAACAATTCTTGCCCCCTATCTGAGCGTCCTCTGACGTGCTGTCAGCAGTAGCTTTATGTCAGTTCTTTGCTTTTAGTAGGTTGATTAACTCTGTGCGTGTGTGTGTGTGTGAAACAGTAATTCCAAACTGATATTGCTATCGGATGACAATAACAAAACCAAAACCAAAAAAGTTATATTGTTATAATGAAGATACATTTATATTTCACATTATAATTTTGAAAACACCCTACAAGTGAAAACGTAATTTTATTGCTGCCATTTACTAAATCTGAATTAAACATTTCATATTTGTTTTCAGCATATATATATATATAATATTTCACAAAAAACATAATATAATTTACCTGTGTTATTATTCATACATTTACCAACGAGTACACTATACCTGTCCTCTATATTACATCATATATGTATAACGGAGATAAAGAGTGGAAAATGAAGAAAGACAGACAGGCATAACAGTCAGGGTGTTGATTTATGCTACGATTTGAACAAGACAAAAAGAAAAACCGTTTGTCTTCCAGTATAGCATCAAAATCTTAGGCACACTCCCTCTCTTTCTCTCCCTCCCCCACCCCTGCTCCCTTAGCAGTTTTGCAGGTTTTCTATTTCTCCTGTTTGAGGTTACAGCCATTTCAGCGCTTGTGCTGCCCAGATAGCAAGCAAAGGTGGGGGTGGTTGATGAAACCCCCATGGTCACTTGCTTCACTTTCTCGGCGGAATACGTGGTTTATCGGATCCTTCTTTAAAGGAATGATCTTCAATCTCTTTGCAACGGAAGTATATAATGCTTGAAGACCTTGCAATTTTAATTATTTTCAGGTTTACTTTAAACATTTGGGAATTTGCGAGGGTAAAGCAGTCTGGGCGACATTGAAGATTGTGTTCTTCAATCAACACAATTGTTGAAAGGCCGCTTTCAGGGAACTTATGCAACTGACGTCACTTTCTCCTCTTTCTCTTTATGAAGCCTTTTTCCAGCTGGGGCAAAGCTTTCTCTAAAGCGTTGCTGGCCTGAAAGTTAAAAATATGAACACTGTAGAGCATTTGATGTCGTTCATAGAAGGAAAAAATGTAGGCCTCGCATACTCATTCATGTACGCACACGCACATGCACTCACACACACAATATATATATATATACAAGTACTATCATATGCACCCATGCATATGCATGCACGTGTCTCACGCATATGCGCGCACGTACACACTAACAACGGACCCAGACGTAGAAGCGTGCAGCGCCGTTGCTAGCCACCAACACCTGCTCGTAGCTGACTGCCCTGAGCATGGCGTCCACTTCTTGCAGGGTCATCAAGGTCGGGGTGCTGGGGTCAAAGGTCTGGATTCGAAACAGAAGGCCGTCGGTGTAAGTCTGAGCCATCAACGTTTTTATTCGAGGCCATGTCTGGAACATGCAGGAAAAGAGCAAGAGGCCAGTTTCTGCGGCGCCTAGATCGAACTGGTCAAAATCTTCCTGTTAAATGCCAGAGAAATAAACCGGAGGCAAGCAAGGCAAGCACGGACTGAGGAAGCGTAGGCTGGCAGAGAGGCCCAGTGGAGGAAGTCAAGATGGTGGGTAGAGAGAAGGTCAGGGTCACGCGGGTCGTATCCATTGAATACGACATATTGCATTCATTTCTGCATCCTCAACAGGGCCTCTAGCACGCTGCCATACTGTGTGCAATGCTATATTATACCTGTTGAATAAGGATCAGTCTCGGTACATATATTATAATGCGCCAGCGACAACCGTACGTAATTCATTCTACAAGGAAGAGATGAGAAGCAGGAAGTGATGGAGAGGGGATGTTCACACATACCGAAAGCCAGGAAGTGATCAGGAAGGAACCAAGGAATTCGACTGACCCAGGGCGGCTGGCAGACGGACAGACAGGGTGAAGGGAGACGGTAGTGTAGCAAAGCAAGCGCAGGGAAGGCGAAGGGAAACCAGAAGCAGGGCGCGAGGCAGGTGGCACCAAGCCTGCAAGCAGCTGCAGGTGGGGAAGGAAGTATGTAGGAAGTACATCAAGGAAATATAGACCTGACCAATCGAACGAACAAACGAAAGAACGAACGAAAAGTTTTAATGTCTCTGGCCACATGACCTTCACAATGGGAGATGAGCATGACACACAGTATTGACCAACAATTGCATACATAGAGGCAAATGATATGACGAATATTACAAACATTTTCCTCCAGGAAAGTTCTAATGCCAGACTTCATTCCAGCCCTTAAAACTGTGTTAAAGATATCTGGCTAAATTGATGGAGTTATGAAGATATTGAAACAGACGAGACAAGGTACAATGTAGTGGATGTAAGGTATATTTGTACGGAAGATATCTCGATCTCAAGCCGTTTAAATAATGGGAAGTAAAAAGGAAATGGAATTCTTGTTCCACTTCTGTCTTGTATAAAGGGCAGTGTAACTCTTGTGTTGGAATTATTTTGTACCTGTTTGTGTGGGCTTTAAGAGCTGAAATGCCCATTTGAAATATCCTCAGAATATCTCTTAGCACCTAGTTTTTACTGCACTTTAGATAGGGTTCCAAAAGTAACGAAGATTAAAAGCTCCATACACATTAAACCTTGGACTGCTTGAAATGTGCGATAGCCATTCTTGTTTATGGAAATCAATAGGTCCTTGTTTAAATTAATTTAAGAAACCATTCCCATTATCTACACCTTGGTTTTCCCACAAAAATCCAAATCCGTATGTATAAAGCGTTCTATGAATATCCAAAACCCAGCACACTTTGCCTCTTTTGTGGAGCTCTAGCAATGGTGTACGCCTTTTGTGCCAGTCTGTGTCAAGACTTGTCAGACGTAACCAGTATCCCATACATGACACAGAACCATGTACTGACAGGGAGAATCTTCCTGTGTCACCATACACCATGTCGTTGGGAGTCTTATGGCTAACGTTTAACAGTTTTTTTTTAAGGTAAACAAATGTACTTGTTGTGTGGGAAGGTGTCTTTTTGGGCCCGATATTTCGGAACCATAAAGGAGCATTGGTTTAATCTGGCTGTCAGACAGTTTAAACAGTAAGTTGGGCGAGCAGTCTCCAAGTTTCCAGGGAGTTTGAAAGGGTTGCATAATGCCTAGATTGACTCTTGCAAATCCTTAAAGGCTTGGGAAAACGATAGATGAGTTGTAAACATTATGCCGAGACACTTATAGAAATTGGCAACTTTGATCACCTGTCTGTCATATAGCCATTTGTCATTTTTAGCTAAGTGATCCTTGTCACGACGGGCCGTACCTTAACTTACTGGACTCGACTTCTCCAGAATTACTGAACAAACTTTTATGGTGATCTTGTAAATGTAGACTTAACTGAGCGATCGTCACCAAAACCTTTACTGCCTCAGGTCAATGGTTTCTACACCAGAGGGTAACGACGCTATGAAATAATGTGAACAACTAGAGAAATCTACCGAGGGAAAAGATTCTCATACTCTGACACATTCGCTCAGTCTCACACAGGCAAAACACTTCTAGCTCAAAAGCCCCCACCCTCGTAAAAGTGACATGTGACAATCCTTGTTTCTAAAAATCATGATGTTTGATGTTTGATAATGTCATCAGCAAATAAGAGAACAAACAGTTCTATGAGATCAGGGGGAAGTTGGACTCCATGCTTGCCGTTCGTAACGATATCTTTTGTCACTTCATTTACAAGCAGTGAAAACCGTATCGCGCTGGTTGTCTCCCCTGGCTTTAAGCCCTTAGGACATTCAAATATTTCGGACAAATCAGATCTGGAACGTACGCGTGCTTTCACCATCTTATAAGATACTTTTAATTGATATATTTTGCCCCGGATTCATTTTTATTGAAAAAGGTGCCATAATTTTGAACTCGAGACTGAGTCAAAAGCTCTCTGAAAGTCTATAAACGCAACGTAAAAAGTTTCTTATTAGATAAAGATGTGTAAAGATATGGTCTATTGTAGAATGATCCTTTCTGAATCCGGCTTTCATTTCTCCAACGGATTTTGATTCATCAGCCCAATCAGTGAACCGTTTATTTAAAATAAAAGTATACAGATTACTGCAAATTTTAAGAAGAGAAATACCTGTGTAGTTACTTGGATCGTTTACATTTCCTATTTTGAATAGTGGGTGTATAATTGCTTTTGACCAAGCCTCTGGAAATTAGACGGTAGAGAACATATGATTAAACAAAGCAGCTCCACAAGAAAAGAGAGGATCGTATCAGGACCGTATTCTAATAGATTCTGCAGGTATTACGCCATCTGGACCGGCGGCTTTACGGAGCTTTGTGTTTTATTGCAGCCGCTACTTCTGCAGGTAAAATTCCTCTGTCAATGAGTTCATTACTGGAAGCTACCCTTGTATCATTGTCTAGAGGGTCAGACTGGATATCTAACTGATCGCTTTTTTTCCTCACTGAAGACTGTTTTGAAATATTCGTACCATTTTCCAATTGGTACACTGCCTTGTTTATTCCTAACACTTGATCATTTCTTCACGGTTGTCTAAAAGGCCTTTTCTATCGTTCATACAGCTTTCTAACTTACTGCATATTTCTGATTTCAACCGGTTTTTTTTTCTATGTATGATGGTTTTCCTATAGGCTATACCTGTTCCTTTTGTCTAGATATGATAAAAGATCGTTCACAGAATGATTCTTTCGGGCGCGCTCGGCCTCGCTCTTTGCAGAGACCTGACTGATCATGAAAGAGTGAACTGTGCTCAGACATTACGGATAGGAAGGGACAAAAAATGCTTACCTCTACATCTCTTTCGCTGTAGCCTAGCAACCTGTGAACGGCGGCCATGACAGTGACGACACACAATGGCGGTGATTTGAAACTCCTGATCTCGGACACCGTGGCTGGCTCCATTTCCAGAATCTCGTGGTTGTGCACCGGCAGTTGCACCAGCTGCGCGCGCAGTTTGTCGGCAGCTGTGATGGCCGAGGCTAGCTGCACAGCGAAGGGAGACGCCCTGGCCCGTTGGATGGCTTTTTCTAGTGTGCCAGCATGCCTTCTGCGCACACCGTCTCTCAGACCTGAAGTGGAAAACCAGTAGGCATCCTCAACTTTCTAACATGCACCCTAGACATGCGCGTTTCTTTTGACCATGGACGCATACTTGCGCAAAATATGCGTGTACCTCCGATCATCTTTGAAGGAATGCGCATTTGTGCGCTGTAGTATTGTAATCGTGTGATTAGATCCAGTATTAGATCGCGATGGAGGGATGAAGGTGAATATTTTAAACAGTTATACCTGCTACACCCCATTTCTTGGGGAGGGGGGGGGGCGGGGGGGGCCATTAGAGGTTCGGTCTCGTCAAGGGCATGCGTACCTTGCTTCAGGCGCAGGTACTCGACTTTTCGGATGGCCTTGAAGTAGTCCTCGTCAGGCGCGACACCGTAGTGTTCGCATTTCTGAAGTGCTTCCTCCAGGTGCTCTAGGTTACCCGTGTGCATGGCTGCCACCATCCGGCGCTTGAGTTCTTTCTGTTCAGGACCCAAAAATCTCATCATCCATTTCCCTGCTGACGCAGTCCAGGGGATTAATGGTTAATTGTTAATTCGTGCGTCGCCATAGTTATTGTTCACCTTCGAACCTTTTCCTTGTTCAATTTACCTGGGTTTTTTTTTCCTTTGTCAATGCTTTATTCTTTTCCTTTTCATTGCATCTTTTTCCTGTTTCAAATTATGCTTCTGGGAGGTTTTTTTTTCTTTTTTCACTGTCCTTATAAGATGAATCCATTTCCGTTTCCTTTTTAAATTCATCTGTTTTCTTTTTGTTTTTAAATGCCTTTGGTCTGTTTTTTGTTTGTGTGTGTTTCCTTTTCCGTGTTTTAATGTATCTGTTCTTTTCCTTTCTAAATGCGTCTGTTTTCTTTTCGTTTATAAATGTCTCTGATGACCACTTTCCCTTGTCCGATAATGACCAATTTGCTGATAATGACCAATTTGCCAATAACGATAATTTGCTGACAGGGGTGACTGAGACAACACATTTCAAGCACAGCCCGTTAATTGGGCTGGGGGTTAAGACAGCTGCTTTCACTGAACATTTGCGTTGACAGAATCTGCATAAAATAACTCACTTTCAAGGCTCCTTTGTTGCTATCGCCATCCGGAAAGTTGCGATTCCATCTTCCAGGAACAGATTTCTTGTACTACCAGGACAAATTCAATAACCGAAAAAGTGTCACAAGACACGTTAGCCTGCTGTCTTATTCTACTGAAAGCTAAAATGTCTTGGTCCCTAACTGGAGGCTGCATCGTTCGGAATTACTTTAGTGAAGCCAGCAAGGGTGTTCTTTATGTTTGATTCACACATATACATACGATTATATATATCCAGGCATGAACATACGTACCGAATATAGTGATATACTGCACCGCAGTCTAGACGCGTTCCATATTTATGTTTTATAGACATGTAGAGTTAGTAATCCATATAACAAAACACATTTTAGGAAAGCGAGTGGGCCTACCTGTGACAACGCGAACATTCATCTGTTGATGAGATTAATTAAAAACCTACAGATATTTACTGAGCGACAGCCGTCGTGGGCTTAGCTTTTGGCATCTCTCATAGGCGTAAGACGGGCGAGTGTTGCTAAGTGGCGTCTCATTCTTAGCGCTGCAATGAGTTACATCTGAATACTCACTGCGTTGTAACTGTTGTAACTCGAACCGCCGTTACTTCTGGAGCTGGAAGGTCCCACGTTGGCAAAGGATGCGTCCTGTTTTTGAGGAAAGGACAGGTCAAGACGTGTTCTAATCGACTGCAAAGGACAGTGGGTTTACAAGGTGATGCACAACGTAGACTGTTGAGAATTGCCAACAATGTTTGTTCTTATCCAAGGACAGCACAGGGACGGTTCACGATATGAATGGACAGTGAGGAAATGTCTTATGCCATACCAGGACAGTAACAACAACAACAACAACAACCTTTCCCGCCTAAAGACAGTAAACCTAGAGAATTATTAATTTTATTTATTAAAGCGTATTTCTATAACGCAGTTCCCCCGGTGAGCTCCGTGCGCTTCACAAAGAAAAGATTAAGAAAGGGAAAGAATTAGACAAGAACGATGTAGAATGTTACCAGTTTGCGCTGTGACATGATAGCTAGCGGGACGAGGACAGTTCTAAATACTACAGATGCATGCGGTAGTTCAAATCTAACTTACAGCCAGAAACTAACGTACATACAGACCCGTCATCGGGTAGCCAATTAAAGGGCTCGTTTCTGAAAGTTTACGACGAATTGATATATGGATCGAACCACAGGTACTCTAGTGATTTGTGCGGGTCAGGATAGATACATAATAGACTACCTTTGCTGCAGAAGCACCACATCCCATGGTCGCTGTTACAGAGACAAAAATCTCTGCATGCTAGTGCTCAGCCGATGTGGGAACTTGTACTTTGTCTGCGTTTAAAAGCAAGAAGGCGTATTTAGCCAAGTAACAAAACTGTGCAATATTATATTCATTGTTATAAACAACTTTCTAAATACAGCGTGCACTCTGCGTGCATTGGAGACAATGAAATGCTCTCTCTTAGTGAGCGAATGTTATGTGTACAAAGAATCAAATGTGTGATTTTTGGGCTTTAATAACCAATATATGTCGCAGCCGGGACGCGCCAAAGCGCGCTGTAGGGGTCTCTACCTGTGTCTACATGAAAGAGCTTAATATAACAGTCTTACGCACTTATGTAGAGGAGCTTGGATACTACTGCCAGCAGGGACAACGTCCCACTGCGAACACACTGGAGCTCCATCACTAAGGGCGACCACAACCAGCAGACAAAGTCTAACCAGCAATTTCTACGATCATCAACAAGGCATCCCTATCACGTGCACCATACCAACCATCCTTCCTCTTTAGAACACTAGGACACCCCGCTGAGAAAGTGAGACACAGCCACGTCCACTTTTACTAACTGACGCCAATAGCATCTGTATACAAGAAGAAAGTACCACGAAAGACATTGCTGGCTATGTAGCTAGAAAACTCCAAAGCAGGTTTGCCAGAAAGGTACAGAACTTTTAGTCGGAGCACTGCGGGGTATTTCCAATGCTGCTCCCCCTAATGTAAATGTAGTTAAGTGATGTACAAGCGGCCTTATCATTCCCAGCCTCACTCTTCTGTCCATAGAAAAAATGGAGTACGTTTTAGGAAAAAAACATGACACTTGCTGCACATAAATAAGGCCTTTCACTTCCTAAGACAAACGATGCCTTGCCGTTTCCTCAAAGAGATTAACAACAACAACAACAACAAAGAAATTTCTGAAGCTGCTTCATTTGGGGAGGTTGGAGGGAGGGAGGGAGAGGAGAAAGAAGGAGACAGCGTGTACTTAACACTTTTACACATTTTAGTGAATTTTTGACAACAGTATGTTTATCAATTTCATTGTAGTGTGTCTTCTCTAATTTACTGATAATGTAATACAGAAAGAAACTCTGACGGTAATATTAAACTGGCTTTAGTTTTCGGGGGAGCGGGGGATTTCAATCCCGTAGGTTAGAACTATCAGCTTGTTTTGTTGGGTTTTTTAAAAAAAATGTTGAGTTTGCGGTTTCCTTGACACTCGAATCATCGTAATTGAATTTTTCTCACTCCAAACACGCACGCCTCACTCGCTCGCCACAGAGAAACGGAGATACATTAGTTGATCCACCGATGGTAAGCACAGTGGTGACAGATAACACGGCGGAAGTCCGGGTAACAGGTCAGAGTGGGGGCGGCTTTGAGGTCAGGGGCTGGTTGCTGGCTTCGCTTCCCGAGCACGGCATCCTAGGAGCGACTCCTCTTGTAGTCTTTTTGCCCACAGCACCACCACCTGTGGCCATAGCCCTATAGCGTGCTATCACCACCACCTGTGGCCCAAGTCCTATAGCGTACAATTACCACCACCTGTGGCCATAGCCCTATAGCGTACTATTACCGTCACCTGTGGTCATGGCCCTATAGCGTACTATTACCATCACCTGTGGTCATGGCCCTATAGCGTACTATTACCACCACCTGTGGTCATGGCCCTATAGCGTACTATTACCACCACATGTGGAAACACTTTCCAAAAGAATATTAATTTCATAGTTACAGCAGTCATAGCTGCAATAGAAAGCGAACAAACAGAATATGAAATAACACAGCAATGCAGGTTGGTCCCGAGGGCATAGATCAATGGAAAACTGAACCAAGCATGCGCATGCATGTGTTCGTTGCAAGTGAATTGTACGTCCGTTGGAGGGGGAGAGAGTGAGACTGCGGAAAATTAAAAAGCTTTCAATATCGCCTCTTCAGTACCTAACTGCGTTAACTGGGGTTTATACTTACCACGAGTTTGATGAACACGCATCTCTAGCAGCATGAGCTTGTCAGTCACAGAAGTGTTTCCAGGAACAAACCAGAAAATATTTCCACTCTTTGCTAGAGAACATAAACGTTGTCTTACGCAGTTTGCTTAATCTCGTTTGGTTTTCATTCCACATAAAATTTTGTCACGTAGCGGCACAACACACGCTGGTTGCTGAAAGACTGAATGTAAAACTTAGAACCCTCACTCCATCAAGCTAATCGAATCCGTGTTAGTTCTTGATCTGATAACAAACGGCTTTCCTTTCTTCTTCTCAAAACAAATGATCAACACGAAGTCGATTTTCGCCATCAGGGTAACCTTGGCATTAATTTGTCCTTCAAGTAATTACAACACCTAATGCAAAACATCCTGAAGCCAGTTAAGTCCGCCGAATTACTTTGTTATTATAAGTGCTTTAAATTGTTCTTATTATGTCCACGGTCGTGGAGTTTGCTGCTTTGTCGGATTTATCCGAAGAAGACTGAAGAAACATGAACTGAAAAAAAGATGTTGCTTGGAGACGCGGTTTTCTTGCCAGTTAATAAGAAACCGTCTCACAAATACAGCTTTATCGAGCCTGCCTTGCACCAACACATGTTATCGCTAACAGAGCCAACACAAGAAACATGTTTCACCAGGACGATGCAGTGTTTGTGTGACTCCGTTACACCACGCACCTCCCGCTTTTCCATTACAGTGGTCCTTTAACGGCTATCGACACCATGTTTGCGCTTACAGATAACTTTGATGAATTAATGAGTAAATAAATGGTTCAGACTGCACTATTGGCCTTACGCGATATAAGTGGATACCGTACGCTTGCATTGAGAATCTTGAAAGACGAGTCAACTATGAGCAGTTTACAAAGGAAACTCGACCAGCGAAGCGAACTTTGAAATTGAATGCTCTTTGCTGCCCACTCCCCCACCCTCGCTACACACCAGTCACACTCGGTGTGACACTGTGTGAAATAATACAAACTGTAACTAACGGATGACTGGTTTATTTTTCAGGAAATGCTTCGATTAACCAGTGGTTTTGCAGGTAGGGGGGGTGGACAGGTGGGGTCTGAATTGATTAAGAGGAGGAGAAATTCCGTTTCCCTAGTCCATCCAAGATGATCACCCCTGTAAGCAGATGCCATTTAGACAGCAAACCCTTCATGTGCCAAGAACGGGTTAGTGCCCACGACCCTCTGTTTTGGTTACCTCAGAGGTCTAACGGTATTAAGGCGTGCGCTTCCGAGGCGGGAGGTCGGTGGTTCGTCATACCCAAGATTTATAAATTGCCAATCTAGCTGCCCTTTCTACTCTATGGAGCCAAGATATGGCGCACCATCGTCGCCACCATCGAGAAAGTCCAGACTTTCGTTAACACCTTTGTGAGAAAGATCCTGCAGACCCGTTGGCCTGATTCTATCGGCAACCAAGGACTGTGGCAGAAAAATCGACGAGACAGCAGGAGATGGGGTCTTTCGAAAACGTTGATGGATCAGCCACTTTTCGCAAACCAGCTTCATTCCTCCCCAAGCCCTCAAATGGACCCTCAAGGAAAAGAGGTGGGCCAAAAAATACCTGGCGCCGTGATTTTGAGGCCGATACCAAGAGGATGGACCACACCTGGGAACAGCAAGAGAAACACATGGAGGACTCTCTTCTGCAGCCTATGTCCCAGGATGGATACAAAGCGATGATGACGACGACAATGATGATGATGAAGTAACTGCTCTGCCAGAGGCTTGGGGCTTCAGGGAACAGTTCTAGGACTGGTGGTCTGGTGTCAGTAGGTGTTTGGGTGGGACTGAACTCACTGAAGCTTGTGTTTCGACAGCGGTCTGGTTTCAAGCAATAGCATACTGATATGCATCTAGTTTGCAACTGCAGGAAGCAACACAAACCAAACCAAACTTCTGCACGATATTTGGTATATGCAAAAGTGGAGCGATAGTTGATAGTGGGAATGTTAACAGAAGTTATTTCCCTAAATATGCATGGTTTCAACACTTTGAACTATTTTTTTAAAGTGATCTATGATTAAAGAGGCACAAGCCCAAAAGAGCAACATACAAACCAAGCCAAATCCAACCAACCCTGGATGTGAGCTATATGCGCAGGACAGCTAAGAGACCTTCTCAGTGCCAATGGGTGTTATCCCACATTGAGAAATATACAAACTGTATGAGGGTATACCCTGATGGAAGAGACATAGAGGAGGCACCGACAGAAAAAACACTGCATAACGTCAAACTGATGTACATCTTTATTTTTGCTCTTACATTTTGTCCGGCTGGAATTGCCATGAACAGCTGACAATTGCAGACTAAATTACAAGCAGGACAAGTTATTCTTGACAAAAAGTTATGGTACATGTATCAGAAACGTTTATCCCATTAAAAGCAAATACAACAAAACAGAATGCAAAATCAGAATTGATACCCAAAATAGGCAAAAGGGTGCAAAATAACAGTCTTTTTCCATGGAGCCTGTGTCTCTTTTCTATCCTTATGCAAGACATGTGAATTGCCTGACAATCTCGGCCCCTATTTTGACAAGTGATAGCATTAAAAATTGTGATCATTACAAGTACACCAACAAAATAAATTATTTATTCATTCGAGAATATTTCATTTAAAAGATTTTCACCCTTTGAAATAGTTTTTTTTAATCTCTGAAATTTGAGAACCCTTCGAGAATGTGCGTGCCTGGGCATTGTCGAATGGCACCTACATTTGTTACATGAGCAGGATCATGACCATTCTTACAACACATATGGCTTGCAGTTTCTTCTCATTAGGGAGATCAACATCTGTATTCCAGGCCTGAGTTAATTCAACAAAAGACATGGTAAGTCTGCAAACATCTTGGCATCCATGGATAAGAACTTGTGTACACAAATTCTGATAGGACGCACAGTGTTTGAGTCTGCAACTATCGATCCCATTCAGTACAAGAAGACAGTTTTTGACTAGTAATCACCAGTGTTTATCAAATCATAAAATAACTCAATTTGTTTTCTTTGTTTTTGCTTTTGGATTACTGCCTAAAACCTTTATCAAAATAAACCTCCATAACAGATTCCATCAACACAACACATAATAGCACCTGATATGATGGCATTTCTAAATTCAGAGCTTAGCCCTCTTTTGCAGTGTAAATGCTTCAGAGAAACCAGTGTCCCATAAACAGTTTTCTGATTGCTGTGTCAACAAGGGAAAGGAGATATTCTTGGAATTCAAAGTTTCACCAAACTGTACAAAAGTAGGACAACATTCACAGCACAAATCCTCCAAGATATGGTCACAAACATTATAAAAGCATAATTACTCAAAAGGAAATCTTAGCAATATATCACAGCACATTTTTGTTCGTTTTTATTTTATATTACACACATAATGGAATTTATACTTAAAACTGCCTTCAAAATGAAACGCAATTTCAGGCCAGTAGTTTAGAAAAATATTGTGATCTTTCCAAATCTGAAATACTTTCCAATAATGAATTGAGTCATAATTCATAATTTAAGCTTTCTTTGCCTCTATTTTAGAAAAAATAAATGGATATTTAGTTTTTCTGCTGAAGTTTCTTACATATTATTGATTCACCATCGTCTTTCTTCGTTGTACATTGTGCCTTCTGAATCCGAGTTAATTTGCTTGCGTAAAAATAAAGATGGATGGAACTTCAGGAAAGGCACCATGTCTTGCCAATGTAACAGCAAAAATCTTTGATAAATAAGTCTGATTTTTCACCCGCACCCTCAGCTTCAAGTATATGGTATGTGTTTAAAGGTTGTCCCACGACCTTTATTAAATTATACAGGATATGGTATGAGACCACCATTTTTCCATGGGCAACCTTCATGAGTGTAATACCCATGTCCTCGCCCTAGCTGCCTTACCCTCCCTGACCTGTGGGTCAGATACCCAACTGCAGATAGATGAACTAGAGGGAGTGTGCTGCAGCACACGGGTATCTAAGCAGGCCCTTCAGGTTCAAATGACTTCACTCTACCCACTCAGTTGTCTGCTGTTGTCTCACAAAGTTTTCAGGAGACTACATAAACAGCCACTGCACTGCTTTTAAGTAATTCTAATACCAAACAAGACATTAATTTGCATGCAAAAATCCTGTATTACATGTACATGTTTACACATTAAAACAACAGCCAATTCATGCAAATACACTTTTTTGGTGGAAGAAAAACAATGGATGCACCCAAGACCATGACGATCAAAACAAAAAAATCACAAACCAGATTATGTTAATCCATTTATGAAAACAAGAACCACCCAGAGAACAGATTTTTTTCCACTGATATTAATAACTATTAAGAAAAGTCAACACCAAGCATGAATAGACTGGCAATGAGATGCATATACAAGACACCTTTATTTTCAGATTATTTCAACATTTGTTAGCCATGTACAGCCTAAATTCCCATATGAGGGATGAAATATATATTTTTTTTTTGCTGGCAAGAAAATTATGTTAGCGGTCTGATCATTTCCAACAGTTTGTACATGATGCTTTAAGTGCCCTAAAAACTGTGAGGTATTCATGTATCTACACAGTTTGAATGATAATTCCTGAGTGCTGGCAGATCACTTCCAACAGTTTGTTTATGATGCTTGAAGCTTCCCCAACACTGCAAGACCCTCGTGCTTCTTCACAGCTCCGACTTGATGCTCGGCAGACTGGTTTCTTCTGTACAATCACCCTTACCAGCCGCAGAAACCTGCTTCTCTTTGACTTCTGCTTCCCCAGTATCCTCACAGCTTGGTGACTGCTTCTGGCCTTCTTCTGATGAAAATACATCGCCACTGTTTCCTCTATCAGTCTCCAAACTCTGGGTAAAGTCTTTGTTCTGCAGGTCTCCTTTAGCTGCATCTCCCACCGATGAGGCCTCCGCCACCTCTTCCTTGTCCATCTTTGTCTCTGTTACTTCCATCCTGTTGGTTTTCATCTCCAAAGCATTGTGTCCATCGGTTTTCATCTTCGGAGTTTCAGTCACTTCATCCACAGCATCCAGGCTGACTGCTTCTGCTGCCTTCACCTCCTCGCTGTTAGTCTTGGTCTCCGTGGCATCTCCTTCCTTTGTCTCTCTGCTCTCATGTACGTGCATCATTTCTATTTTCTTTCCAATTTGTGCAGCGGTGCCTTCTTCATCGATTTGACCATCCTCCCCACATCGTGTCTCTGGATCCGACTTCTCTTTCTCCTTATCGCCTTCTGCGACAGGTTTTCCCTGATCGTTCTTGCAGTCATCTTTGTATTCTTCCCCCTCATCAATTTTTTCTTCTGCCTCTTTGTCGCCTTCACTGATAGGTTTTCCCTTATCATTCTTGAGGTCATCGTCTTTATATCCTTTTCCCTCATCTACTTTTTCTTCTGGTTCAGCTTCCTCAGCAGCTTCCACCTTGGCCCACCTGTTGGATGGCTGAAATTGCGACAGATCTTTTGGCAGAGGATCGAAGCTGTGAGAGGCCATAGTTCCATCCTTACTCCAGGACTCATAATTTTCTCGTATGTACTTGAAAGCCATGCCAATGCTGGTGTATGAAGTTCTCTCATGCTCCTCTGTTCCTAATATGTGGTAAAATCCACATTTACAAAATATAAGTATATATAAAAGTAATATAAATGTAACAAAAGGACAGGCATAAATACATTATATTGCAAGTAACATGCGTATTGACAAGTAGATTTTGAAATTATCATTTTACTTTGTAGTACTCAAATGACAGCAGGTTTTTTGTAGTCAGTGAATGTCGCATGCTTTTAGTCACACAATCTTTCACAGATTCCCATAGACTGAAATTTTAAGGGTTAAAGCATTTTAGTTATTAGCTGCTTGTTAAAAACAGTATGATGGAAGCAAACAGTAAGTATACTACCTGCTGATACAGAACAACAATCCTCAGCATCTGCAGAGTCAAGGGCAACATTGATGGGAACATAGCTGGCAGCAAAATTCACAGCTCTCTGGAATGCAAGAAAATCAAACAGATATTACAGTACCCCAAAGAGACGGTCTAAAATCAAAGGTAACAATAAGCACCCCACCAAACCCCCCCCCTCCCAAAAAAGACACATATTTTGCATACTAAATGAACCCTGCTGGTGAGAAAGAAGTAATCTTGGCAGGGCTCAGTGTTAATGCATCTGAACAAGCTGTGACAACTATTAATGCTAATCTTCGTCTTATTCCAGCAACCATACAATACCCACAACAGAAAAGCTGAAAGAGGAAACTAATACAATGCTTAATATGCTACTGAATGCAGGGATCTTGCTAGAAAATCTAGAACAATCTCAACCAACTAGCATTATGAGCATGCCTCCCTCTCTAACCCACACTTCCTTTATCTCTATGCCCCACTTGGCGACGTATGAAGAGAAACTCCTCACCTCTTTCATGAACTGCTTCACAGGAGCTGACCACTCTTTCCGCTTAAAAGCATGTACGGAGTCTGTGAAGGCGATGCCGAATACTCTTTCTTTGAAGTCCTCTAAAAATTGGTCTGCCTGGAGGCAGAAAAGAACAGCATTACCCACAATATCACAACTATTGTTTCAAACGCTAAAATTCTATGATCATTTTTATGTGTGCTACTATCTTCACCAAATACTTCTTCATGAGTTGTTTGCCTCATCTGGAAACCACCCTCTAGGTTTTGTTAGAAAAAAAATACTATTATGACACCATACCAAAAGTTCTTCATCTCTGAATATCTTTATTCACAGAGACAAGCCAACATGACAGTAATACATTTTTATAAAACCACAAATATTGACCTTCCATTTAAAATCTAGAGCTATCTGAATCCACAAAGCCCCCCCCCCACCCCCACCAAAATCAGAATTGTAATTTGTATCGGGGAAAAACTGATTAGCAACTACAAGACTTAGTCCAAATGATCTGACGGTAACATGTGAGTGAAAACCAAAAGAAATCTTTAACTGCAACAAAAGCAAACCAGCAACTACCTTTTATGCATCGATCTGAAACTGTCACATAAAGCTTATGGTTCATCCATTTTGCCCAAAGTCAGTGGCAAACTTTTAGCACAGTACATTATCGTATATAAAGTTCAGAATGTTCGAAAAATGCAAAAAATTGTCAGCACTACATTTCAGTCTGTCCGTCTGTCACTCCTTTTGATAAGTTGTCTGCAAAACTTGAACCGAGGTGCACAACATGGCACAGGCAACTTGCTGAATGTATCCCTATCAATGTTCTTCTGTTCATGGAGACCATGAGTGCCAGAGAATGTTCCACAGCACGGTGACCTTACATGGTTGATATGTACAAGTCACCATCTCTTCTGAGACTCACCAATGTCAGACATATCCACATCCTGAATGCTCTACATCTAAAGCCCTAACACTGCTAAATCTCTGGGGCGTGAATTCCATCAGCTGATTGTTGGCTAAGGAGTGGTTTATTAAGAAAGATCCTTTGTAGGATTCAGCTCTAAAATGACAAAGCACAAAAACTTTCTCCAGCCAAAGACTTACAAGAGTGAATGTGACAACACCGCCATAGCTATGCGCCACAATAGCAATGTTTCTGGCCTTTGCTTTCTGCACAAAATTGCGCCAGACATATATCCCATGGTCCTCTGGAGTCTCATTGCCCTAAAACAGTATTAAATGCCACACGTCACATCTGTAAAAATTACATCCTAGTAATCAGCACAAGTTATAAATGATTTAAATTTTAAACATACCCTTGACAACCATTGTCTGAAAACAGCTATATCAAATTTTTGTGATTTTCTTGGTTAAAAGTTTCAAAATCCCACGAAAATAAAGCAGCAAACAAAAAGTAAATTGTTCTGATGGATTTCTTTCACAAACTACACAGCCAACTATTTGGGTTGCATCTCATCATCCATACTTTAGTTGGCAGTGAAATCTCATACCTCGACATCTTGCAACTTTCCATTGACAGTGACCCGGTTCAGATTGGTGTTCAATACAATGACTTCAAAGCCCTCCTCAAAGGCACGCCTGATATAGGGTATCTGTGACCCTTTGTCCAGGCCCTCATTGATAATGAGCTTGCGTGACCACTGGCCAGCTCGGACCACTCCAGATCCATGGATGAGAAGCATCAGCTTATCCGGTGTGGTCAAGGCACCGTCGGACATGAAGATGAAACTTTGTGGATTCTCCTTCTTGGCACTCTCCTGATTCCCGACGACAATCATGGGTATACTTAGCTAATTTTCTCTTCTGCAGGTACACATACATGCACATATATCCACATACACACTTTCATTTGACATCTTTTCACATATATATGAAGGCAGGCTCATGCTCTTATTCCCTCCATACTCGTATCAAATCCCCCAATAATTTCTCTCTCTCTCACACATACACTTGCAGTCCTACATAAATATACACAGCCATGGCAACATGAGGATGTTAGCATTTACATAATCAAATTACACAGACAAGCATACACACTTGGATGCTCCCACATACATGCACACATTTCCTGCCTCTCTACACCTCTCTCAGTTTCGGACTTTCACACATACCCTCCCCTCCCTTCTCTTCCATCCATCATACAAACATATACACGCCCACTTTTAAACAAATTATTTTATACAAGGATGCACTCATTATCATTATTCACTCCCTTGTCTTCACACAACCATAAAGCACACATCTATGACTAAACAAATCAATGCCAACTGTCCAGAGTTCACCATACTTACAGGAATGTAGACTCTCTTCAGGCTCAACTCCTTCTCCAGGAAATCATAAATGTGCTCTGTCACAAGCTAAAACATAAAAGTTAATAAGATAACATCTGTCACAAGCTAAAACATAAAAGTTAATAAGATAACATCTGTCATAAGCTAAAACATTAAAGTTAATAAGATACAATTTGTCATAAGCTAAAATATAAGAGTTAATAAGATAACATCTGTCACAAGCTAAAACATAAAAGTTAATAAGATCCAGTTAGTCATAAGCTAAAATACAAGAGTTAATAAGATAAATCTGTCACAAGCTGAAACACAAGATTTGATTTTTAACAAGCCAAAACATAAGAGTTAGCAAGATACATTCTGTCACAATCTAAAACATAAGAGTTAATAAGATAAAATAGGTCACAAGCTAAGCCACCAGATGTAGTTTGACACAAGGCATGGTCACAGGCATCAGTCCCCACACCATCTGCTTCTTGTTGTGAGCAGAAATCTCGAATGGATCAAAAGAATAGGGTGCTTGCTGATTTTACAGGTATCCAAATTCTTTAAAATTAAAAACAGATCTACAAATTACAACTGAAATGATATTTATGAATTAAGTTTTAAAAAATTAAAGATAAGGGAAAAAGAAGCAGGGTTCCCTATAGACTAAAAGCACTGAGGGCCCTTGGAACTCTCTGCTTGGAAAGTCTGAGGAACTCTTGGCTGTACCTCCTATCAGATTTCTGTCAGTTCTCACCTCCCCCAGTGCATCGTATCTCTGCTGATTATAGTTGTGGTCATTTTCTTGTGCAAAGAAGACGAAGGGTTCTCCAGTCTGGATATTTCTTAGCTCCCCATCTGAAATGGAACATTTTTTTTGCAGAGTTTCAGTAACAAATGGGTTTTTAATTAAGTAGTTTATTTTCTCCATGAGGGCTGAATACTGTGTAGAGAGTGCATACAATAAAATAACACCACAAAAAAAAAATGCAAACAGGTGCCATAAAATATACAGACATGCTTAAACGTGGTTTTCATGGTGATGCCACTCTGGGGCAAGAAACTGAGATCTGTGTGTGTGTGTGTGTGTGTGTGTGTGAGAGTTATGTATGCATGCATTTGTATGTGAGAGTTATGTATGCATGCATTTGTATGTGAGAGTTATGTATGCATGCATTTGTGTGTGAGAGTTATGTATGCATGCATTTGTGAGAGTTATGTATGCATGCATTTGTATGTGAGAGTTATGTATGCATGCATTTGTGAGAGTTATGTATGCATGCATTTGTATGTGAGAGTTATGTATGCATGCATTTGTATGTGAGAGTTATGTATGCATGCATTTGTATGTGAGAGTTATGTATGCATACATTTGTATGTGAGAGTTATGTATGCATACATTTGTATGTGAGAGTTATGTATGTATGCATTTGTATGTGCAAGTATGCACCCTCTGGATCAAACTTAACGCAAATAGAAAAAGATATGTAGTTTATGACTCACCAAACAGCTTAGGAAGAAACTAGATCTTCTAAACAGAACAAATCTTCCATCCACCTGACACTTTGGTGTTTGTCAAATTAAAAATATCACTTACGCTCATTAAACCTGTAACCAAATTCTTCCATTGTGCATGGGAATTCATACTTTTCAACAGGATCTGAAATATACAGCAAGATGGTATGCAACAAAACTTTCAATTACTACGTCTAGAAGTATATTTACCCAATAAAATAAACTGTGCAAAATGAAGTAAATGCTGCTGATCAAAATAATGTTGAACTAGTAAACCCCAAACAGTGAGATGCTGAAAGTGAATTGAGACATGCTTTTAAAAAAATAACTACATCAGTACATATGTGAATCATGGTTGAAATGTTTAAACTGGACAAAATGATTTTTAAAAATGGCTCTTCTTACCATCAGTTTCAGCTGAACTTCCACCACCCAGCAAATGCTGTCAACAAAAAGAAAATCTGGTCACTTGCAATACCTTAACTCACCAAAAACATCAGCTTAAAATCAAGCACATGTTAATCAGAGCTGCCAATACTTTAGAACAATCTTGTAGACCACAAATAAATCCAGAAAACAGAACTTTCTCCACTTGTGGAGTGGGGCCATCTGCAAGAAGCTGGTTCTGTATTTAACTATTGTTTCTATCACAATTTTTTTACTGATTTGTTCCACAGCAGATTTCTTTTGTTTTGTATGCTTTGCCTCCTTCATGAAACCTTTGCTTCAATGGTGATGCTATGTCATCAGGCCAACCAGAATCCGCTCTCAAAAATGACATGGTAGCTCAAGTGACTTTTAAATCTGTGACACTGTATACACACTACAGCAGTTGCCATCTTTTTCTGCAGCTGCCACCACCACCAGTACATCTACTACTCAAAACTGTGCAATATAGGCCTTTTTCATTACCTTTTTCAAGAAACCCATAAAACGTTGCATATCTGTAGTGCTGATGCTGTTGGCTGCAATCTGCATATTCAAAACAATATACTTGTCTGAAGAAAAACTGAAAACTGCAAAGTGTATACCACTATAACAGACTGTTTCCAGGCAGTCTGACCACCTGCCACTTTGATCAACAATTCTGCGCACATTTCAACCACCAGGCTGAGACCTTTCGTCACTGATCATGTCCACAGGCATACACAATTTGAATTTCAAATAGAGGTCTACAAGTACAACTTACACATTCTGGCAGGGACTGAAGTTATTATTACGAAACTTCTTTACGCTTATCTTATTTTTGTTAGAAGCTCATTGCTAATGCTTTACATCTGTTTATTTTCTTTCTCTGCATGGACTTTTCCCATTCAGCGAATGATTCGTTTAGCAAGGTAAAATTAGTAAACAACATCCAACTGTTTACTGTTAAGTTACTATTCTTTCTTCCGTTATCCGAACGTCATTTATTTCTCACAAATGCATACTTACAAAAAGGGTCGACAATAATGAGAAAAGAAATATAAAGACACTGGGTTTTGCTGAAAGCAGTGAATTATTCTTCCAAATCCAGCAGGTAATGTTTAATACGTTTCCCAACGCAAAACCAAGTCCCCAAACTCTCATGCTACAGTAAAGGGGAAAAAAATCCCCAAATGTGACGTCACATAGTGTATGAGTTAATAGCTGCTTCTGAGGCCATTTCTTCCTCAACAACAATAATAAAAAATAAGTGGAGGGAGTCATCCTGTCAAACGAGTTTAGTTGTGCAACAAAACGATATAGTCATGAGTAGATACCTCATCGATTTCTTAAAAAATGCAGCGGTAAATGGGGAAACCGAAAGTGACGTTTCTTTATACTTTCAACGCTAAAGAGCCCTTCTGGTCTTGGTGCAAACAAACATTAAGACTGCTCGCGAGCTGACCAAGCTCCTAGACCAGTGAACTAGTAAGCAGTAGGTCCTGACTGATGGTAGTCTTCATCGACTGCAACATTGTTAATTTTTATGAAACACACCTGGCCCATATGTCATGATGGACACAAGCGCTAGCAAACCAAAGATTTTGGTAGGCTGTACCGGCAGCGTTGCCGCTGTTAAAATTCCACAGCTGCTGGAGGCCTTGTCGAAGTTGCCTTTCAAGGTAAATATCAGTCACAAAATGGTACATTTTAAACATAAAGATTGGGTTTACAACATAAAAAAGAAACTCGCTGAATGTTATCAATATACTTAATTCTTGATACAATTTAACGTTAGTAGCTCCCCTCTAGTTAAAACTACTTAAAAGTAAAACGTTCCAATATTAACAACATCGTCATCATATGTATAATGTAATGCGATATATTTCATGAGTGAATACAATAGTCGAATAGAACTACTCAAATGTTAAAAAAAGGGTGGGGGTTTGGTGGCCAAACATATGACCTCAAACCTTCCCCCGTCCAGTCTCTCTTCTTCTTTTATCTGCCTCCAACTCTCTCTGCTCTCTTCATCAGTCTCTTCCCTCAGCTGTGGCCTCTCGGTCTCTGCCCCTTGTTTCCTGCTCATTCTTGTTTCACGCTCCTTTTTCCTCCCCTTCTCACTCTGCCTTTCACTTTATCCCATTCTATTTCTGTCACAAATACTCTCAGTTTTTCTCTGTCTTTCTCAAAATACTGTTGTTACAGTCCTTAGTTAACATGCAAACACAAACATGGTAATTTTTTTTTGGATCTGCATATTTCTTTTTTAATTCTGCAGCCAGAAGTGCAACTCGTTACAACGAAAAACTCTCGACATTTTTTCGACTTTAATTCCATATCCTGCCCTGTTTACACAGATGAGGATGAGTGGGAGGTAACTAATTACTTCATTTCTTCTGGAAGGTTCATAAATCATTGCCTGTGAATGTGTGTGCGGGTAATGTGAAAGTGATATTTGTCACTGCTCTCACTGCATTCTTATGGATGCACTTCCATTTTGTTATACCACCATATGTGTGTGTGTGCGCGTGCATGTGTGTGTGTGTGTGACACATTGTGTGTGATTATTCTAGCATATATGTCAGTATTCTGGCCATTCTTTAACAGTCCTCAGTTCCTGTTCCAAGAGAACTAGTACTTCTTAACAAGTCTACAGTTTTTCTTTGATGTAAACTTCTGAGGAAACAAGCCAACATCATTGGTGCTAGGCACTGGCCTAGCTGTTGGTGCTAGGCACTGGCCTAGCTATTATCTATGTTCTCAGAGAAGTATGTAGATCTGCAACTGAAAACATATTAAAGGGCTTTATAAAACTAATTTTGGCATTGTGAGAATGTCACTAAAACTTAAAATGTTTAGTAAAAAGTAAAGAATGTCTGCTTGATCTGGATTAATGCATGCTACAGTGCTTACATTTTGGTCTCTGCTTCGATCTTGATTAGTGGTTAGGATCACTGTAATTAAGTTGTGTCTGTTGGAACTAACAGAGATGGCAAGATTTGACTGATCCTGTGCTCCACATAGAGCTACGCAGATGGGCCGATCTTATGGTTATTGCCCCTCTGGATGCAAACACACTGGCCAAAATTGCAAATGGTCTTTGTGACAACTTGTTGGTAAGTATACTTGAAGAGGCCAGCAGATCAAACTACTATCTAAGGCTGACAATTTCATTCTCACAAACTTCTTCAGAGAAGGTATTCTGCATGAACATGTCTAGAAAACTGCGTTTGAAATGCACTGTTTAAGAAAACGTTTTGCACCAGAAATCACACGAGGAGTTGTTCTCTTTGAAAACAGAATTTTACACCCATCATTTATTTCTTGATAAACAAGAAAAACAGGTGACTGCAGCTTGGAGGAAAAACCTTTCTTAAATTTAAAACAAGGGAACCGGACCAAGCTAAGACATGACATCTTTGTTTTGTCATGTCTTAGCTTGGTCCAGTTCCCTTGTTTTAAATTCTTGATAAACCTTAAGCTGTATGGCTGTCACTGTGGTTGTCATGCAAATGCCTGATTCAGGAAAGTAGCTGATTATGTCCCTGATTAAAAGCCCCAATAGCTGCCACTTAAAATGGTTTCCTGTTCCTGTTGGCTAACAACTCTCACAGAACAGATGGACTTGAAATACTCTGATGTTTGTAGATCTGCAAAGATTATTACATGTAATACGCATTTGAGAATAATTATGGAAAATTTTATGCAAATCTTTGTGCATTTAAATGAAACTCAACATTAGCCCACGGAATAAAAGTACATAACAAATCATGTCTCTGTTCACTCAATCTTAGATTTCACTTTATTCACAGTATGGATTTTTTGACCGGGGTGCCTCTGTCCTGCTGTTTTATATAGAGACATGAGGAGGCAGTATATCAGATTTTGTGTATAATTCTATTTTACAGCTGTCTGTACTAGACTTGTGTCTGTCTTCCCTCTTCGTGTTCTCTATTCCTCTCATTTGCTGTCGGAAAATATGTTCCAGACATGCATAGTGAGAGCGTGGGACCTTCGCCGACCCCTGTTGTTTGCACCAGCCATGAACACCCACATGTGGGAACACCCTCTGACAGGACAGCAAATTGAGGTCATGAAGAGCCTTGGCTATTATGAGATCCCATGCGTCCGCAAGAAGCTTGCCTGCGGAGACACAGGTATTGCACTCACAGTGCCACTAACTTCAAAGGCCTTCATTCCTCTTTATATTTTTTTCTTTCCTTTCTTGCATTATAAGTAAGTCTTGTGCATTTTATAAAAAAATTATGCATGTTATTTCTTTCATGTTTAGCTTCAAAAGCTTCATGTGCTATGTTTGCTAAAATTAAAAAGATCTTGTTGAGGTGCTTTTGCACTGTAGGTTACTTGATTGCTTTTCGACTGTAGCTTGCTTCTACAGATGATGTCTTCAGTTTGTGGTAATAGCATCAACACAAAGTTGACATTTTCCAACTCTCTGTCTTGTTTCCCTAGGCATGGGTGCCATGGCTGAGGTGGCTACAGTGGTAACAGCAGTCAAAAATACAATAGAGAAATCCAGGCAGACGTTCTTCCCTGATGACCCTTTGGATTAGTACTCAGTCTGAAATAAGAAGCATGAGCAATGGGGTGTCGGAAAGGGGCTGTTGTATTTTGGAGGGTTGATGCAATGATACCATAAAAATCATCCATATAATTTTTCCAATATGCATTTTTTATTGGGTCAATACATAATATGGGAGAGGGGGTGGTAAGGTGGGCATTGGTCCAATTTATTAATGGCTGATATTAATAACTCTTGTAGACCTTGCAGTAGAAGAATATTTATTACTTTGCAGTTGGGGCATGTTTCTGTGCATGCAGCTTTAGACCAGATTGCTATCACAGAACTATGTATGTTATTTGGAAACTGTGCACATCTCACTTTTCAGCTTGTGTAGCTCCTCACTATCTGTAGGCTAAACATGCAGAGATGTAAAAAGTAGCTCATTTTTTAATATATATCTGTGGGATGTTCTATTCCTTGGGGAAGTCATAATCTTTATCTTTTGGTTCACTTGGCCTTTCAAACTGTTTTTCATTCAACTTATGAACGTATTTAAGAAAAAGATGGGGTATGGTCACCTGTTTTGCATTAGAAGATGCTGGACAAACAGTCCTCTTCCTCAAAAGGTCTTGATCCAGCTGATACAGACTTGTGTGTTGTGAAAGACCTTATGGGAGCATGTTTGAGGGGTTTCCACATTGATGACTAAAGCTGTATAATATTAACATTTAAATTGTTTACTACTGTTCAGAAAAAAAATCAAGACAGTAATTTGCTTTTGAATTTTAGTCTGTCTTATAAAGGCTGGGAGAATACCTGGCAGATATCCTGCAGTTATCTTGAAATGAAATTAGAACAGGTACCATGCTGTTAGTGATAAATAAGGAGGAAAATGATTAGCTGCAATTTTTTAGCTTGTTGGCCATCTTGCCAAAAATTTCTAAGCTTGTTCTAGGAACCATCATCATGCTTTAAGTGTGTGGGGTTTGGGAGTACTACGAAATATATGACAATATTTTTGCATATTTTATCCGTTGTAATAAAACTCTTGCCTTGAAAAACTGCTTTTCTGGGAAAGACAAAAAGCCTTATACAAGGGCTTGCATGGACAAGCCCCTGCAGTGTTGATATGTTTCTTGCCCATAAGGACTAGAGATTGTCAGTGAGGCAAGTTATTCAAATCCTGTCTTCTCATTTGCTGACACTATCCGGATGCATTCTATTCTGAATGCAGAAAGCACTAATCAGCATTGCGTTTTTCTGTCAGGAAAACTTAGCCTTAAAACTGACATTTCAAGCAACATTTCAGTAAGAATGTATTTATATACATTTATATGCAGAATTGATACCAGTGATGTACAAGTGTAGCATTTTGTCCATGCGTGATAACTTTTGTGTTGCATCAGTGTATAAAGTACAGTAGTGCCCCCCCCCCAACTCCTTCTGCTTTTTTTTTTTTTGTCTTTTTTCAAAGAAAAAGTGGAGAGGGAAACACCAGTTTTCTCCTCAGTTCATGTGTCTGTATCTTGTTTCAGAATCTCTTCTCGATGTCTGTGAGAATGTCTTTATTAACACTGAATCACAGTCTTTTAATTGGGCCAGTCATTTTCCTAATGCATCACATTTTCACATTGTGAAGAGTGTAGGCCTGAGGGCCATATATTTTCATAATTGGAAAATCTGTCCAAAATAAACTTTCCCGGTATATTTTGATACTGATGATTGTGTCACGCCTAAATACCTAATTCTGCCACCCAAGCGTGTTGCATTGTATAACTGTAAGTGCATAAACCTGCAAGCAGGATTTACAGTTTTGTGTTTTAAAGAGAATTTGATGTATGTATCACATAATTGTGCTTTCTTCGAACAATGATGGACAATTTACCTTTTGTGCACAGACTGGGCAAAGTCCACAGTCCTGCTTTTGTTTTCTGACTTCGCCTGCTGTGTCTGCGTGAGACACAGTTTGTTTTTAACTTTCACTAATTTCTGTTCAAAAATGCAAAGAATAGCATGAAAAAATACTCTTCTGCAGATTAAACTTGATGTTGCACAACAACTATATATCCTGCAGAACAAAATTTTCTTCAATATTGCATACAAAGTTCTAGTTTTGATGCTAGATATGTGACAGTAGATAACAATTGTCTGTTGTATTTTTAACAGCAAACGCATCGACAGAAAGCTTCTTAAAACACCATGTTTGGGCTGAAATTTCTCTGTGGAATTTAGAATTTGAATTGTGAAGTAAATGTAACTAATATTAAACACAAAGTCACTCATAGATATACAGAAAGTATCATATTTATTTAAACAACACATGTATGTACAAAGAAATATCCGTTTAGCTTTGAGAGATAATGGGAAGGTCATTTCAAGAGAACTAGATATGCTATGGTATACAATTACAATTTCTGCTATTCATCTGCATAATTTAACGATAACATTCCTGCCTTGAGTTCCATGACTTTTATGATTGCTTATACAGCACAGCCACCTTACAGCTTTTCTGTTCAAATTCTAAATGACACTAAGCTGTTTTAAACAAATTTTCCACTTCTCAAATAGAGAAGAAAAGAGAAGCTGTGAAGGTCAAGTCACTACTTTTGATCAAGCATGAAAACATGCCTTCACATTCTCAATGTTGTTGTTTTTTTTAAGATGACCTTATTCAGAAGCTTAATGCCTCAAGTCTTGTGTCTAACATAAACTCAGAATGTTTTCACAAATTTTGTTACCTGCATTGTTTGGAAAAAAAATAGGAGGATGGGGTATCGGAATTGTATGAAGGATTCTTGGGGGTGGTTTTTTGGATTCGATATGCTTTACAAAGCTGCAATTATCCATTTTAGATACAGGGTCTTGCTCTCTGCAGTACTGCATTAGCCACCAATAAAGACGGTTGCAGGTTCAGATCCCATGTTGGGCACACAAACCTTTTCTGCATATGGCACTGGTTGGGAGGGCTGGCTGTTGGCAGCTTTCTGTGCATGTGGTACCTGTTTACAAGGCCAGCCATTGACAGTTTTCTCCCGGCACTCCGGTTTTCTCCCTCTTCTTGTAACACCCTTCATTACCTAGTCCCCTCCTCTTATGTCATCAAATAGCCTTCAATGCTGGCTTAACAATATCCATTCTAATTCCTTTTGGGGAGGGGTTTTCTTTGCACAGAGCTTATGTTTGGTTCTCAGTAGTGCAATAGACCTGCTACCATCTTTCAGAGGGAACCCTTAAAATATTCAGCAGATATCTCAAGGTGGTAGATTTATTAAGAATTTATATTATTGTGCTATTTACTTTTGTGAGGGCTAGGGTACCACAAAATGTTTCTGTTTATGTTCTGGTTCAATGAAGCACAGCTTGTTTGCTAATCCTCGTCATATTTTGCCTTTCTATGATTTGTCACTGCCATTCTGTTGCCTTCTGTTCCTCAAAAGGAGGACCATACATTAACGAATTAGAAATGTGGTACATTTTTTTTTTAAACTGAGGAAAAGGATAGTTTCTTGAGCATTGCAACAATGTTTTTGTTGTCTTGAAACTTGTAGATCAAAAAACATTCACTTTTGTAGCAAATAAATTGTAACTGCACCATTTTGCTCTTACAGAAGCAGCATTTATGTGTAACTGGACCAGAATCTACATCATATAAAAACATTAAAAAAGCTAAACAAGGTTTATGTCTGGTGGGGATTTCTGTTTGAGTATGCTAGTGATCATGTATGCACAGCTTGTAAACATGGTGTCAGAGACACGAGAGACTGGTGGTATGGGACATGGTGCTCGGCATCTATAAATGGAAATTTAAACAAATGACAATGCAGATGTATCATCTCACTTGTGTAAATAACAGAAATATCCACTTGACCTAAATACATAGTTCTGGCATCACTGGGCTGTTTGGGCAGCCTTATGCCATCAGTCATATTGTACTACCAGTGGATTCATGAATATGATTAGTCATATCTGTTGAAACACGTGAAGGAGATTGATAAAACTCTGTTTGCTTCCTGTGTTAACCTTAATTTCCATGATAGAAACAGGGTTGAGTGATCGCTGCAGTGTGAAAAGCCAGCCACTAATCTTTCCACCAATCCACCTAGGGATGCTCGCACAGTTGCTACAGTATCTGGTAACTTATAGTATTTGCCTATTTTTGTTCAAATAAATTCAAACCCCATTCAGAGAGCAATATACATGTATCTTCTACTTAATTTGAGAGTATTACTGAGATAAAGACTAGCAAGCAAAGCCAGCAGAGCCATCTACTACAATCCCTAATTATTTTGTATCACCACCTTTGTAACATTTATTACATTTCACTAGAAAAGAATAAACAAATAAAGGAAAGAAAGAATGACTTACTTATGGCTACATGCAAAAATATTACTTACCTGCCCTTTTCAGGCTTTAAACATATGTTTCAGCTTTAGAAAATAACTTCATTTACTGCAGACTTTTTTAATCTGGAAACCAGTGGGTACATACATAATATTTACCTACCCTTTTTAGATTTTAAGCACAAATATGGAATTTCAACTTTGGGAAAAGGTTAACGTTGTGAACTTCATTTCTACAATCCGAAAAGAAAATGGTGAGCATCTACTCACTATGTCAAGAATTGGTGTAAGAAGCATCAGCACAGACCAGATAATGAGGAAAAAACCACGGTGTTGGTTAGGGCAGGTGGGTGAGGGACAGCTCGCTGTAGGTACACCTTGTGTCCCAGCAGAATTATCACCAGAATCAGAACCTGTGCCACTGGCCAGGTCTATGCAACATATACCAATGCATGGAAATAAGTTACAACAATTTTTAAAAATTCCAGTGAACACCCCAGGACAAAAGTAGGGTCACAGAAGGAAATTAGCAGCCTGAATTTTACAGAATGATGCATTAAATCTGCATCGCTTAGTTTCAGAAAAGGGCTGGGAGGGAGACTAAGGGAAATAAGTGTTTTGTTACATACAGAATGATTCCGGATGAAGATCTTTTCTTACACAGCTATTCATGTGTATGCACCAAAAATGAAAGGGTCATATTTTTGTTATGTGCCATTAAACTGAACATCATACGGCAGGAATAGGAAAGGAAGAAAGAGGTTTAGTGTACATACAGTTGAGTTTCGTCTTCCTGTAGCAAGAACGAAAGAGGTTTAGTGTACATACAGTTGAGTGTCGTCAGCTTAAGAGTCTGAATGGATCAAGCCCAAGAACTAAACCCTGAGGGACACAAAAAGAGTAGGGGGAAGGTCGAGACGTGCATTCTTCTTCCATTATTATAGTCCATTAGAGTCTTGCTGGAAAGATAAGAAGCAAACCAGAAGAGATGAGTGCCAGAGATTCTGTAAAAAGCAGGAAGTCTTTGAAGCAAAATGTGCTTGTCTGTTATGTCAAACACAGGTGAAAGGTCCACCAAGGTGAGAATATTCAAATGACCAACATCCAGACCATGCAGAATGTTGTTAGTCACTTGTACAAAATAAGTGCTGTTTCAGTACTGTGGTTCAGATGGTAAGCTGATCGTGAGGGAGCAATGAGGTCATGTGATGCCAGATATGACACCAGTCATTGAAATACCACCTTTTTAAGAACATTTGACAGGGATGTGTGATTGTAAACCGGTCTATAGTATTTAACATTGCTCTTCCACAATGAAAACTCTTAACTGTATGTCGACAATTTCACATGACCCAACATTTCGCACCTGTCATCACTGCTTAATATTTTACTGTAAAAGCACAATAAACTTTAATTTCAGACTTATCAGGCCAATTCCAAGATACAGAAATGTGAATATATTCTGCAGAGTTTCAACCCTGAGGCAAATGTTGCGTCTGGCATGTCCATGATCCATGGTCATTCTCTGAAGTTGCACCAACACATCTGGGTGCAAACAAAAAAGAACTGCAAAACTTGGAAGAAAGACAAAATGTAGCATCTCATCTGCTTGGGTATCTTGCTGTGATAATAATACTTCATACTGCGACAGGCAGAAGTTCCATTCCGTCTTCTTTGACGACTGTACCGTGCGTACATGTACGCAAACTTTTGTGACATTTTTGTTTTATTTTTGCGGGGCACAACGTGAACACATCCACTACGACAGCACTAGAGAAAGATGACGGAAGTGGATTTGGAGGAAAGGGTATATAGTGTTATAGGCAAAATTTGTGTTATCTGTACCGCTAAGAAACTTGCTGATAAACTGGGATGAACGCGTAATTTAGGAGGGAAAACTTGAGAACAGGGTTTGCAATTCTAAAGTTCAAAGATGTTTCAGGCTTTCAGCGCCTCTGATAACCTTGGCAAGGGACAGTACTCTCGCAGATCGAAATACGTTAACTTTCGCAATTAGTGGGTTCCGGTGAGTTCGGCGAACGACCATCAAACAGCGCTAATACTTATACTTGGAATTAAAACGACAGGTGTGGATAAGGGTCACTTTTCGTCTGTCTGCCTTTTTGTCTTGAGAAGTTATGACTCTTTTATATTTTATTTCATTGTACGCTTTTAATCTAAAGTATAATATTAATAGTATCTTACAATGAATGAAATACGATAGAGACTCATAGAGTTAGACTCAGACTCAGACTGTACTACAGTACTGAGTACAGACCTTAGTTTAAACTACTGAAAGTACTGACATTTCTTATGTTCAACAGTAAACCGTAAAATAAAACAAGAAAGAATTTCGAATTAATGACAGAATAGCATTGAGGCAAGAAAGGATAATACAGCATGTTAATTCTGGACAAAGTCTTAAATGAGCACAAGTCTCTATCCATAAGACGTGATCGCACTTCATATTCAGATATTGATGATTATGCTATTATTTTATTAGTTAGCGACTCTGATGAAAACCAAGTGTGGTTTTGACTAGGGTTAGGTTGCAATTAATTAAGAGCGTTTCTATCTGCACTTTTTGTGCTAGAAACAGTTTTAAGGTCCGTACGCGCCCTTTTTTTTACGTGACTATTGTTAATAGAGACAATAGCATGACTAGTGTTGTGTAATGGAGAGAATAACATGACGGTAATGGAGAAAAAATACACAATATCACCCAGGACCAAATCCGTGACTCTACTTAGCCCCAAAATCTATTGTTAGCTACCACGCTAAAAAAATTGGCAAGGTCCATGATCTTTTCAGTTTAAAATGAATTTACAACTACAAGAGCTGACATTTAAACAGTTGGACACCAGAGCACTAAATAGCAATACAATTGACCTGTTAACCTGTATTGAAAATAACATGGCTGAAGTTATTGCCCTTCAAGAAATAGGCTTCACCAGAGACCCTATTCTTCTCTTTAGATATGAATATTCTCCCACCCCCATTTCAAAGATAGACCTACACCTAATACAAAAAAGAAGAGGAGAGGCTGCTGTATATTTTAGCTGCACCATAACATGAAGTTTACAGTAGCATCATTTTGCATCCAGTGCACACACGACAGTTCTTTTTTGGGTCGTCATTTATCTTGAGTTGCTTTCTTCGTTAATGGTTTTACAATAGTAGTGAGTAGAATTGACTGTGAAACCAAATCCCAATGGTGTTATTGTTAGGAATAAGCTGAACTTTTGTGTATGAACAAGGAGATAACAACCATGCAAGCCATCCTAGAAATGTGACTGTCATATCAATTTCAGATTTTGCCTTTGAGAAATAATCATGGATGGGGAAAATGAAAAACAAGGTTACCTTGGCGATGTTCACCGCAAGACTCTGCCGCAGCTTCGAGAATTATTACAGAGACAAGAAAAGCTGCTAGCCAAACAGTAAGGCTAGGATACCATGATTCCATGATTTCATCACTTTATTATGCATTAATATGTAATATTTAAGATGCTTGGGCTGGGTGCGTAGAAAAGGAGGGTTTTTTTTGGGGGGGGGGGGGGGCTGATGAGATTTTTATCTAAAATCTAGATGGTAGTCTTCAGTGATTAGTAAATGTGCTTGGATAGCATTTGAGATAAGTTATATACTAACCTGAACCACTAGCTTTTTAATCGATACATGAAAACAAAGCTCAAATTTCGAGGGACAAAAATCGACTGTGTTGTCGAGTAAAGATGGTGGGGCTGGAGAGGGAAGTGACACAAAAAATAGGGAAAAGGGACACAACTTAATGAAATTGTTAGTACAGAAGAATGATTTTTCCCTTGCATAGGAAGTTCTTGGACTCCTTACCCGACAAAGGGGAGAAAATACAGTATTTCGCACAAATGCTCAGGGAACAAATCAGAGAGAAAGAAAAGCGTGAAAAGCCAGAAATGTTCTCTGCCCTTGTGGCTGAGGCATCTCCAGCAGCAGCAAGAAGACAAGAAAGGCATGAGCACGTGTCGCAGGAATTGTGTTCAGACTTTGTCACACTCAGAGACACCCTTCCTCCTCCAGCACCTGGAGAGAATAAACCTTACAGACAAGTGCAAGTGAATGTTCCTGCCAGTGGTGATGGCAGGGTTCATGACATGACAGAAGCGCTTAGTGAACACCTGCAAAGTCTGACTGTAAGCAGCAAGGAAGACAGTTTGAGTACACGCCTGCAGCCTGATGAACACGCTGCCCATGGTGAACAAAAGTTTCAGAACAGCTACGAAAAGGTGATAAAGAAAGATGAGCACATGAACGGATCGAAGAGAAAAGAAACCTTTAAACCAAACAGGTAATTGATTTTTACCCCTTTCTGAAAGTTATATTCATTTGTGGTGTGTTGGATTTTCACTTCATGGCCGTAAGCCTGTTTTGAAATGAATGGATGTGTGATCTTGTTGAAAAATGCTGCCTGTCTCTCTTGGTATTCAGTATATCATCCCAGTATAACCAAAATGTCTGTGAGAACTTTGCTGTTCTTCACTTCCATCCCTTGGATTTGCAAAAGAATTTTGATCAGTTTCTGAACACACTGTCTGCTTAAGGACTTTGAAAGTGTCCGGCATGAAGGACCTTCCTGACAACTTCAGACTCGAGACCAAGATGTCACAGGTCAACGAGCCATTATTACCTGCTGCCAAAGCTGTTGTGCCACACAGGGACTGTGGTCAGGAGGTGTGTTTCAGCGAGAAGCCTCACGAAGAGAGTGCTGCTCATGAGCCAGTCTACAGATTTGGCAAGACCAAGATGATTTCTGTAGAAATTTCCATTGAAATTCAGAGACAGCAAAAGGAAGAAATGGAGGTGAGTTATGCTGTTCTGTGAAAATCTGTTAAGACCATTAAATATTTCTGTATTAGTTTTTGATCCATAAATCTGACATGTTCTTTTGATAAAATTATTGGTGGTAACCTTTCACCAATAGATACAGTTGTACGTGTAGGCACGTGCATGCACTTACACACACCTGCATGCACACAATCACACAAAGTTAATTTTTCTTCAAATGTTGGCATTTCTTAATAAATTGTCCTGATGTCTAAATTCCAAGGGTTGCACAAAAACTTCATAATGTTAAAAATGATATGTGGAGTGGGGACTAAAGAAATAAAAATTCAGTTGTTACTGTTAGTAGTGCTATAGCTAGTTTTATGCATGTGGAAATTCACATTAGGCAGGAAACAGGATGGAAAAATAACTTTCTTAGGGAACATAACTTGTACATGCTGTAGATACCAACAGTTTGCGGTAGTGGCCTCCCTTCTCATTGCATCATTCATGGCCTTCATGAGGAGTTTATTTATAGCATCTGGACTTCCGCAACATTAGCTACACAGTTTGCGAAACTGGTTATACCAGGAAAATTATTTTTAGAAAAGCATGGGTATTTGCAATCTCTGCACTTTTTAACCTTTTCAAACCCAGATCAGTACCGGAAGTGGGGCATTCTCTTTAGTAAAGTTAAATATGGTGAAATCATTTTTGTAATCTTTTTCTTAGTACTTTAGAACAAGATGGTTTCTATGCATCAAATATTTTTGATTGATGTGGCAGCAGAGATAAAAACTTTAGTGTATGGAATAAGATATATACTGATCAAAGTAAAAATTTAGAGGCACCTGCAAGGTGTGCATGTGTGAAAATAAGTACATGTAGCTCTTTCTTCATATTTTGGGTATTGAGTGATTTCATTAAAGTGACCTGCAAATTAAATGCCTTGATTCCATGGACTGATGCTTCAAAGGGCTGTGTAAAAACAATGACCCTGAAACAGTTTTCAAGGTGATATAATTAACCATGTCAGGCAGTTGCTATTAGCTCTTGCCACTTGAAGCCTTGTGATAATAACTGGTGCCATCACCTTCCTAAATCTTATGAGGTTCCCCCAGTTCCATTCACCTTCATGTCAGTTGTTATATAAGTAAGGTTTTTGAAATTGTGTTGCATGTAACTGTCATTTTCCTGCCTTGATATTTTTGCATACTGCCACTGTTGTATTTCACATCATAGTTTCTTGAATAAATCTTATTTTCAGTAAATCAGCTGTAGTGTTTGCCACATGGTCAGTAAACTGTTCCTTATTAGTGGTTGTAACAGTTTGAGGCCGTTGAGTTAATTATTTCTATTGTGGCATAATTTTAAGTGCCAGAACTCTATAATAACTAAAACTGCTTAGATACTGAAAGATCTCCTAGTACATTAGATGTTTTAGTAGTAAACAGTCTTAGAGGTTCTGGCAGTTTTGGTTCTTGTATAAGGGTATTTTTCATGTCTCTTCTGGTTGTGAATTGTAGCGACTTCAAGCACTGCATGCAGCAGAAAGACTTGCAGAACGACTGCACATCAGAATAGGGGACTACAGCACCAGCATGCCAGACATGGAGTATCCTTTGAGAAGAGGTCTCAGTTTTTTTTTTAAAAATGACTGTTTACATTCATATTCACATCCACTATGTTTATAGAAACTACAGAGTGAATGCCTTTTAAAACAAGAAGACGGTCATGTAAACAGTGGTGCTGGAGACAAAATTTCTTTGTCGCCCAAAAGGTCTCAAGCTGTCTCACACAATAAACAAGGAAACAGAGAAACTTAACAAAGAACATGCAAAACTGAACAAAGGATATGCATCACAGGGCTGCCTTTGTAGTGAAGTGGTTAAACAGGTTATTTCCTTTTCAGAATGACGTTGGCATCGGTTCTCTTTCTCTGAATAGTTTCTCTCTTTAGCCCCTCGCATTCCCTGAGTTACTAGCCGTTTTCAAGTTGCTCTCATAGCATACAATGACGCACTTGGCTTTTTGTTTTGTTTTGTTTTTTTACCTGAGTTTAACCACCTCAGTATGATTAATTCAGCAAGATTTAAACCGCCAGACCGGAACGAGTAGTCTTGCCAACAGGATCAACATCGTCAACTGAGGTCTGGTGTCGGAGCTGCCCTGACATATAGAATGGGGTCAGTGGGGCTGTAAACACTGTGCTTACTTGTACACGTCGCATAGAATATCCGGGTCAGCAACCGCTACCTAGGCTGTCGATGCAGCCATCTTGTTTTTCGTAAATTTGATTGTGGGAGTAATAACTGAACTTCGTTCTCCCCCTACCCCGGCCTCGTATCTAATACAAGAACGGAGTTAGGCTAGATGCGAACATAGCACTTTTCGCATTTGCACGACCGTTGCTAGCTGCTCTTCCTGTCATAAAAGCGATCGTAACGCCCATTTGCCCTGTGTACTTTACGTATGAACAAGAGATAATGCTCATGCAAGCCACCCCAGGCCAGTCGTTGTTCGAGCCCCGTCACTGGGCTACTTTCTCTCTAGATATGGCATCGGTAGGCAGGGCAGCCCGTCGGGGTTCTCACGAGTCTGGCTGCTTCGGGATCCTTCCCTTCCTGTTTCGCTCGATTCCAGCCACCACCGGGCCTTCGTCACCAAGCTACCAGACCACATGTGAAAACGTGTTCGAGTTAGCGAGAGACGAAGCTCGTGAAGATCCTTGCCCAGTTTGCCATGCTCATATTCTAGGAAGAGGATGCAGAAAAACATTCGGACACACGGCTTTTCACCACTTCACTAACATTAATAGAGACAAAGTTGCCTACACGTGAGCTGGCGGTCTCCTAAACAAGGCAGACAGGGAGGGAGGGAGGGAGGGAGAAAGTCGGGGTGGGGCAGATAAGAGGGAATCCTGTCCATGCGTATAATGTAGACTTCGACTTTACACACGCACACACACAAACGTTTTACGACTTCGTTGATTCGGCAACCTTCCCCTCTGTGTGAATAAAGAAACTGAAGTGTGACCTCATTGTGACTGTGTGACGTTGTCTTGAGATGAAAGCATCCTTGACGGCCACGCAGTTATCGCGGTGAAGACCTGGATCGAGACAACGATGGAGAGGCGGAGGATAGCGATGATGACCATGACGATTGTGCTACCTGACGGCTATTTCCTGGTGGAGTGTTGTGCATGACTTTGTAGCTCAGTTTTTTGTTTGTAAGAAAATTGTGCATGTTTTCTCCTCTGCACCCAAACCCTCAGACTTTCTGCTTGTCTTCGCTTCTCTTACCTGTGTCGCTGTCGGTGACAGCTCGTGCTTAAATGTCCATCACCAAAATATAAACGCTGGAGCAGGTGTTGCTTGACGTCGATTACTGAAGTTGCGTGACTCGAGGGTTTCATTACTCATTGTCAGCTAAAGTCGCATAATGAGATGACGGTAATGTTTATAAATGCTTGGCGTCGCTTTCCGTATTGTGTGAAAGGTTGTTCATTACAATGAAAATTTGCGCGTGCAGGTCACGTGCAAACTTGCAGCACAGCAAGGGCCTGCCGCTCAGCCAAACACCATATTTATCTAGTAGCACAGTCACAATCTTGTGGACTATTACACACACAAGTGATGTAAACTTTGTGTACATGTGGCGACGAGAGAGAGGGAAGAAGGGACAGGTGGGGGGGAGGGTCGAGGTCCCTGCTCCAGCTATCGTCTGTCGGCCCCGCTTCCAGACCTGCCCTCCCTTGTTACTATGTATGTCCAAAACAGAGCTATTGGGTACATAGTCTCCGATCTGTCCCACCGATGGGGCGACTGTTGAGGGAGGATGAGTCGCGTGAGATCGAGCCGCGTGCGGACTTGGTGGTCATTCTGTTATTCTTAATAAGCCAGTTTTCTGGCGGCAGCTAATGATACATCTGCACTCGATTGTTCTTCCTCATGCAGACCATGTCTTGTAATAAAATGTCTTAAAATTAGATTTTATTTTATTGTTGTCTGTGCTGACCACCTTCGACTTTTTGCTGTGGCAGTGTTGGTGGTTTTTTCCTCTCTCCTTGGTATGTGCGTGGAAGATGGACGCAGGTTTGACCGATCGAAAGAGCTAATACTCATTACTACAAACAAACCGTCCCTTATCATATACACTCACTCACACACTGGAAAGATTTCCCGTACTCGCTGCCTATCAAGACTTAAGACAACTATCTCGCTACTCCTACTCACTTCGGATAATATTTGTTGCTGACGGCGCTGAACAACCCGTTATCCAACCACTAAACCAAGTCCGAGGAATCAAACTAAAGGGTAATTTTAGTCTTCTTCTAGGAGCCAAAAGATTAATTTAAACGTATCAAACACTTTTTCCTTCAAGTATTATTCAGTTAACTTGGGGAAACGGGAAGTTATGTTAAGGGTCCGCGAAAACGGCCCACACGAACAGTACTTTGTGATTAGGCTGTCAAAGATAGCTGATATTAAGTCGAAACCTACATTATTGGAATTGTTCTGAAGCTAAACAGAACACACCATCACACGGCTTAGCTCGGTGGGGTGGGGGGGGTCCTGGTGACGGACATACCTTTTCCAGCGGAAAGATCATTGGCCAGTGACGTTTAGAAAGTTTTTCTCCGACTCGCGAGTGGGGGTAACGCTGACCCTGAAAGGGCACGTAAAAATTTCCTGAGTGGCGTGCGTGCTGCGTGTTTCACATCCGCTTGCTCCAAACTTTTGAGTCCGCGAAAATTTCTGGGAAAGTCCGGACGAGGTTTCTAATGCCAGTTTCTTAGTGAAGTATGCTTCGTGGGTTTATTCAGATGAAAATGAGACCCAAATCAACTTCCGTGCAGTAGGCGGGGAGGTAAAGCTCATGAATTGTCCCTTCGGTGGGGTAGTGGTAGGGGGAGGTGACTGGTTTCTTTACAGCGACTCTGGCGAAATTGCACGGAAGTCTGTTAAACATGCATGTAACTCTTTTGTGTTGTGGATGAAAGTCTGTTGAAGTTGTCGCCAGGAGGAGCTGACCTATTTTGAAAATGTTGCCTTCGTTATTGTTATGCTTGTTTGGTTGGTTGGTTGGTTGGTAGGTAGCTAAACTGCGCACTGGTGGTGTCTATTAGAGGAAAGGTTTTGCACATTTAAACGAGAATTGAAGGGGGTTGCTTATGGTTTTTTTCCCTTTCTTTCCCTTCCTTGTTCCGGATGGGGTTTTTGTTGGGATTTTTATTAATTTTGTGTGTGTGGTGGGTGGGTGGGGGGAAATCCATACTTTCACACATTATGTAAAAAGGCACACCGTTTATCGTGCTACTTGGTGTGTAACAGCAAATGCAGCTATCGTTCGTGGGTTTTAGCTTTTTGTAAATTGTATCGATCCACTGCTGTACGTCAATGAGTTTTTGCGTTGAGCGTTTGAAAGAACAAGTGAGAAGTTATTTGATAGACTCATCCCAGTTATAACTTACGGGAATGGTGCGATCAACACACAGAAACCATGTGACAGAGAGAAAAGGGCAAAGCGCAGAGTTGGAGTGAAGTGACTAATTGGGTTAAGGGGGATTCATCCGGCTGAAACTGTGTTAGCAACCAGAGTACAATTTTTTTTGAGACGTCTGAGAAAGACGTCATAGTTATGGTATCCTGTACACGCATATCTTAAGGTGATGGGGTGTGACCCACAGACAAGTTGATAATTCGCCGAGACCTGAAATATTAAAATTTTGTAATAAAAGCACTCCACCATTCGGGGCGATTTTATAAGTTGCTTCTAGGCGGCCTTTTACTGCAAGTCTTGGCGTGCGCATATCTCAGAAGTGGCAACAGGTAATTATAAAGAAGGGATATCAGATGTTATTACTTCAATAGGATGCACAAGCTCATGTTTCCCGTGTGTGAAACTAGCGACACTACCAACTGCTCATATCATACTGATTCTGTATTTTTGTCACTTATCTGACCATTTTGAGGGTTCCGCTAATAAACCTGTCGTAGGTAACCTTGTCACAGCAGACTGCAAGTGTACAGAAACACTTGACGGCATTCCCAGAAGTACTCAGGTGCTCGTGAAGTGTGCGCATTTTGCGGGCGCACCTAGAGAAAGGTGTGTGTGGGGGGGGGGGGAGTGGTATTTGTCACCAGTCGCTAAGTACATATTAGGACGGTGTTGCTTAGACAAAGTTTACGTGCTGCCACACGTGGAACTGATGGCGCAACACGGGCCTCAGTCCCACCCAGTCGCATTATACTGACACCGGGCCAACCAGTCCTAGTACTGTTCCCTATAGTACCAGGCGTCTGGCAGGTCAGCTACTAGATTACCAATTTTTAAGTCTGAGGTATGACTCGGCCGGGATGCGAATCACCGACCTCGCGCCTCGGAAGCGGACGCCTTAACCACTAGACCACCGACGCGGTCGCACCTAGAAACAGCCAGAAAGAACGCGTTTCGGTGAATAAGAAATGGGGTGAACGTCCGGAAACGAAGACGAAGCACGCATATTTTTATATCGCGCCAAGATAATCGCAGTGAGCTAGAGCTAAAACGTAAAACCGTGAATAAAAATCTAAATAAAGGAAAGTACGGCCGGATACGTTTAGGGCGAAATGACAAGATAATCGCCCAAGAGAAGTAAATAAATAGAACACTTGGATTAGTATAGGACACCCGACACTCGAAATCCACCTGTCTCACGCACAGAATTTATTTTCTGACTGGTCGAAATGTGGGCAGAGAGCTAGAGTTACGACCATGTCGAACTTTGCGTTGCTGTGTTTCGAGACGTGAGGGTCTGACACAGGTATAAAACAGACCATATCCTGGGTAGAATTTCTATACGTGTCACAGACATGTCTTGCCAACAACGTGTGCCGTAGACCACCAGCTGTGTTCAGTCATCGGAGTGCGTAACTGTATACGTCTTACAGGTGTATATGTGGTTAATAATATTTGCGTAGACGTTTTAGATGCGCTCCATGACAATCAGCAGTCAACAGAGACCCACTCAGACGGGAAGGTACATGTGTTTTATTACTGGTTTTAGACATGACCTTGGCTTCACTCCATGGAGATATGGGAAAAAAATTAGATATGCAAGCCTTCGCCTCAGTACCAATATTCGCAAAGCACTATCAGTGGATCCGTCCGTCCGTCCCTTCCTTCCTTAATGCATGGGTGTGTTCGTTCGTTTCGTTCCTCCCTCTTCCCATTTCGCATAGTCCACCTACATGATACTTATCTCACTGATAACACAGCCGATAACTATACCTCCACTATTAGGTTTACCCCCTCCCCCCCCCAGAAAAAAATCACCCCGCCATTAACAGTTTTAACCCGTCGTTAATATGTATAGTCTTAAAATAATCTTTATCTTAATACATTCCTGAAAGTAAAGCCTGCGAGCGAGGCTGCCAGATAGTGATTCTAGATAGCGGTACGTGGTAGCGAGCCCCGTTGCCTCGTGTTGGCGTTTGATCGATCTGGCGCTTGTATCTGTGTTGTACTCGCTGACCGCCAGAGATTGCAGCTGTGTTACAAAGTACCATATAGCAGTCACTGGCCTCGTGACTGTGCGACAGATTCCTTTTGATCCCTTTTACCGAATTTTTTTTCCTGCGATTAATAGGACGCCAAGCCCGTGAGGGTGTGGACTGAACAAGCTGTTTGTTCATTGTATACACGTTTTCAAAATATCGTTTTCATAGGGGTAGGGTGTCATTTGGATATTCTTAAACATGTTAGTGTCCGACATGAGAGAGGCCAAGCCCGTGAGGGTGTGGAGTAAACAAACTGTTTATTCATTGTATACACGTTACCAGAACAAAGCTGTCGGTCGGAAAATAATCACTAAAAAAGTACTATGTTTGGTGAACCAAAAAAAAGTCGTTAGAATGAAAATGCGAACAGATAAGTAAAAACTAATCCCTTTCCAAAATTAATCCGTAGGAAGGAACCATAATTAGCTACTAACACGTGTTCTGCCTGGACAATCACAGTCCCTCTTGCATGCCGCTGGAAAAAAACAGGAAGACGGACAGACAGACGGAATTCTTTTTTATCTGGTGAAGGCAAACAATTCCCGTGACCTTATCTAGATTCGTGAGAGTGTATGAAACCCCTACTTTTCCGTGGGGAAGGATCGTAAGGGGTCCCCCATCTCCTCTTCCCTAACTGCAGCCTTACCTTTCCTAACCCATGGGGTCTGGTACCCATTCGCAGCTGGGTGCATTAGAACTGGGGGAAGTGTGCTGCGGTGCAAGGGCTTCGAACCAGCCCGCAGCTGTGGCTGCGCCTTCGGTTTCGATACCAGCGCTCTAACCACTCGGCCATCCGTTTCCCCAGCAGGGAAAAGATTACCCTCAAGGATTACCCTCTCTTCCTCCACCCACCACCCACCACCCACCACCCACCACCTCCACCATCACGATCAAGACGCCCTTGGGGTGCGTGTGTCGAGAATTCTGGAAAATACGCTACTTGTCGGTCGCAGGCATAAACAACAGCTCGCCCACCTGTGTCTAGCGGCGCGGGCAGAGGTATAAGTGCAAATGTAGACTATGTATAGAGATTACGCCATGCTACACAACCTTGACACCCTCACCGTCTTGCTTTGTCAACAGTTTTGACGTGCTCGGTTAGCTCCACTACCCCTCTTCCTCACCCACCCCAAATCCCTGCCATGCCCTGAAAAAGGTCGTTTTATGTACCTGTTCCGTTCGCACTCCTCTAGAAAAAATAACACTGGAATTAACTCACAGGCCACCAGTTAAAGCCAACACAAGACTCGTACACCGTGACCCGAAAGCGTCACGATTTATACAAGTAAACCTATAATGAAGCTTAACGGCAGTGGTTATTCAGCTGGGGCCAAATCCTCGATCCTGTGGCTATCAAACTGCAGCTAGCGAGCTAGAGGAGAGCGCCAGAGAGCTATTCACTATTCAAAAATCCCATTCGAGAAGTGTTTACAAGTACCGCTGTATCTATAGATCTACGTTTTGTGTGCTATGTGGGTTTACAGACGCCACCCTTCGATCGTTTCCAACCATATGTAAAGGTAACTTTAATCATACCCGTTGAAGGTATCTAGGTCTGAGTGCTGCTTTTTCTCTCCACCCGCCACCCGCCACCTCCCACCTGACCCTTCCTTTACCTGGAGGGCACCCAGCACCGCCAGAAACTAAGTGGAAAACAGGTTGGATCACGCAAGCAGGAACTGTGATCCGTACTCCTTTCTGCTCCACAACACACAGTACAGCATTCGCGTCAGGGCCGGGGGCGAGTCTGCTTTTTCCACCTATTTGTGTCACGCATGCGCAGACCACCTTTCATGCGGACTTATGCTTGAACTTACACATGAAAACAGAAGCCCTACCTAATACCAAACCCTAGCAGTACCCCTAACCCCCCAGTCGTAAACTAATACGAGTATCGAACCTGCGAATGTTAGGTGTGAAACGCAGTCTTTACCACTCGGCTATCGACACCCCTTAAGTGACCCTGGGAGTTGTGGTTAGCAACAAGAGCACTCGGTACGCTGGGCATGCGTGCCCCATGTCGGTGGAAATGGCAAATTCGTGGTCGGATCGCTTCTTACCACACGTAGATATATAAGTCTAGATAGCCCTGGCTTTGATCCCCCTGCCTGCTGAGTGTATCGCCCTCAAGTACCTTTGCTCGGTACACGTGTACGTGTTCTTGTCCGAAGCCGGCTTGTGTTCTCTCCTTTTCGTTAGCCTCAGGGTGCACCGTAACTAGACCAGTGCAAGATTTAGTCTGCATACCATCAATGCATTGGCGATAAAAGGCTGATTTGTTGCAGAGTATCTAGGCCACTTTTTAAAAAAATCTATGGCAAGCGATTACACCTGTGTCAATCCGTTGCAGTATCCAAAGATCGATAATAGTGAATTTTGTTAAAATAGATTTGAAGATGACGTAGAACACTGACGTAGAACACTGTCCGCCATCAACAAAAATAGATTAACATTCCACGAAAATATCCGTTTAGGGAATTAAAGTATTTCGAGTAAATGCCGATTATCCGCATACAAAAATAGAAATAGCTACACAAAAAATGCGTTTCCTCTGTGGCTAAACTAACGTTTTCGCACTGCAGTCACGTACTCTCTTTTAGGCTTATTAGCTCTATATCCCCATAAATCCGCCACAAGATGGCATCTACCAGATCAAGTGATTACTGTCGTCACCATACACTGATATAGGAGTACAATTCCGCATTCACCGTCCTCGTCTTTCTTCACTATTACCACCCCTCCCCTCTTACCGACCACTGCCTTAATTGCATAACAACTATTCAACCACAGCGGGCGGCGAAGCACACAGCGTACAAAATTCGGTTTAATTACGACAGCAGAAGCAGCGACAGCGCCCCCGCCCCCCCCCCACACAGGTACACTGTCCTTCGCCCTCCCCCCACAAACGAAAGACGTATTGCTGATAATCGCCTAATCCTAAATGTTGAGAATGTCGGCGTAATCAATCTGAAAGGACACATGGGGGAGGGAGGGCTTCTAAACTCAACTGGAAGATTTATGCAGCCTGCCTGTAGGGACGTACGCTGTTTTGAACACGACGCCTTCAACTGGCTATAAGATGCGCTTTTCGGAGTCTGTTCTTGTGGTTTAAGAAGTACGGTCATCCTCACTGACAACAGTATGACAACGGCAGAAGGTCTAGAGACTTGCAATCCTGGAGGCCTATCGATTTTGAGTCTGAGGAAGACCTCGTCGGATTTTGATCGTCATCCAACAGAGGTGGGACGCAAACCCACCCACCTATACCTCAATTTTACCATCAACCCACTCACCAACACACACACACACGTCCCTCCATACCTCACAGTACACTCGAGATGTCAATGATCAAAGACAGAAGATAAATCTGCATATGCTAGTGCAGTTGCCTACCCCTGGCATCATTATGTAACTGTTTCATTATTTCGTTCTCTTTCGAGGAACATTCTCGATCACTCTATCAACAAAGATTCGCAAAGTTTTGATGAATTCAATCAACGCCACAAAGATCCCCCCCCCCCAACACTACCCCTCCCACCAACCCCGAGAAAGCCAAGCTCAGCTGTTTATCTAACTGGCAAATTTTAAATACTCCTCGGAAGTACTGCCAAGTTGAGACTTGATCTACCATTTTGTGACAGACGTGGGACATCTTTATATATACGGTAGTGATAAACTAGAACAGTCAATCAGTGCAAGTGGAACGCCAGTGTCAGGAACTTTATCCGCGCCTTTTCTCTCTCTGTGAAGTTTGCAGTGCACACACATTTGCAGTTCACCGTGTTCGTGCAGACAATGAGCGCACCAGTCAGTATCTGGTGTTTCACCGAAACACTACTAGGATTTGCCGCGTTTCTTTTGTTCAGACTATGTATATATATAAATATAGTAAGAATTATGAAACCGTCATAAGTAAAATGTATAATAAAGCAACAGCGTACTGCTTACGTGTCACCAAACAATGCGGCTTCCGACATAGCTTTGGTGGTGATATAGTTTGATTGTAAACAATGTGAATGTAGTTTGATTGTAAACAAACTTGTCCCTCGTACATGGTGTGTGAAAACATGCAGAACCGAGCTTATGAAACCATCGTGGGAAGGCCCGATGTGAAGATGTACCTTCCCTCTCCGCACACATCCTTTCCTTTTCCTGTAGGCTTGTCCTATGTACACCTTTTCCTGCTACCCCCTCCCCCAGCATATATCATGAGAAGCTGTGGGAAACCTTGCGTGTTTCGCTGAGCGGATCTTTCGGTTTAAAAACTTGGCTTCTTTCCACAGACTGAATGCAGTCTGTTTGGCACTGTGCCGACATGAAATCTCTGACAACTTTTGTCGCCCACTCAATGCGTGACTGGCGCCGGAATGCGCTGTTCGGCTGTGACGTAGTTTGCCGGTAGGAGCCGGTCTGACTCAGACGCTCGAAGCCGGTTCAGGTTGCCACACGGGTTTTTACCACGCACTGCCGGACATTATACGAAAACAGCTGAACGTGACGTGCCAGTTTGACAGTAAAAAGAAAAGGCTGTTCGTATAAACGGAATTCGGTCTTTAAAAAATGCGAACAGAAATGTATCCACGATTTTCATTAGAGAGGAGTAGGATGGGCCCCCTCCAAAGAAGAGAAATGCCCCTAAATTTAAATCGGGTCCAAACCAAAAGCTTCTCCATTCCTGCCATTTTTCTCGTCAATTTGCTGTTAGTGTAGGTACAAACACACTCTCATCATTTCCTCATTGTGTACCGTGCGCCCGTGACTTTTTTTGCGGTGGGTGGGTGGGTGGAATCTCGATCTTCTCTGTGGCTTATTTGAATACAATTACCGAGTATCGATGTCAGTCTAATGAACTGAGCTTCACGCTTCGTTTCGATAGTTTGGCTGCTGGCGCCCGCCCGCCGACATAAACCTACAGTTTTGTGGGAATTTCGCAAGGCTGCGCCCTGAATCCTCTGTGCAGTGCACGAATACCCCCCCCCACCCACCCAAAAAAAAACCCCGGCGACCATGACAGTGGCGTGCCGAAAAATGGCAAACTAGGTTGTTGTTTTTTTTATCCAATGACGAATGTTACTGTCAAATGTCACACGAAGGCACTGGTGCACCTGAAAAAAAGGGTGGGTGAATATACTTAACAGTAAAATCACAGTTTGAAGACGTGCGTTTCGCTGGCCGCTGTTCCTGTTGCCGTTGGCACGTGTCCAAAACTGGGTTGCACGCAATAAGCAATCGCCAATGGGTGGTCGCATCCCTCCCACTGCTATTCACGGACACAGAACTTAATACCTACTGGCACACCCTCAAGCTCCTGTCTGTGCTTCCCAGAATCGACGAGAACTGACCAATCGGTAGCAATGTAAGGAGCATATTCAAACTTTAAAAAAAATTGTTCCAAGCCGTTAAGCAAGCAGTCAACATATTTAAGACTACACTCGTTATTTCTCTTTACATGGACAATGGTGAAAAAGAAGCTACAGGATGCTTATAAACTGCAAACACAAACACTGAATGCTATTGCTAATAAACAGTTACCGTTTATTGCACAAAAGTTTTTAAACAAATACACCACAAAACTGTAGTTCCCGCACAGCTGAACAAGTGAAATACTGGTGCACTGATGAAAAAAGCTTTAAAAAACCAAACAGGAATGTGGCAGTTAACCTTGTTTCTGCAGATGTTAAGAATACAGTCACAAGAAATGCTAATACAAACACCATCTGGAATTAAAATCATTCTAATAATAACTGAAAAAAAATCCCCCCCCCAAAAAAAAAACGTTATGCCAAGGAGTACTGCTTTTCTTTGATATTGTTTCTATTAATCTATGGACACTGTTAATAATCCAGAAAACAATTTAAAAGATCCAATTTAATCTCAAATCCTTTTTCGACAGGCAATAAAGATGAGATGCTCGTCATACATCAGAAACGTTTGGAAATCAGAGCACATTTCCTACGTGATGAATAACGAGAATAAGACATCTAACACTATTTCGTCAGTTCGCTCAGCAATGCAAAGAGAGAAAAAAAAACCAGTAACACAAAAAAAAAAAATGTTAGGACCAAAAAGAAAGGGGAAAAAGACCCGAATTACAAGTGTAATATAAGATCTACACAAAAAACAAAGTTGTATTAATTTAGAGGTGTAGGAAAAACCAGTGTTACAAAGCACTCACATTCTGTAATTTTTCACAAAGATATGAAATCAGGGACAGTTGTTAACTCAACATGTAAGCATTAACATACGTTCACTGACACTCCACAAACCACACAAGCTCAGATATGACATTGTACACCAACTGAAACACTCTGTAACCCCTATTTCTCAACTGGTTTCTTGAATGTGACCTGCCAACTCACTTCCTGTTTAAATCCTAACAGAAGACATTTCACAGAAATTAAAATGAAAGCAGGAGCCGACGATCCCTCATACAATACACACCACCACTCCAGCCTTTTTCACTGCATTCTTTTGCACATCTGCCGTCATTTGAAAATATACTAATCTTGCCCAAGCATAGTCTCAAACTAATATAATTTATTAAACTATAGCATGAAATTTAGCCACAATAATTCTCCAGTTCTTTCACTCTAATAAAAAAAAAAATTATATCCAAATAGGAAGGTTTCAGAATTTCACACCCATGCCAGTGGCATTTACCCCTTACAGCACGATGGGCCACAATTGTGGCTTTCCGTCAAGTGCAGTACAGCTTGTGGGAGCCATGCATTCTTCGATTCAAGCGTGATTTTTGCTTGGGTATTTCATTATATCCAGCAGTGTAAGGATAAAAAAAATTCCCCAAGAAGGGAGATGTTAAAGGGTACATTCAGCCTAGTTATTACTTTGTGTGTTGATTACCCCACAATCAACCTTACCTATCTAAAGGTTTCTGAATAAAACTTTCCTTACCATAATAGACCAAAATAAATCTCAAATGTTAGTTAACAAAGTAATGAAAATTTATAAAATGATTCAGTTCTCCCCATGCTAACAAATGCAGAACCTTCTGTGCTATCTTCCAAATCCAAAAATGCCAGATTCTCATCCCGCATTATTAAAGTTACAGACACAAGACAGCATTATTCTGCCCAACTTCCCAAGTATTCTTCAGATAGAACAGCTACAGTTAATAGGGTGTCCACATGCAGCTTTTGATAATATTATATAAACATAGCCTGTTTTTACTATACTAGGTGAACCCATGGATTTTTTAAAATAAACTTTTTAGGCGTCAGTGATGCCTCTTTACCTTCCTGACTTTGGGAACATTGACTGCAGATAACTTTATGCCAAAACACTCACTGAAACATATCACTGTGGAACTAGGTTTTGTGATGTCCAGCAGTCTATTTCTTCCAGAAGCTGAATGGCAGTGAAATGTATCCTGTTGTCGAATTGAACAATCTTCTTCCCGTATACCTCACAAGTACCGGCTTTAAACAGCTTAAAATAACTGTGGTCATACCAGTCTCCTTGATGATAATAAATAAAATCCAGTAAATCGAAGTTGCCACAAGACAGAATTTGCATGTCCTGTGGCCACAGTTCATTTATCTTGTGGCCATCACAGATGCCAAGGCACCAAGTCCCACAGCAGTGAACAGCAATCCCTTCCACATGGTGTCTTCAATATCGGTTTCATCGGTGAAGTAATTTGCAAATGCCTCCTGCAAACACAGCAACAAAATATCTGAACTCAAATTCCTTTTTCCAAACAACTTTATATATCCCAGCTTTAAGATAATCATAAATAAGGCTTTAAGGTGTAGAATTTGAACTTATAGTGCTGACTCCAAGTGCATATATATTTTTATAGTGTAGTTTGTCCTCAAACCATGCATGACGTATAACGATCAGATGCATCACTAATGTAGACACTAACAGTAAAATAGTAATACTAGTAGCTAACTGATCTATACAACCTAAATCACTTGTAAGATAATGTATGCTAAGTGCAACTCCAGTATACCCCTGAAAACAATGCATACACATGTGCATACAGGTTAATGATAAATGGCAAATTCTTGCTACACCATGCATTTTGTTTTGAAAACCGCATTGCATTACCACTATACTGCTAAACTGGTCATGGCACAGCTTCTCCACAGATTTTTACATGCACAGTAAAAGAACCGACATCTCACACTGAAATTTCTGCATGTTGTAAAACATGCACTGTCATTTTTAATTTAGTAAATTTTCCTGGCAAATAACTGCAACGTTTGGAATGCTATTATATTAAAGAAAACTGTGATGAATAACACTAACGAAAAAATGTTATGTATACGAAGACAAACTTACCCAGCCTCCATTGTCAACAATCCAATGTCCCAGTTTGTTGCCGACATACTTCCCAACAAAGAGAGCAATTTTCTTGGGAAAATCGCTGTTTTCTTTGTCTCTAGCCAATCTTGTAGCAAATGCATAAACTGCTACTATTCTTCCCCAGTTGATCTGTCCATCATCGAATATTTCATCAGCGACGTTGTTGAAGGTCTGGAAAGGATCATTGCTTTCAAGGTTTAGCTTGTTGACCATACCTTTGAAAGCTATGTCATGCCGGGCAGAAAGTTCTTTCACAGTCCTTCGCATTGTTTTACAAAATTTGTTTGGAGGTTTCCTATCGTCTTTACTGAAGTTTATGATAACATCTTCTGCAATCACCTCTGCCTCCCGCCTCACCATCTCTAAAGGTGAGCCGCTCCCTTTCGTCTGCGTGCTATCTTCGACGACGTACTTTATGTCATTTAAGCCTTGTGCTTTCGAACCCGACGTTGGAAGAAGACCAATCCGTTTGCCAACTTTGGCGAAAAGATTTTTGTCCTCCATCATTTTCGAGGTATGTAGATAAGATGTAACTGGAAGTGGATGATCGCTTGTCGCCATTGATGGGATTTAAGTCCTGCAATAGATGTCACAAATGTTATCCCTACCCCAGTAATACTTTCTCGAAATCCCTAGCACATAGCTTTTATAAAAGATGGCGTTCGGCAAGCCAGTCACGTGACGAAAGTGTTTGCGGCATCAGGTCTTCGGGTTTTGATTGGTTGGCATATGACGTCGATGTGGTAATATTAGGCAGAAGGGAAATGCCACCAAAGATACGTAGGGGACAAAGACCCGCGTCTTCGAAGATTGACGTATCGAGCGGATGCTGAAAAGTGGGGCTGATTCCCGAAACCACTAATCGAAATAGTGAAGTGAGTAGAAATTACCCTAAAAGGGGAAAATTCTAAGAAAAACATTTAGCTGGCTTTGGTGTCGTTGAGCAAGTGGATCAGTTGTAGATGGGCAAAAGCACAAGGCTCAGTAGTAGAGTTGTTCTAGCCCTTAACTAGTACTAGACGGTAGAGCTAGCATAGCAATAGTAACTTAAATTTATGAGTAGTATTGTTATCAATGTCGATAGCTGGTTTTGTGTTACTATTAGCGTGACATCTAATACTAGATGTCTTCATTTTCTTCTTTTTCATTCCAAGGCAGAAGCGGTATCAGTTAATGAAACTATAGTGGCTCAAACAAGAGGTTGTAAGGCACTTCCATGACTCATTTCATTAGCCACTGCATAGGGAGGGTGGTGTTACTGTTAGAACTTTTAGTTTTAGACTATACTTTTTCTCTGGGCTAGCTTTGTGAGGGCAGTGTCCATACTTCCTTCACATTCTTTCCTTACCCAAAACTGTAGAAGTGTATTAAGCGGTCAGGTACCCAGTGACAGCTGGGTAAACTAGGATGAGACTTGCCAGTGTTGATCGTGCCTTGTGGTCATCCATCCACATGATTAATCAGACACAGTTATTTAAATGTATGCAGATTTCCCTCCTCCTCCACCTCCACC
>SMGT01005973.1:256965-273583 GCA_004794575.1 Lanistes nyassanus
CTAAATTATAAAAAAAAAGACTTAAATTTGTGATTCATGGTTTCCAGAAACATTTTTTTTGTCTGGTCAAAATAACTGTTTGTTCAGAAGATTGTATAGAATGCACAAGATACATTAGATGTCATTTTTTTGTGACATTGGGGTATGGTAGAGATCATTTGTGTGCCGAGCATGACATACTGCAGTGTTCAGAGAGCACACTTGTGCTCCCCACAGGCACGAAATGATGTTATTTTGAAAGAGGTGAGCCGCACAGAAAAGATTTCCTCTTTGAGGTGCTCTGATCGTATTCATAACAGCATAAGAGCATTGTTTGTTATAATATTTGAAGATTTTATGTCTGTTGCAGCACGACAGTATTACTTTCTGCTAAAAAGATTCTGACTGCAATCATAAGGTTCCTTAATAACAATTCGAGGACTGGCTTTGGATGTTGTTTTCCAACAAAACTTATCAGAGTATGATACCATAGCCCTCAGTTCTGCTTCTTTCATGGCTTCAAGATTTAAGAAAGGAAGAAAGAAGAATAGAAAAAAAGAAGAGGATTTCAAACATACCACATGCATTTAGATTTTACAGCCCATTGATACTTTGAGGCTGATGAACTCATCAACACATTGATTATGCTCTAGAGGATAGGGATATAATGGCGTAGAGCCATTGAGGGAAAACATTTAGCCGATTGTTTTCAGCCAGTGATGATGTTGGATGGAATGATAGTTTCATGTATGTTAAGAAAATGAAAAAAATGATTAAAAAATGAGTTTGTGGTTTTGTAATACATTTGCTGAGGTCTACCGCAATCTATCATATCTGTATAATAAAATTAGATTTCTATGTTCAACCAGTAACTCTTTTTCATGGAAGAGAAGTGGGAATGTGGTAATGCTTTTTCGTGGAAGAGAAGTGGGAACGTGGTAACGCTTTTTCCTGAAAGAGACATGGGAACGTGCAACACGTAGATCGTGGGATACACTGAAAATTGGGTCACTTGCTCAATCTTGTGGCTTGTGTTGCCTTCAGCTCCATAACAGGCTGTCTACTTTTGATGTAATTGATTCCATTTCATTGCATAAAAATCTCTGCACATTTTCAGTTTTGCTCAATTATAATTGAAGTGCATTTTGCTGGAAATTCATCCAATACACAAAGTAGATTGAATTACCTCAATACAGAATGCTGGAAAGGAAAAGGAAGTTTGAAAGTGTTGATGAGGTACTTGAAACATGTTGAGCACTTGATCAAGAAGAATCAGCAGAAGACAGGATCGGTTTTCTTCCTGACCAAGCAGTAGGATATTGCTTCAACTCTGGGGGGTCTCCAACATTGTGGGCACTCCTCTGGTAGGGTTGCAATGGTATTGGCCCCAACATGTGGTGGGGCTCTGAAAGCTTGTTTTACATAAGTGTTCATGTCGGCTGGATTTATGTTATTAGTTTTTTGACTGTTCAGTGTTACTCTTGCTTACAAAAGTGCATCTATAAGGGTAACCTTAATGGAGAGTTTTAGTGTACAATTTGTTGTATACAATATGCAGGGTTTATACTTGTCATGGAAAACTGGAAAAATCAGGGAACTTATAAAAGTGATTTCCAATCACTGGAATAATTACCTAAAATGTAAGAGGGACAAATCAGGGAATTTGATAGCAAACACTTTTCTTTTGAAATTACAAAAGACAAGAATCAGATATGTTAACCTCAATTTCTTTGTAAATCCAGAAGCAAATGGTTAAGTTTGGTTAGATTTCTCCTGCTTATCAGAGTACTAAAACTATGATCGGCAAGTTTTAATATCGATATTTCTACTGAATGCGATCACTTGTGACTACGTTTTCATTACCTACTAGGCAAAAATGGAAAGCAAATGGTACATAAGGTTAACTGTAAAGTTGTGCTGATGGTGGCTGGGGTGGTGAAAGTGAACAATGGCAAAACTGAGCCTTTAGGCTGGAAGGCAAAGGGAGTAGGGGGGTTTGGTATGTGGCTGAAGAAGGGGCAGGTAGGGAGGGGAGAAAATAACCTGTTAGGGCTGTTAATGTTTAGCATGACAGTAAAATCTCCCTATTAAGACTTTTAAAAATGCACCAGAATCGGGTCTTAACTGAGAAGAGTCTTGAAAGAGTACATTTAATATAACCCAAGAGGGGTCCATGAAAAAGAATTGTGGTTTTATCTAAGAGGGATCTGTAATATAAAAGGTCTTAATAATAATATTAAACTGCATTTTATATTTTAAAATAGTCAGCTATATTGTCTGTTAGAATAATATGTTTCTGTAGTACAAGAAAGGATTTTCTGATGAGATAAAGATATGCAAGGAAACTGCATGCATTGTAAAAAAAAACACCATCTTAAGGTAGTCCAAAGAGCTGGATTATTTTTGTAGAAAAGTCAAGGAATTTGCTTTTAACAGTATGGTATTGAATCCTAAATATATTACCTATGTGAAGGCAAAAATAAACAATTTGGTCATTGGTAAAATGTGTACCATTTCTAAGTTTCTTTGCATTTTCTTCAACTGTGTGAGTGTTTTGTTTTTTTGGAGAGTGCTTCCACCTTTTGCACTATAGGGGGAAAGGGGAAAGCGGCGACTGGGGGAGGGGATGGGCTTTGCTTGCAGCAGCTGCATTGGTGGTGGTAGAGGCTGGTTCTCTTCAGTCTGTCTTGTTCTCTGTTGACCTGGCTGTGATGGTTTGCCGTTGTTGCTGTCCCTGCTGGCCATTTCCTACTGCCCTATTCTTAAGTTCTAGACTTTGTATCTTTTCTATTTATATTCTAATTTTTGGTTAATTCTGCATTCCCTACTTGTTTTTCAAATGACACATTGATTTTTAATTTTTTAATGAATTTTACGACCTGGACTGTAAGTTCAAGTATGTGTTGCCAAAGATCTTTGGGTTGGTTAAGGGTTGATTAGAAAATTTAGTGCTAGTTTGTATTTTAGTTCTTGTTTAAGGTTGCCCCTTTCTTTACTTTAGGTTGCACTTTAACAGGATGTGATGCGTGATAAACCAATCAGCACAGCTACAGCTTAGTGGATTTTGTACATCATCTGGTCCGCCATTTATTGATTTAATCTCATTCTGCTTATTTTTGACTGATTTCATCTATTGGATTCAAATACAATCAAGTGGTTACTTGATAATTCTTCTATCTCCTTTCTTTGTTCCTTTAGCTTTTTTTGTGTGGATCTCTTCCCATTTTATTGTGATTGCTGGTTTAATAGCCATTTCCTTTCTTCTGCTGAACTATGTTTTATTTCAGGAGGCTTTATGTTAGGATTGGGTTTTATTTCCTGTCTAGCAAGTCTGTCTTCAACTGTTTGGTGGTGTGATAGATTTCTCACTCTGCAGATTTTAGCTAGTGATTACATGTACATTTACTGTATTCCAGCAAGTTAATGTGACTTTACTGTTGCAGTATTCACTTCCTTGTGTAAAATAGGGATTAATATTGACCTAGGAGCAATCTTAGTGGGGCTGCGTAAGTCAAAAAATGGATCACAGGCGTCTGATCACAACTTTGCAATCTGCTGATCCATGTGTGTGTTGGCGGGCATGTATGCATGCATGTGTATAATCAAGAGTTCTTCAAATCTTTTTTTTTTGGAAAAGATTTTCTTCAGTACAGCTGTAAATCCAGATGTGGTCTTGTTTTATGTTTGTGCAAGCACAAATTATGTTTCATAAAATTATTTCGTGAAAAAAAATCAATGTTTAGATTTTTCCCAACAATGTCTTGATAAAACCCAGTACTGATTTAAAACTACACCATTTTACATTGCATGGAAATCTTTCTTTTGATTCATTCACTCATCTAATCAGAAGTCCCTCAATACTTTCCATAAAGTATGTGAAGCAGGGGAAATAATCTTCCCCAAACTTCAACTGGATCGGTTCAGATTTATACGTGATTATTTCAGTTTGTTTTTATAAAAATTTGAAACATGAAAGTTCTTTATGTGGCAACCCTAACTGCCTTTTTTTTTTGTTCTCTTGAAGGAAGTTGATTTTTTATTTTTTGTATGCTCACTTTCAAGAAGCAGTATAAGAAATTGTTTTCACTTTGGTTAATCTTGTTAGACACACTTGCTATTATTGCAACCTACATGATTTCCACGAAGATGCCAATATGATCATAACACTTGGAATCTAAATGTCATGCAGATGATGGTTGAAGATGTCTTTATTCATGCTAGCTGGTCAAAACCTCAGTCCACAGCCAGTACTAATACATATAAGGAGACAGTTCCTGTCATCTGTCACCAGGAGTAAAATTGGTCTGCAGAGGCATGATAGTGTAAACAATTTCTAAGGCTGTAGGCAGACGAAGTGCATTTGCAGCGTGTGTCAACTGTAATGCGGCACTTGGATGAGCTGATCCAGGCAGTTGTGTGCACTCCCTTTCCAGCATAGCTGCCATTGCTTCCAGCAGCTCATGAAAACCAAATGAGAGAGCAGCTCTTCTAATGCGATTCATCTCCTAAAAAAAAAAAATAAAAAGTAAGAGGACAACGCCCCAAAATTAGGAAAACAAAAAAAATTCAAATTGCAAAAAACCAGGGTCATAAAAAACCAACTGTGTACTAAACCAACGAAGATGCACGTGGGGATGAAGGCATGCATGCATTCATGTATGGGGTGTGCATGCATGCTTCAAGATACCAATAACATCCTATACGTTTCCAACTGGTTTCTCAAAAGGCCGAGGCATAGTACAAAAGTAACAATTGTGGAAACACCGTGTCCAGCAAAAATGAAAGCTGAATTACACTCAAGGGCTGCTTTTCTTCTGGCATCAAAATGGTGTCCTTGCTATTTATTTCTGCTTAGTACATATTTTAACTGCTTTTCTTTCCCATTGAATTACTGCCATATGCACAAACGAAAAAAACAAGCTTTCGCACAAACCTTGTAGAACTGCTGTTGTTTGTCAGGTAATTTTCTGGCATGGCGCAGCACCTTTTGCATGTCAGACTGAAGCAAGCAAATTATAATTTCAGTCCTGTGATTGCACCCTGCTCTTATAAAGTGTTTAAGTCCGGTACAATAGTTCCAAATTCAAAGAGTTCTGATAAGTAATCTCACCATGCCCAACAAATGATAATCATATTCTGAAAAGCTTGGATGGTGATGATGATGGTAAAACAGAACACTGACATCAAACAAACAGAACAGTGATGGTAAACAACCATAAAACAACAATGTTAACCTAATGAGCCTAATGTCAAATATAACTGAGGTCAACACTGACCTCAAAGAAACAGGACACCCTGTCACACAAACACAGAACAATGTCAAAGACAGAACACTGATGTCAAACAAACATAAAACATTGATGTAAAAAACAACATCAAACAGGGAACACTACTGTAAATAAACACAGAACAGTGAAACCAAATGAACAAACACAAAAACTGACAAACCTGGAGACCTGCTGCTTTTATCCACACCACGCAACTTTGGGCATAGCTGCGCTTTTCTGATGGTCGAACAGGAAATGGTGCCTGCCCACCGTCTGCTGAATGTGGTGGGGTTTCAAAAGCAGAAACAGGACACAGATTTTCAAGGTTCCCCAGCCAGGGTATACTCTCAAGGCCTGTCAGCAGCAAAACAAAAAACCCCAAAATTTCAATCATGTAAACTGTCAGTATAATTACTGTAATGGGTTTGAGAAAATATGCATAAGCGAACCATTTTCAATACAGTAAAATTTCCTGTCATATCACGGAGGTGGTGGGAAATGCACAGCCTAAACCCATTAAAAGAGCATACTATATTATCTTCAAATAAGTGAATATATATGCACTATACATATTTTTTTTCTGGATTTCGTTTTTTCAAATTTATCTTCAGTGAATTAAAATGATGTTAGATTCCCCTGAGCTTCAGAGATTCACACACAGACCTGGCTCAAAGATTGATAACATCAAGTTGGATTTCTTTTTGCTATCTGCCCATGAGTAAAGCATTCCAAACCAATCCTCTCTGAAAAAAAGAACACAGCAGGAGCATGCAGAAAGGAAAGCAAAACTAGCAAGCACGAAATAAAGAATGAACAGAAATTGGATACTACCCAGTGTTAAATATATATCATGATAATAATTGCACATTTGTTACAGTTAATTATGACATTACCTGTTTGACTCAGAAGTGTACACCTAAGCTGTATGTACATGTTTTAAAAAAAAACTCCAGATGTCAAAAATTATTTTTTGGAGTTGTAGACTAGATATATCTGAAGAAAAGATTTTTTTTTATATTATTTCACTTTCTAGCAGATTTTTAGTAGATAAGTCCTTGTCAGTCTTAAAGCCCATTCCAGACCTCAAGAAGAAACCCCCATTTGGTGACTGGCTTTTCCAGGCATCATGACTTAAGTCGGTATTCATGGCCTCAGGCAAGGCTTGCAAGGGTGTCAACACTGCAAGCTGCTTATTATTCATGCATGTGTAAAGGCAGATGCACTTTATGTAAGCCAGTGATGGGGAAAAAATTGACACTTGTAATTGTATGTCCTGATGAGTCCAAAGCCTTCACATATAAACTCCCAGGAGAGAAATGAAAACAGAAAATGTGAGTGCAAGAGCTTACCCTACACGTGTAAGAGCCACCATGCTTTCAACCTTCAAACTTCCATGAAGCAGAACGGCAAAGGAAGGCACTTTACCATCTTCTGTTCCATCTTCTTCTTCATCCCCCTTTGTGGAGCTCTTCACTCCTTCATTTTTCATCTCCTTGTCTGTGAAAAAATATGGCTAGCAGAAGTAAAGAAAGTATTGCATCTACTATGACGAGAAAAATTTCAGCCAAAACTTTCATAAATTATGGAATTACACTTTTGAACTTGTAGCTGAGTTGACTTCATTGCTGGTTGTTCTGCTGCTGAATGCTACCTCAACAACAAAAGTGTCTCGTTGTGATATTGGGGAGGGCACACAGTACAGGTTATGAAAGGTGTTTGGGGAGAAGGAACGGGAAGGAGGAGGGAGTACCTGCAGAGAACTCCTCAAGCAGCTAGAAAGCATGCACAAAACAGAAACTAGATTTGAACCCAGACCCTCACGATTTCAGTGACAAGACGCATTACCCCTATACCATGCATTGGTGGATGAACAAAGTGAACATTTACACTACACTAAACGAACTTTCTATACTGCATGTGCAGAAATGTTTCCAAACCTACTTTTATTTGCTGCGATAGTCTGAGAAAACAATAATTTATGTTTACTTAACAGACTGGTCTTGTAAAAGCAGCCACTAATTTGCATGCAGTTCAATGCATTCAGTTTTCTCCATTATATGCAACTGTACCAAATCATGATGTCTGTAGGTGTGCAGCAAGTTTGAATAAGACATGAATGACAACAGTAATTTTTACAAATTTGAATGACACACACACACGCACACACACACATTATATTACAAACTGAACAGAGGCCTGTTAAGTAATAAGAAACTAATCTCAGCTGCTGCAGTTACTACCCACATGCTAAGAACAACAAATTAGACTGTACCAGAGTTGTCCGTCTTTGATGGGCGCTCGCGGGTGGAAGTAGGCAATACCAGATGGCGTGACACAGTAGGTGGACTGGCTACTTCTGCTATTTCAAGAAATCCCACAATTTCTAATTTGTTCCAAATCTCTTTCATCTGTATGCTTTCAAATTCAAGTTCTCTGCAAACAAAGTTAAGAAATCTGAAGCATGCAACAGTGGTACATACAAAAGGAGTTATACTTCTAAACATGCAGGTGTATGTGTGCTCATGCATGCATGCATAAGTATGTGCATGTACATATGTGTAAACATACATGCATGATTTTATGTGAGACACATAAGCCTGCAGGTTTATAAACACCTGCTGGGTTCCCCTTAGACTAAGGGGCTCTGGAAATCTGCTTTGAAATTCTGTGCGTCCTTTGAAAAAAAAACATCCCCACATTTTTTATTTAAAAAAAAAATTGTGCATCTCCAGGTTGCATGAGCAGACATATTTTTGTGTTCTTTTGGATTTCTGTGTGTGACGTACATAAGAACATGCATAATACGAGCCCTGACTACAAAAACACCACACTCAGCAAATATTGCATCCTATTTGAGTACTCTGGCAGGGCCTTTTAACACAAGCAAATGCTGGTATTCTTCTGATCTGACAGAAACCAGAAAACATGGTGGCTAAACAATATGTCATTTTGTGATTGGCCTGTGACTGGAAACCCATGGCTTTTACCATGTGTGTTTTTTGTTGTGGTCTCACTGGTTAGTACTTGCACCAAGTGTAGTTTTTTGCGGTCAGTAATTGCCTTGAGAGAAAGTAGTGGCTGCAAAGGCAGATGAAGTTAGATTCATGCCAAAAAGGATTCATTACAGTTGTTTAGGCAGCACATATTGTGAGGAAATAGTCAATGGAAGAAAGGTTTCATTATGTTGCTTTGAAGTATAGCCACCTGTGTCAATATTTCGTTACTGAAAAAGGACCCAAATGACCATTTCCATTTCCCCGTTGTTTCCAAAAATACAGTACAAAACAACTCCTTTAAGTGTTGCGAGAAAATAATCGAGAATAAAATTCAGCATAAAATTCATTTTGTAATGTTGAGCAAGCATCAAATTTTGTAGCAGCAATGAAGAAGACCAATATCTCATCTTTCAGAATGAAGAAGTCACACAATAAATAATTTAGTATTTTTAAAAAATTGCAAATAATGGACATACACCTTTTGGAAAAAGTCTTCATGGAAGAGTAGATATTTTTCTTTATGCAAGGAAAACTATGATTTTATTTTAAATAACTTGTTAGTGCTCTTTTGGTTGCTGTGCGCTACATTTTAAAATAAATCTGCAAGAGAACGATTTATTTGACAGATTTTTGACAGTTCTGAAGTCATGTATAGGTGACTAAGATGAATACCGATGCAGAACACATCAAATGACTTGGCTGCTGAGTGATGACAAAGGAGGTAAGTAACCTCGCGAAGATAACAGACTTGGACATCATCCATATGACAAATGCTGCCTATCAATCATGCCAAGACATAGAAAGTCATCTTGGAACATGCTGTAAAATTATAACAGAAACGATGTCTTATCAACCACATGATAAGATAATCAACATACCTGTTGTATGGTTCAGGCCGGGGATGGAGCTGCACTGGACATTTGAAGTTCCCACATTGAAGGAAGGCATGAAATGGGGTATAGTTTTTCTCAGCAAATTTCAGGAACATGTCCTGGACTGATTTGAATGACAGTGGACTTTCAGGCACTAACACCTCTCCTCCCTATATGCAGAAAAAAATTGTATATGAATATATACAAAATATGCACAGCAACAAATGTACTTATCTGAAGTCAAAATCATAGAATTTCATCTGACATAAATGCACAGAAATCTATGCATCTACAATCACCTGAGAACTGTAGCTGACTAGCTGTTGGTAAAGAGGCAGAGCTGTCTTGAGATCAGGATCATTTGGGTTGGCCACACACAGCACATGCAACTTGCAAGGAAATGGGAATGGCAGAGGGAACTTGGATTCTCCAGAATCTCTAGTCGCATGTGTCTGCAGAGAGTGTTTCAGTGAGCCAGGTCCCACACCCACACTTCCATCTGTGACCAAGATGACCTGCATAACAGTGGAGCCAGATAGTTAAGAAATAGTAATTGTTCTATCACTTCACCCTAGGAAAAGTGAGAACGTGGGATATACTATCTGGGAATAAAATAATGAAATTTGATAATAAAAAATGAACTCATTTGGAAGAAAGCTTCATGATATCAGCATTCAACCCTAAGGTAAAAGTAAAAGCACGATTAAAAAAATGAGTTTTATACGTTTGGCACCAGCATGGTACATCAGGTGAATTTAGAAAACTATTTTTATTTTAACCTTTTTAAACAGCAATTTGATCAAAATTTTTAAAGAAAAGATGGTTACATTAAAGTATTCCATTTTACTTCCTTAATATAGATGAAAAACAATCTAACCAGTAATTCATTACCTGACACTGAACCCCACAGCTCCATTCCTCTTGCACCATGGTACTGATTCCAACAAGAGCTGTTTCAATGCAAGTCTTGTTATACAGTTCTACTTTATTCAAGGCTGCCTTTATGGATTCATAGTCCCGTGTGAATGGCACTGTTCGCTCCCACAGGTATGAATATGATACCTTCATAAGAGAGAACCAGTCTGGGATGCATCAAAAGCTAACAGAACAATTAAAGAAGATCCCAGCTCTTTATCACAGAGCCCATAGTCACAACACTGTGGCCTAAGGACTTAAGATCACAAAAAGATAAAATTCTACACTGCAGCACAAGACAGAAATGTTTCACGAACCTAAACACAGAGTCTTGTGACAACACAAAGAAGCTTTTTCAAACACACTTGTTGAAATCTAGTAGACTTCACACTTTTAAACTATTGTTTCTACTTCTACAAAGCATTGTGTATATTTCTGCATTTGCTGTGGCTGGGAGGAAGGCTGTTGTTGAGGTTGTTTATTGTTGAATATTATGTCCCTAACAAAGGCCAGCTCATGACCAGAAAGGGAAGATTACTGTAACTCTGCTGAACAGACTGCTCGACATCAGCGGGTTCAAAACCATGCCGCGAGACTTGCCTTGAGGCCATCAAAGTGGGAGCATGTAACACCAATGCTCCAAAAACTTCACTGGCTTCCAGTAAAGTTCCGCGTTCAATACAAGATTGCTGTGCTCGTGTATCCTCACTTTGATGGGATGCTCCCATCATATCTGTTGTCTGTTCTTTCCACCTACCACCCTGCTAGACAACTCAGGTCCTCCTCCGAAAAGCTTCTTATAGTACCGAAAACCAATCTGAAACTGTTTGGTCAGCATTCTCTTAGTTTTGCTGCCCCTAATGTCTGGAACTCGCTGCTGGCTAAACTCCGTGATGCTCCTTCTCTTGCTTCATTCAAAATACAGCTTAAAACCCATCTCTTTCACCTCGCTTTTCACTGATTGTACCGAGCTGTTGGTAATGCTGCTCTAGGGGAAGAGAGAGAGTGTGACAGAAATAGTGATATATATATATATTGCAAGCATGCGAGTGTGGTTGATGGATGCTTTCTTGGTGGGTTTTATGTGGTTGCGTGTGGTGTCTGGATATACCCTGTGATACTTTGGCTGTCTTCATTGTTTTTGTAAAGTGCATTGAGCCCTTTGGGGGAATAGAGCTCTAGAAGAATCCTTTTATTATTAATATTAAGGGAGACGGTGGTGAAGTTACTAGAGAGAAAACACCCAACAGTCAGCTCTGTAAACAAGCATTACAAACAAAGAAAATTTATGTACTGGACATGTGGTCTGAACCCATCTGTAACAGTAGCATTAAGCCCACATTATCTATATGGTATGAGGCACCTCATGTGGAAGAGGTCATCTGTCTGTGTGTGTGCATGTGTGGAGAGAGTGACTGAGTGGAGTCAGAGTGACAGGAACTGTGACAGACAGGCTAAAAGGCGTGAAAAAATCAAAAAGAGAAAGCTAATCAGAAGCATAGAATTCATTGTTACCAGGCTTGTGAACTCCAAACGAGCATTAACACTGATGAAATCAAGAAGCGTGTTAATGCCCTGAACTGCCAAATGCCGTTGCTGGTACTCCTCATTTGTGTCTGGCATTGGAACTGGCCGTGACATGGATAGTGACACATCCAAAGCAATTACTGTTGGCATTGTTATGAAGTAAGTCGGGTCTGAACTTGCACCAGTATCTCCTAGATTTTTGGGAACTGTCGATCATCACAGTGATCTTTGAAGAACCTGAGGTAAGTTATGGAACATATTCATTCACTAGTCAAAATCTACAGATGTCAGCAAACACTACTACAGAGGTATAAAATTATACGTCATAAAAAGGAGTAATTTAAGAATAGGATCAATCTTTTAAACTATCTTTTGATCTAATTGACGCCATAGACTATTAAAATTCGAAAGTATAAGCAAAGAACTGAGTTGACAGGCAAAAGAAGAGTAACATACTAAATTTAAAATTACTTAGTTACTGAATTCAGCCGATGTATTTTCAACACCTGTTTCATTAAATTTATAAAAGCTGCTGCTGGAATGAGGGATTTTAGGCTAGAGCATAAAAATGCCGATGGAACGCAAAACCTCTACCAAAAGTGGTAGTGGTGCTGCCACGGTCCATGACACAATTATAGCAGACGACACACGTTTTGGGGTTCGCAGATTTGAAATTACGACGTACTGAAATATGAAGATTTTATATGTAGAGACTTTCTTAAAATAACAAAATAAACTATTGCAAACAAAAAGAGACAGAGAACGATCATGCAAAATAATGGATAAACGTAACATCTAGGATGGTGTGGTAAAGCAAACGAACCACTTAAGCTAGACTAGACAAGCTAGCTCGGCGCCATATTTACGAAAGTATAAACTTCCGGTTTGGACGGCTTAAAAAAAAAGAAAAGAAAGTCGTACGAAATGTGCATGGAAATGTGCAAGCAGATTATTGAATTATGGTAGAAAGAAAGTGATGTGAAACCTCCGTTTCAGAGATTGCAAATAAAATGGCATTAGGGGATCGGTGAACTACATCGTCTCTAATTCTAATGAACCATCATTTACTGCTTTATTTTCTTCGTAAAGAGAAAAGAAACAGCTGCATTTGGTGACTGCGGCTTGTCGACATTGATTTTTTTAAATTGAATATTTGTTATCTGTTTGTGCTGTCCTGAAGAAGGGGCCATGCCCCGAAATGTCTACTTCCTGTTTAAGTCTCGCTGTGCGAAGTTCTCTTTGTTGTTACCTTTTTTTTTCGGACAAATAAAATTAAGGTTCTTATACGCACTCGGGGAATTAGCCCATATTATTTGTCACAGGCGCATTATAGTTCCCAGGGCCACCATACCGATGGAACTAGTCGAACAGAAGACAGCAGAGATGTAAAAAGAAAAAAAAAATCCCAACAGTATAGTAAGACTGCAGCTGCTGGAGAAAGTAATACAGCGTGTGTAATATCTGTCAGCTGAGGCCAATGAACTGCAATATATGCACCATCCCTCCAGCCCCCACCCACCCCCCAAAAAAGTTCAGTGACTGTCAAATATTACACTGTACGTATTATTTATTCGTGCGTGTTATATATGCACACTCCCGATCCCCAGCTCCCAGTGTACATTTCCTTCTGAACACCTTAAATTGTTCGCCATGAGTTGTGGTGTTCTGACATAATATGGAAACGATACCTTTTATTATAACCCAAGCTATCGCCTATCTGACACCTATAATATGGTCCAGCAGCAATTACTGTCATGAAAACACTCAAAGAAACACTGGTTTTCTACATATCGATCGTGGTAGCTGTAAATTTGGTTCAGCTGCTGAGCTACAGGACATTATACGTTGTACACTAAATGCTCGTCTTGTACATAGACCTGAAGGATGGGGGCGGGGGTGAGGGTACTTGTAGTTGTATCAGGTATAATTGCAGTGTTGTCCACGTGTGCGCGTATTCAGTGAATTTATGAAAGAATGCAACGTATGCTGTCTAATCTTCGTGTCTTGTAAACGTATTTGTGCTTGAGTGTTTTGCTTTGTTTTTTTACCTGTGACTTCTTTTATCTTGATTTTTATAGGCTCTAACTGGGCTGGTTCTCGTTCCAGCAAAATTTTCTTTGGTGAAGAGCGCGCACACATGGACGCATGCACGCACGCACACAGAGGTAACATATATACATTTCATCCAACATAAAGTAATAATTCATCCGTGGGTTGCTGGCCCTTCGACTCCTCTTCTGCTCTGAGCATATCCAAATTCCTATACGCTGCTGAATTATGTTCAGAAGGAGAGAGAGAGAGAGAAGAAATGCACATCTGCAACTTTCAGGCAAGCTGTACGACAACGAAGACGAGGACACCACAGGATGCGAAGGTCCCGTAAGCGCAGGGGAGGGTGTACAGTTTGGCTGCCGATCGTCCCCTAGCTTTGCGCAGTAACTCCCCTAATTAATCCCCGTTAGCTCACTGACCAGAAAATTAGTTGGCGAGATCCCTGCTGAAGTCGAATGATCGAAGGGATTGTAATCAGCAGCAACAACAAAGGGCGGCGAAAGAGAGGGCAATTCATAATAGCTCGAGAACCTTGTGTTAAGGGGTGGTGAAGTGACATTGTGCGTAGTCGATGCATTTTTATGTGAACTATCTCTCCTAACATTTTCATGGAGGAAAAATGCATAATAGTTTATATAGAGTTACTATCGCCCCGAAAAAGTATTTTTCGTCAGCGCATATCGTCACTAGCAATTGCGTCTCTTTTAGGACACAGATCTCACAATTTTATTAGGACATTCCGGAAAACCTCAGCTTAAAAGAAAATTTCTCCCTTATAATAATCTGTCTAGTATTCTTCTGCCGTCGTGCATATATCTCTCTATATATATATATATACTGCACAAAAGAATTGAAAAACTAGCTATATACACTTCCACGTGCATGGAGTTCACGGACGTGTGACGTTTGCAAGACCAAAATATCCGACCCCGTACATTTGCATGCATCTTGTTTTATGCTGCAACACGGAATGCCAATGTGCTTGTAAATCAGTGCTGGCGAGTCTGTGCGCAACACAGAAGGGTAACCAAACGTGGAACTAAGACGGCAGATTATGTGTCCAAATCAAAGGCATGCAGATGGCAAAGCAAAACAGAACAGGTGAAAAACCGCAGTGTGGCCGGCCTGCAAACCACGTGTAGTGTGAACACAATTCAGCCACTGCTGAGGGGTTGGTTAGTATTCAAGGATGCTGTTGAAAGACAGTTTGTAACCATGCCTCCAAGATGATGCCTCGGGGAGTCTGAACATGACCTGGAGGGCGATTGGGTGGCTGCGGGAAGGCATCTGGGTCCGGGAAGTTAGTCGCCGATGGGAGTATCCCATTCAGTCATTGTGACTTGCAAGACCGCTGCAACCAGACAGGAAGTGTCAGCGAGCGCAGACGACCAGGTTGTCCTCCTGTCGGTTTTATGGGTCAGAACAGCTACCGCAAACACACTCAGGGGCAGCTGCCAGCAGCCACCAATGTCACCGTCAGCGACCTGATGATTAGGAACCGGCAGCGTGAGGCCACCCTGCGTTCAAGACGCCCCACATTGCGACCTGTCCTGACGCCGGCTCAACACTGTTCGCGGCTGGCTTGGGCACTAACCCCATCGAGCACCTGTAGGATATGCTGGGCCATCCCCTGGGAGCAAGCCATGCATCACCGCCAGCTGACCCGTAACCACCTGCTATTTTCACTTCAGCAGGAGTGGCAGGCGATCCTGCAAATAACTCTGGGGACACTGGCTTACCACATGGGACAACACTATGCTTTGCTTGTGTGCAGGCCAATGGGCCGCACACATTTTGAAATTGATTGTTCTGTGCTGCACCTGTCCCGAGTTTTGTGTACGTGGATTATGTCCTTCATGGCAAAGATTCTTGCTTTTGCAATGAAAATAGATCTATTGTTGGTGGTTTCCTTAATAAATGAGGCTCACTTCAGCTTTATGGTGTCTGTTTGGGCTTCTCTTTCAATTCTTTTGAGCAATGGTGGTGGTTATTTAGAGGGACAGTGCTTCCACCTCGCGGTGATTTCACACAATGGGGGATGGGGTCCTATTACTAAACTATGCACTGAAAGAACCACCAGACTGATGGCTGCAGTAAGATGGTCAGTGCGGACAGGCACTTTAATGTGCGGGGAAATGGCCGAATGGAGTTTGCACAATGTTTAACTCCAGGAAATAATCCTTGGCCACAGTGAGCCACACCAGGATTCGAACCTTCCATCTGCTAGTCCGCAGATCTACCAACTGAGCTAGCCAGGCCCCCAGTTTGAGCAATTTATACATATAGCCAGCAATAAAGCATTTTGTTTGATGTTTGATTGAAGGTAGGGTTGTGTTTAGTGCGACTTTAATCTTTCCTTTTCTCACTAAATTTAATATTATTAATATTATTGATCAATGCCTGTTTTGACTTTATCAGTTTCTTTTTCATGCTAATTGAAGTTTAGAGGGAGATCAACAGCTGCAACAGTCGGATCTTTTCCTTAGATATCTGTGATCCAACATCGCAAGTTTGTGCTTAAGAGAACACAAATGAAATATTTCGTAAGGGAAACGAAGCCTCCACAGATGATCAATAGTCGTTCAAAGCACATGAGCGGTTGAGAGAAAAGTCAATTTGTCCCCTGCACCAAGGTGACCGTCATTTTAATAATCATGGGATTCAAGTTCTTTGGTTTCTCAGTGGCAAGGTACTGGCACCTTGGATACGAGTCCAGTGACAGGATGCCCAGAGATTCTTCGGTGCAGCGCTTTCCTTGTCAGAATAAAGATAAGGCTAGGATATAGTCTAGCTAGAAAAAATAGTGAAGTCCTAATAAAATTATATTCTAGCATAACGTGATAATCGTAGAGAGATTAGAGTCCTGGAGGGGGAAGGCTGGTGAGAGAAGATGGCGAACAGTTAAATGAACTATATTCTACTATGCACTTATGATGGGTGGCAACCATCACGGAGACGGTTTTGGCCACCACGCTCACAGCCACAGGGTCGCCGGGGGGGGGGGGGGGGG